>CAWUFW010002053.1:0-387500 GCA_963921515.1 Calotriton arnoldi
GAGGGGCTCAGGTTCTGAGGGTAGTGTCACAGGTCTCCCATATGTCCAATAGGTATGACCTGGACAGATGAGGGTTAAGAGGATGTGTTGTGGGGGGATGTACATGTGCACTTGTGCAGCTCCAGGACTTGCATTCCCCATGACCTACTATTGTGACACAGTGCAGAGTGTTGTTGTCTGGCTGCAAAGTCATACATCACTGAGACAGTGATGTATGACTTTGCAGTCATGCCTCCGCCATGGCATGTGTCTACTGATTGGTGATCCTGCAGGGGAGTGACATGTGCTACATGCACACCATAGTGGCGCTGGCTATCAGGACATGGGTGCATCATGGTGTCTGTCGCTGGTATGCATCACATGCATTTCCTATTTGACTCTGGGCATCCCTTACATCCGTAAACCTGTACTGACTCAGTGGCAAGAGCTGTGATGTGTCCACACCGTGTCCTCTGCACTGTCCAACTACTGTGTACTTGGTGCATGTGTCAACACTGGGGTGTTGCAATCCAACAGACACCAGACAGATGGGTGCAAGGCCATGTGGGATGTGAGTGCCATGCTTGGCATCAGACTGACAATTGACTTCTCCTGTTCAATTAGTGCACTTTTAGCAATGTACAACTAATGATGCCAGGGCTTGCTCTGTGATGTGCTGTGCTCACAGTGGTGTGTGCGTTATGTGCAGGTGACTGATGTCTGTCTGTTTCCCCATTGTTTGCAGATACATCCACGGCCACGGAAGGGGACAGCTCCACGGACCAGGAGGAGCCGGAGAGCCAGACTGGGTCAGCAGCCGAGGAGTGGTCGGAGGGACCCAGTGGCACGGAGGGCGAGGGAGCCACACCGAGGAGTCCTCAGCAGCATCCACCTCAGCTGAGGACCAGAGCAACTCGGAGGATGACTCCCTTGTGGAGGCGGGTGTCAGCAGCCACCACACCCCAGCTAGTGTTGCTGTCCCCGCCACCACCAGCACCACCACCGCCCTCCCATCGGCTCCCATTCCCCAGGTCCGTGGAGGCTCCCATGTCCGGGAGCGTGTCTCCTTTGGGCCAGGCACCGCACCCCTGCCCCTGTGTCCCCTGCTGCCCTGAGTGAGGAGTCTGTGTACCTCCTTCGCCAGCTCCATGTAGGGCAGACAGCCATGCTGAGTGTCCTCCATGCGCACACCGCGCTGTTGACTCAGCTGGTGTCGTTCATGGAGGGCATCTCATCGGGCATGTCTGACCTACAGAGGGGCAATAGGTCCATGGACTCCTCCCTGACGGCAGCAGTGTCCCTCCTCAAACGGTCCCTCACCCCTCCTGCCTCTGCTCCATCCACACTCCCCAGCACCTTACCCATCCCAGGCACACACACACTGGCACACACCAGCACACACACATCCAGCACACTGACACACACGCCAATGACAAAACGCACACGCAAGCACATTCAGGGGACTGAAGCCAGACTCACAGGGGATGGGGCCCTGGAACACACACACGCATCCACATGCACTGCGCAGTCCTCAGTTCCCTCTCCCTCCAAAGCACCCTCCCTTGCCTCACCTGCAACCCCAAAGTCACAGCAGCTCTTCCTCTGTGACCTCGGCCTCTTCCCCACCGATGAAGCTGCTCCAGCATCCCGGGGGAAGAGGAAGCCCACCCACACGGAGCAGAGTGCCCCTCGTCCCCGGACACCCTCCCCAGGCGCAGACGGACTGAGGCCCCCACCCGCAAGTCCCCCGGAGTGCTAAGAGCAAGACCCCGCCACCGCCCTGCAGCTCAGGCACAAGGTCTCCATCCTCCATCCCTCAGGCCCCCACTGCACAGGTGCCCCCACCACACCCTGCCCCAGGTTCCCCACCCACAGATATACCATCCCCAAGATGCTCCGGCCTTCTCCCCCTGCCACTTGCTCTCCCAGCACCACACCCCCCGCTGCGCTTGTCTGTGCCACTGATGTGGTGAGGGTGTCCCCCCTCTGTCCAACCCACCTTGCCTGTTCCCCATTCTCCTCCCCTGGAGGTAGGCACTGCAGTGGAGTCCACTACCGCCCTGTCTGACTTGGGCACTGCAGTGGCGGACCTGTCCACCCCATCTGCAGGGTCCACTGCAGTTGTGCCGGCACCCACGACATCTGTGTCATGCCCCCAGTTGTGCCGGCACACACCATGTCAGACACCTCCACTGCAGTTGTCAGTGGCTCTCCAGCACCCACCACCCCTTCCCTGACTCCCCTGGTGAGCCCTGATCCTGTCCCTGCGGTGCCTGGCCTGCCCCCCGGTTGCCCCTCCTAGTGGATTGTCCCTGGTATTGTGCAGGCATGCGTAGGGTGACATCTGCCAGTGTCACCCTGTTTGAACTTTGACAATGGACTGGCCATTGGCCTTTGCTCTTTTTCAGGACTTCGTTTGGCCTCAACACATATGCTGAATAAAGCAACTTTCTTTTCTCTAGTGCTCATGCTTCAGATGTACATGTTGTTGGTGCAGCTAACCATGCCCTTGCTGCAGTGATGGTGATATCTGGTCTCATGATTATGAAGTGTTACTGTGCAGGAACCCATGTGGTCCAGGGGGAATGTGTCCTATCATGTGGTGTATCCATGTCATCAATAGCAGCATCTGAGGGTGTCATGTGTTCAGTATTTGGCAATGGGTTTCCTACTTACATTGGCAATTTCATATCTGTGGCTTCCACCCCTGCACATCTGTTGTGCCTGCCATCGTTGCATTTGTCTACTTCCCTGACCGTGTTGCCATCTCCAGTGGACATGCAGGTTTGGGCATCAATGGGGAGGGACTCATCCGTGTAGTCAGTGCAACATTGCTATACAAGTGTGTTGGATCTGTGCTGATGATTCCGTTGGCACATCCATGACCAGGCTGATGTGATGGGAGCCCTCATTTGGTGCTAATTGTTGATTGTGTGACCAAGTGCTCAGCTGACATGATGGGGCCCTACTGAGGCAACATATGGCACAGCTTTCCTCACACAGGAGTGGAGTCCCCTCATGGCAGTGTGTACACGTGTGACATTGCCTGCGCCCAAGGTGTGTGTGTGTATGTGCATGTCTGTGTGTTCACTTCCATTCATCTGCGCATGCTGTGATCCCTAGTGTTGTACCTGTTTGTGATGCTTGCTGACTTGAGCTATGTTCCCCAAAGTCTTCTCCCTGTGTTCTCTGTGATGTGGGTGCATGGCACATTACTGGTCATCAGGGTGTCACCCATAGGTGTGTTTGCTGTCAGGGCAGAGTTTGTGTGCTGACGCAGATGGGTCACAGTCAGGTTTCCCTTTGGCACTTGTTGTTTGCCCCTGTCATGTGATTTCCAGTTTGTGTTATCTTTCAGTGATTGTGACACGTTGTGTGTGTGACTGCTGGCACTCCTTAGGGTCCGGGCTGCAATGTTGGTTGTTGTCTATGTGTGTTCTTTGTGGGTGACCTTGGCTTCTTCATTGGTGTGTGACTGTGGCTGGGATCCCATTGGTCGGTGTGGTATTGCCGTCATGTCCATGTACAGCGTAGTGTGCAGTGTGTCAGACATTCAGGAGTCTTGTTGAGTGTCCATGTGTGATATGTTTCTACACCTTGGTTCCCACCCACCACCCTGGAATAGTCATGGGTGCATGTGCAATGTCACCAGTGCATGTGTACTTCACTGCTGCACATTGTTGGAGGTCGAGGGTGTGGTCTTGAGTGTGTGCAGATGAGAGTTGTTGCCCGGCTAGTCCCCTGCCTCCATGTTGGCCTTGGCTTACTGGCCATGCTGATTGATTTGTGCTTGTGTAGGTGTGATGGTAGTTAGTTGCTCAGGACACCTGACTGTGGTTCACAGTGTGAATGACATTTAGCTTTGTCATCACAGTGGTATTTTTCTTCAGCCCAGGGTCACCACATTGTGGGGGCCCTGGGGGTGGTGCTGTGGTGTGTCTGTGACTTGCTGTGTCAGTTGTTGTTCCTACGTGCCTGTGTGACATGTGTGTTTTGTGCTCCCTCTCACCTGTCAATGCCTGCTTGCCCACATAGGGGATTTGGATCCATGAGTTACCTTAGTGTGGCAGTGTATGCACATCTGTATGATTGGTATTCAGCTCTCCTCATGTGTTGTGTTGTTGCCTGGGGACAATGGCACCCCCACCCCTCACCTGCTGTGTATGATGACAGTGTTGGTCTGCCTGTTTGTGTTTGTGCATCTGCACCACTGCATTGGCATATCTTGGGTGTGCCATTGGCTGTATGTTGTTTGGTGTGTTTCCCCTGCTGTCCCTGGGACTCCTAGGTCATCGGTCAGCACAGTGATCATGGTTTGTGTGTCCCATTGCTGCCATGGTATGGTATCTGTTCACCTCACATCTGCTGTCTCCACAGGGTATCTGCATTTGTGTGCCCATTGGTGCAAATATGTGGTTCTGCATTCTGATGGTCACTTCTGTCATTGTGTCATTGATGACTGTTGACGGTCTCAGCCACCATGGGTGTTGTTTGTCTGCACATGGCCAAAGGAATGTTTCATTTGCACTGCAGTATTTGGCTCCCCCAATTTATGTTGCAATGGGACACATACACGACTTTGCCACAGATGAGTTTTTGGTTCTGTGACCAGGAATGATCCATGCAGTTTGGCAGTTGCAGCTCTTTCTTTGTCAACAATTACCTTTTGGTCACTGTGATGATGAGGGTGTAGACCCCATTGCCACAATGGTCAAAATGTGCTTCAGCTATGGACCCCACACTTGCCTTTTGGTCACTGTGATGATGGGGGTTTAGACCCCATTGGCACAATGGTCAAACTGTGCTTCAGCTATGGACCCCACACTTACCTTTTGGTCACTGTGATGATGGGGGTTTAGGCCCCATTGCCACAATGGTCATGGGCTACTTGCATTGTGGGTGCCACACACATATATGTGTGGCACATGTGCTAGGGGGTCACATTGTATGTTCAATGTCATGTTCGGTGTTGTAGGCATTTGACACAGCCTGCTCACACGCTTGTCATGGTGGTGGGGGATGTCTTAATCTTGCATTCCCTAGGTTGTGGTGTGCTTGTTGTGTCATGCATTGTCCATCCTATGAGTGGGGGTGGTAGTAGTGGTAGGCATCCAGCCCCCCTGGCTAAGGGTGGTAGTAGTGGTGGGCATCCTGCCCCCCTGGGTGAGGGTGGTAGTAGTGGTAGGCATCCTGCCCCCCTGGTTGAGGGTGGTAGTAGTGGTAGGCATCCAGCCCCCCTGGCTAAGGGTGGTAGTAGTGGTAGGCATCCAGCCCCCTGGCTAAGGGTGGTAGTAGTGGTGGGCATCCTGCCCCCTGGGTGAGGGTGGTAGTAGTGGTAGGCATCCTGCCCCCCTGGTTGAGGGTGGTAGTAGTGGTAGGCATCCAGCCCCCTGGCTAAGGGTGGTGGTAGGCATCCAGCCCCCCTGGCTAAGGGTGGTAGTAGTGGTGGGCATCCTGCCCCCCTGGGTGAGGGTGGTAGTAGTGGTAGGCATCCTGCCCCCCTGGTTGAGGGTGGTAGTAGTGGTAGGCATCCTGCCCCCTGGGTGGGGGTGGTAGTAGTGGTAGGCATCCAGCCCCCCTGGCTAAGGGTGGTGGTAGGCATCCAGCCCCCCTGGCTAAGGGTGGTAGTAGTGGTGGGCATCCTGCCCCCTGGCTAAGGGTGGTAGTAGTGGTGGGCATCCTGCCCCCCTGGGTGAGGGTGGTAGTAGTGGTGGGCATCCTGCCCCCCTGGGTGAGGGTGGTAGTAGTGGTAGGCATCCTGCCCCCCTGGTTGAGGGTGGTAGTAGTGGTAGGCATCCAGCCCCCCTGGCTAAGGGTGGTGGTAGGCATCCAGCCCCCCTGGCTAAGGGTGGTAGTAGTGGTGGGCATCCTGCCCCCTGGGTGAGGTGGTAGTAGTGGTAGGCATCCTGCCCCCTGGTTGAGGGTGGTAGTGGTAGGCATCCTGCCCCCTGGGTGAGGGTGGTAGTAGTGGTAGGCATCCAGCCCCCCTGGCTAAGGGTGGTGGTAGGCATCCAGCCCCCCTGGCTAAGGGTGGTAGTAGTGGTGGGCATCCTGCCCCCTGGCTAAGGGTGGTAGTAGTGGTGGGCATCCTGCCCCCCTGGGTGAGGGTGGTAGTAGTGGTGGGCATCCTGCCCCCCTGGGTGAGGGTGGTAGTAGTGGTAGGCATCCTGCCCCCTGGGTGGGGGTGGTAGTAGTGGTAGGCATCCAGCCCCCCTGGCTAAGGGTGGTGGTAGGCATCCAGCCCCCCTGGCTAAGGGTGGTAGTAGTGGTGGGCATCCTGCCCCCTGGGTGAGGGTGGTAGTAGTGGTAGGCATCCTGCCCCCTGGGTGGGGGTGGTAGTAGTGGTGGGCATCCTGCCCCCCTGGGTGAGGGTGGTAGTAGTGGTAGGCATCCAGCCCCCCTGGTTGAGGGTGGTAGTAGTGGTAGGCATCCAGCCCCCTGGGTGGGGTGGTAGTAGTGGTGGGCATCCTGCCCCCTGGGTGAGGGTGGTAGTAGTGGTAGGCATCCTGCCCCCCTGGTTGAGGGTGGTAGTAGTGGTAGGCATCCAGCCCCCTGGCTAAGGGTGGTGGTAGGCATCCAGCCCCCTGGCTAAGGGTGGTAGTAGTGGTGGGCATCCTGCCCCCTGGGTGAGGGTGGTAGTAGTGGTAGGCATCCTGCCCCCCTGGTTGAGGGTGGTAGTAGTGGTAGGCATCCTGCCCCCTGGGTGGGGGTGGTAGTAGTGGTAGGCATCCAGCCCCCTGGCTAAGGGTGGTGGTAGGCATCCAGCCCCCTGGCTAAGGGTGGTAGTAGTGGTGGGCATCCTGCCCCCTGGCTAAGGGTGGTTGGCATCCAGCCCCCCTGGGTTGGGGTGGTGGCGCGCATTCAGGCCCCTGTGTGCATATGTGGCATTGGTGATGGGCATCCCGCCCCTATGGTGCTGCTGTTGCTGGTGTAAGTATATTCAGATTCCCAGTGTATGTGTGTGATGTGTCGTGTCCGTGTTGTATGTGTTTTGTGGTTGGTGTCTGACTTACCTTCTGCGCCGTACGCGTCCGTGCCTGTTCCGGTAGTAGATGTAGAATATTGGTATGATCGGGACGAAGGGATTCATGGTTGGTTCGTGTCGTTCGTCCTTCTCGTTGCTTCGCGTCGTCCTCGTCGCTTGGCTTCGTCCTCGTCGCTTCGCGTCGTCCTCGTCGGTGCTGTGTTCTGCCTCGTAGCCGTGGATCGTGTTGTGGCGCGATTCGGAGCTTATGTGCGCCTCTCCCGGATGCTTTGACGTGCCGTGCGTAGCGACGGGTTCGGCGCGTACGGAAAGCGCATCGTACTTGTCCGGCCGGACGGGGCTGCATTTTCCCTTCCGTGCGACTCGATTCGGCGTTTCCGGATTCGCCTCGGTCGGAGAACAGGACCTGGTTTGGGTGAGTACGGCTCGGCCGGGATTTTTGCTGTTGTGCGCATCGTACTTGCTCGTTCGGTGTGCTGTACGGATCGGTCGGGAAACTGGCTTTCGCATGGCTTTTTTCCCGACCGAATAGTATTGGGTGCGCCTCCGACCGAGATCGGAATCGGCCCCTATATGTGTTTAGAGGAGTTCTGACAACGTTTGGCCCCGGTGCCACTGCACCTGCTGCACCATTCAAATCATGGCCCTAGTGCCTGCTAGATAACTGCAATTGTGACTGCCTGTTTAATAGCAAAATATTGCAATATTTGGTGTCTAGAGGGGGTTATTAGAGTTTGGGGCCCTGGTGTCACTGCACCTGCTGCACCATTGAAATCCTGACCCTAGTGCCTGCAAGGTAACTACACTTGTGACTACCTGTTTAGTAGTAAAATATTGCAATATTTGGTGTTTAGAGAGGTTCCTAGAGCTTTGGGCCCCAGTGCCACTGCACCTGCTGCACCACTGAAATCACAAACCTAGTGCTTGCAAGGTAACTACACTTGTGGCTGCTTATTTGGTATTAAAATATAGCAATATTTGGTATTTAGAGGAGTTCTGGCAACTTTTGGCCCCGGTGCCACTGCACCTGCAGCACAATTCAAATAATGGCCCTAGTGCCTGCTAGATCACTGCACTTGTGACTAACTGTTTAGCAGTAAAGATTAGCAATAATCTGCGTTTAGTGGGGTCCCTAGAGATTTTGGCCCCAGTGCCACTTCACCTGCTGCTTCATTCAAATCAAGTCCCTTTTAACTGCAATTGTGACTGCCTGTTTTGTAGTCAAATATAGCAATATTTGTTGTTTAGTGGGGTGCCTTGAGCTTTTGGTCCTGGTGCTACTGCACCTGCTGCACCATTCAAATCATGACCCTGTTGCCTGCTAGATAAATGCACTTGTGACTGCCTTGTTTAGTAGTAAACTTGAGCAATAATCTGGGTTTAGTGGAGTACCTAGAGCTTTTGGCCCCAGTGCCACTGCACCTGCTGCACCATTCAAATCACGTCCCTTTTAACGGCAAGGTAAATGCAATTGTGACTGCCTGTTTAGTAGTCAAATATAGCAATAATATGTGTTTAGAAGAGTTCTGACAACCTTTGAGCCCGGTGCTACTGCACCTGGTGCACCATTCAAATCAAGACCCTGTTGTCTGCAAGATAACTGCACTTGTGGCTGCCTGTTTCGTAGGAAAATATATCATAGCTCTTGTATAGTAACTTTATTTTTAGTGTGCAGTGTTTATATACACTTAGAATTTTATCATAATGACAAAATTAATTAAGTTGAAAAAATCAATTTGATAATGCCTACAAAGTGCAAAGAAAAGTACCGAGGCATGAATAGAAAATGCCACAAACGTTCTAAGGCTAAAGCATCTACTTTACACAACTAAATAGTAAAAAGCAAGCATTCCAACATACTGTTAGAAGATGTCTGCCTTTGTCTGTGAGAAGAGATCTTATCTTAACTAACCCTGGGCGAAGTGCTACGCTACGCTCGCGTAGTTTGCGAAGCTTGCGCTACTTCGCACAACGTGAATTGCACGTAGCACAGTGCGAACACGCGTAGCGTAGCGTAGCGTAGTGCCGCGGTCATTTTTTGCTTGCTCGCGGTCCTCAACGTCAAGTTGGCGACCGCGAGCAAGCAAAATGACATCCCGGCGAGACTTTTTCCTCGTTCGCGATCAGCAACATCAAGTTGCCGATCGCGAGCGTGGAAAATAAACCTCCCGGCGAGATTCTCAACGCGGGAGGTCAGGTTTCTCATTGCGAGTGGTCGCGTGTGCTCGCGACCGCTCGCGATGAGAAACTACCAGTCCGCGTTGAGAAAGCTGCCGCTCGAGTAAAAATCTACTCGAGCAGCAGTAAAAGACAGCTCGCACTGTGCAAGTTGCCGTTTTCAATGATTGCACAGTGCGGACAAGCATCCGGCACTGTGCAATCATTGCGAACAGTGCGCTACGCAGTTCGCGTAGTGCTACGCGAAGCTTGCGTAGCGCGAACTGCACTTTGCGTAGCTTCGCGAAGCATTACTTCGCGAACTACGCCCACCCTTAATCTTAACAGTGAATGAGGCTCAAACAGTGTGAACAGCTTTAGTAGACGTTTCGTTAATGCATGCAGCCAGGAAAAGTTAACACAAAAAAAGATCCACACAAAAGTGAATGAACACAATAATTCGGCAATGGAAACTGATAAGAAACCCCTATTAAGATATATTAAATAAAAGAGATTTCACAAGCACAGCACAAGCGCTGTGCAGGCGAAACCTAAAAACTGTCAACAAACAAAGTCGTTTTAGTGTATATTTTTACTTCCCAAAACATCTCGTAAATTCTAGCAGCCCATGATTTTAAAAAGAAACTCTGCTCCAACTGTCTTCCTTATCTCTCTCTCTTTTCAGGCCCCTCAACCCTCTGCACTCTCCCACCACACCCTACACACCCCACCCAGCTTTACCTTCACGGGCCAGCGGCACACACTGAATCATTTATAAGCTACTGCAAAGCCATATGTTTATTTAATTAGTTTTTTTGTTTACATGGCCTGCAGCTCATACTTTTCTCTATTGTCAAACTTGCTTCCCCACCCAGTTTCCTCTTCGACGAACACGTTGAGCCAACACATCCCCCAATTTCATTTAATTACTTGAAGAAAGTGTGTTCCCAACAAGAAGTGAATAATTTATACACCTATTTATTATTTGTGCAAGTACCAACAGGTACATCATTCTGTCATATCAATTCAATTCAAAGTTTATTGTATGATTACTTAAAACCATCACAAAATACATAAAACATACAATATAAAATGGAACAAGTGCACAATAGTGGGGGAAGAAAAAGCCTTAAAGGGATTGTTCCTCTACAAAAGCGAATATAACTAACAGTATATAAAATATTGTGCATGAATAAAACAGAGTATCATACTATAAAAGACACAATGTCAGGTTTTTTTAAACCATAAAAATACTAAAGTGCATATCAATGTGTAGAGGTTTCTTGACCATACAGTACAAAGTGGTTTCTAAAGTGCAACAAATTCATGCCGTTGTAAACAGATACCGTACCAAAAATGTGCATTTATACCCTAAAATGAATTGTTGGAGGATAAACACAACCAATGGCAGGGCAGGATCAGGTTAGGCATGGTTAACTCTCAAGCAGATTATAGATTTTAATGTGCAAATTAACAGGCCACGGTTGTAAAGTGCATAGATAGATCACAGACTACATGTACGATTTACAATGCATCGGTTTGAGCACATTGCTGAGACCTGCTCGGAATATGGCTTTAAAAGAACAAGAAGGTTCGTGAACGGGATCTCTAACTCCGGGCTGTGTTTTGCTGCTAAGACTGTTGGGTATTCACATTATTACTGAATTACGGACCAGTATTATAATTTTGCCAAATTTTGCCATTTCATTCACTGTTTCCAGGCAGTATAGAAGGGAGACAGCCTCCTTGGCCGAGCTTACTCATCCTGTCATATCGATGGTTGTAGTGAGTCATCCGGGACCGAGCCAGTGACTCTGGCGTCACACGCACCACAAGTGCACAAGCGGGGATGAAATGAATGGGGTCTTGGCACCGTTGCCACAAGTCAGGGTGTGTCTTCATTATTCCACCAGGATGTATGCTCTTCACCTCATTCTGAAGGGCACTACACTGGAACATAGATGCGTAACGCCCATTGGGCTAAAAGGGCTTGAGACACCCCCATCCTCCCGCGTCATGTTGTCCTACCCCGGGCTGCTACAGCTTCCAGGACACACACAGGTCTTTCCCCTGATGTATGCTGGGCTGCGCTAGAAGTGGTGCCGCATTTTAAGCCTCGTACAAAGTACCTCACAGGTCATTAAGAGGGTGAATTGCACAGATAAAGTATGGCAACTAGCCCAGGAGGTGGCTGAAAAAGAACACCACATTCTGCAACTCAGAGATGTCGACTAAAGGCCAGACATGTTGAGTTTGGTACCGTGGAATGTAATCTGGTTGTTGTGTTACTTATGGGCTCTCATGGCCTTGGGCCAAGTTCGTGCTATATCAAAATTGAAAAAAAACAATTTTGTTGGCCTTTCTTGTTCAGGAGATATATATCGCATTTGATCTAATTGGTGGAAAATGCATTATTTTATGTCATGGAATCTCAACTGGCTAATGGGATGATAAAAGATGTCTCAGTGTTTAACCAGACAGTCACAGAACTGAATCCTGGTTGGTGCACTGGAGAATAGTGACGAGTATTTGCAGTGCTATGATGTCCCAGCCTGTAACAAAAAGCACTGTGGATACACAAGAGATTTAGGAGCAGATTTTAAGTTTTCATGCAACGCAGCAATCACAGTGGTTGTGCTGCGTTGCGTGAAAGGGCGAGAGCAGGCCAGCCCCATATCCAGAGATATGGGGCTCTTGCTCTCTCCTGTATGTAGGGAACAGTGGTTCACAAGGAACTCATTCAAAAGAAAGTTAAGTACATGGAACAGTAAAATGACTTTAAATGTTATGATACGTATGTGACATTTCACAGGTTCAAGTCATACACCGCGGTTTATTACAACATAAACCTCATTACTCTTTCCTAATTGTGCATACGCGTGAAGTGAAGTGACCCCTGTGCAAGAACCCACTTCCAAAACTTAGGGAACCAGTAGTGCAAAAATTACAAGGTGGTGCTTTTGATATACAAACAATTGCAATAATTTTTTTCAGTTCATTAAAACGGACCCACAGTCGCCTGTATACGTGTAGTTCACGGAAAGAAAATCAGTTTGTAGCGCTGTGACCCCACAGGGTCTCACCAAGACGAAATTATACCAGGTGAACACCTGCTGTAGCACAGGGCAAAAATAACACACATGCAGGATTTGAAAACAACATTTCAAGTTTATAAGATTTGACACTTTATGTGCTGTGGGCTTCAGAACAGAATGGAAAGTATGGTTATTGTTATTATCACATATGCTATTAAGAAGCACTATTTCAGATTCTGTTGAAGTGGCCTCTTTGCAGGACAATGCCCATCAGGGACACATTCTGTCTGTTATGGACCTTGAGTCCTTTGCGTGCTAGAACACCATTCATTGTAAATGTATTTCAAGGCAACAACCTTTTTTGACAGTTCTTTAGGCCTGGTGGCTTCTTTATGGATGTGGCTCAGTCATCTCATCTGAGAATTGCTCACTGTAGGGTGCTAACTACAATTATGTTATTTTGATGCAGAATACCGCAGATTCCTGCAGAATAAATAACAGGTGGCAATATTGCCAACTCATTGGCACTCATTTATTCAATCTCAGGAGGAATGCAAAATGTATTAGGGATCAAACCGAGACTTGCCAGTCACACATCTCACACTCAGGTCTTTATCCCACTACGTTCAATATTCTGAGACATGTGCTCGTGTGTGGGCTCAAACAAACATAATTTGCAATGTCCTGACCAGCAGAATGAAAACGTACCTATGTTCAATAGTCTTGCAAGAGCATCTTTCTAAAGATGGAATTAACAATATTTCATAAGATAATTGTTGTAGCGTCTTCCAAGCCTGGGTACCCGTTAATGAACACACTACACACGGAGCTTAGTATTACACATCTTTATTCAGCTGCGTCCAACTGCAAACTTCATATTCTAAAACAAACTTTCATGGCATTGCGCTCAGACACCTACGTCACAGCTCTACGAAGTCCTTTAGAAGCCAAAAGGGTTCCATCATAAAACATCGCAAGACTCTGCATCCCTCCCTCTGTTAAATAAAAAATTTGCATTTTTAAAAAAATCAACAAAGTTATATATACAATCACATTTCTTCAATCAATCTTCTTGGCATTTAATTATTTGACCTGATCTGGTTACTGGAAGCTGTCATCTTCACTTTCAGGGATTTTCGAACACAGTGAAGAAGAAACAGCAGTCGCTGGGGGGCTTATTTACAAGCCCCATGCGCCACAAGTGCGTCACTTTTTATGACACTCCAGTGGCACAGTGTGCAGATCCATACCTACGAGGCCATGCAAAGCCACTTTACGTGGCTTTTCATGGCCTCATAGATATGGTGTAAGGCAATGCAGCACAAGTCACTGCGTTGCCTTACACTGCGTCAGGGAGGCGTTCCATGGGCGTTGCGGTGGATGTTCCCACGCAACACCCATGAGTTTTGACGCATTCCCAGATTTACAAGGATCTGTAAAACTGAGAATGATTCAAAACTGTACACCTCCCCAGGGCAGGCATAATGAGGAGAAAGAGGAAAACTCTCCATGGATTGTTTTTATGCATGAAGATGCCCCTTCCTGCACAAAAACAATCCTGCCAACAACTCAGACATCCTTGCACTATGGTGCAAGAGTGCCTGCATTGGCGCTATGCACCAAATTGTGCGCTGAAGCTGGCCAGAAAGACAGGAATGCACTGTATCTCGTAAATATAGCGCATTCCTGCCCTTTCAATTTGGCATAGGGCAGCTCAGCAAAAAGACTTGTGGCACTGCCCTATGTCAAATCATTGTAAATGAGGCCCTGGGTTTTCAGGTTCAGTCTTTCTTTCACCATCTTGATCAGAAGAATGATGAATTAAATGCCGAAAATGAGAAGAGTCTCTGGTATCACGCTTCCCAGGATGCTGGGCAGTCACCATATGTCCCTTGGTGGATACAACATGGAAAGGTGCAGCATCATATGGAGCATCAGATTTTCTCCTTCGCAGTTGGCGGGCAGTCACTAGATTTCCTGTCTTAAATTCAATGTTCTTTGCATGTCACCTCTTGTTGGCATAGACTTTCATCTTTTCCTTATTAACCAAGTTCTTTATTTTAGCTGTATTCGCACCTCCTTCTTTTTTGTTGGTCCATTGAGGTAACTTGCTTGTCATTGCTCTCCAGAACATCAAAGTCAACGTACTTTTGCCTGTGGTCGAGTGAGATGTTGAACGATGGGCTCGTATTGTGGAATTCCAAACAGTTTGCAAACTAAGCCTCTTAAGAGTTGCATGCTGTACTGCTTTCTTTAGCGTACTCATAAAACGCTCAACAAGTCAGTTGAACTGCGGCCACAAAGGTGAACCCTTATGATGCTTTATGGTAAGATGCTCCAGAAAATCCTTGAATTCTCTACTGTTGAGCAGCAGGCCATTATCAGACTTCGAAATGGTTGGAACGCCCCATGTTGCAAAAATGCCGTAAAGTCTCTCAATGACTCACTCATGAGTTGTGGATGAGAGATTTTCTATTAATGGAAATCGAGAGTACTCATCCACAATTACCATCAGATGATATCCATTGTCAAGTGGACCAAAGAAATCGATGGTGATTCTTCCAATGCATGCATATGGAGTTCTGACATGTTAAGAGTATGTGGAGTAAAATTTGTAGAGAAGCAGCTACATAGATGACAGGCCTTGAGTTCATTTTCAACCCTCTCATCTAAAAATGGAAACCAAACTCGATCTCTGAGAGCTCTCTTGGTGTCAACAATACCAGGATGTCCTTCATGATCCACTTCAATTATTTTCTGTCTTAAACTCTCCAGAATTAGTATTCTCGACACTCACAGTATAATTCCTTCTAGAGTTATAGACAATTCATCTTAAATGTTTTTCTGATTTTGGTATTCACCATCACTGGTGAGAGGTCGAGGGTGTCGGTTCCACAACTGATGTGTAATTATATCTTTCAACTTCAGCATGTCACTATCATGACTCGTGGCAGTGGTGATCTGGGCTAATGATATGGCAGGCCTCAGCTGTCTTGAATGGAGTACCTGTGTGGAAATGTGTAATATTTTATGTTAGCATAAGCAACAGCCATTTTGGCTGTGGTGTCCATTTCGTTTCCTTCGTAATTCTTCCATCCACTGCTGCTCGTCTTTTCACTCTGTTTGAGTTATCTATTTTAGTGACTTCCTGACTCAGCTAAAGCAATGTACGTGATGAGGGTTTGTAGCTGCCAGTGCACCTGGTCTCAGATGTTAACTGTCGACCATTTGCTGCTGCCATAAGCATTCCTGCTCCCCTCCCACTTTACTGACCACGTAGTTATTCATCTGCCCTTGTTTGCTGATAACTATTTCTAAAACTTGTTCTTCCTATTTCTGTTCACATGCTTACAGTGCAGAAAACTGGTATAAAAGGGAAGATGGTTTGTGAATTCAGTGTACTACCTCCTGCAGCACTTGAGAGTGTTGTGTGGACGTGGTCCCACTCATGAGTGATTAATAAACTTGTTATTTATTCCAACTCCAGTGCCGATCTCTATTTTGTTGGTCTTTTGACCCGTGGACAAGAGGGTGACCCTGCACCAGTGTACCCCTAAAAAGGTACATTTCCACAGTTGGCGCCTGGTACGTGGGGCCCCATCGGAGACGCGGCCGTCCAAAGGAGTGGTCTTGACGGAGGATTGAAATATTACTGAGGAGGCGCCCTGCATGAGGAGACTCTTGTCTTTGCAGACCGAAGTGACTTTTCCGGTTTTCCCGGTTTGACCCTCCGGGTGGTGGCCGGTCTCAACTGGGGCTTTCTTTGGTGTATTTCTGCAGTGACCATTAGGTCGACCAGAGATCGGCAGGTGGGAGTTGGAGACTTCTGTCTGGTAAGGTCGCTGAAGCGGCACTCTTGATTTGCTTGGCCAAGATTTTGGTTTGGTTTGTTATTCATTTTTTGCAAAAAGTGAAGGCAGGTAATGTGGAGATTTTTCTCCTTTTTGGAATATTTATTTGGAGTAGTAATATTTTACATATGCTTGGAAAAACATGCCTGTTCTCAGCACACTCTGTAAGTGGTGTTGCTGTTCTGGTGGTACCAATAATAGTTTAGAGCAAAGTCAGCCGGCTCCTCCGGAAGGGACCCCTAATAGAGAGATGTATATCAAATATGGTATTTCTCCCATAATGTACGGTTCATTATGGAACAAATACACAAAGAAAGAGTCTGATTTACAATGGCCGGTGAATGGGTCATTCGATTCTAAAAAGGTTCAATATGTAGAGCAGTGTTTATTTAAAAGAAAAAGTAGACAGGATATGTTTGATTGTGTACGTATGTGGGATAAAGAAGTGCGAGAGAGAGTGAAGAGAGCGGAAGCTATAGCAGAAAAAGAGCAGCGGAAAACGATATATCAAAAAGCGTTGGAATTAAAGAATAAAGAAATAAAGGAAACAAAAGAAAAAGAAGATAGAGAACGTCGAATAGAGGTAAATGGCCAGTACCCTATTAGACGCCCTATTTATCCGATACTTAATAAACCTCAGGGTGACTGCATCCTATTAGAACGCCCCCCACCCCCGTATAAATTTCCCACTCACTTGGGAGGCAATATATGGTTGGCGGCATATTTCTAATGAAACAGAGCCAGATGATATAAGTACTGATTATAAACGATTAACAGATGGGACTTTCCTTTTTTTCGGACTTACCTGATATGATTAGACGAGTGGTTAAAATACGAGATGAAACATTGCGTTTACGCAAGGAGCAAGAATTAGCTAGAAAAACTAAAGTTGTAGAAGCAGTTCAATCCCAAACACAGAAAGTAGCTGTTCCGGTGGATGAGAATAAATCCAGTGGTAGTGAAATTGCTATGAAACCAATGCGTGAAGCTGCACTCCTGTATGTTCCCCGAAAGGTGCGGGAACAAGTGATGATAAAACTTCGGATGATGCAAAAGGATATTTTATATATAATTGGGTTTATACTCCTTGGAGCAGAGCAGATGTTATGGCTCTTAAGGCTGCTTTACCTGACCCCGAAAAATCCCGCCGCCTTTTATGAGGAGGTGGAAGGAGCCATCAGCTCCTGCACTATGACCTTGCCAGATATTGATATGTTCTTTGGGCTTATTTTGCCCCCTGATATGTGGAGAACAATACGTAAAATAGATGATAATGTGGCATATGGTGATACTTGGGAACATTTAGAAGAAAAAGATGCGGAAAGAGAGCCTGAGCAGAAACCTCAGAAGGAGATATTAGATCTTCCTAAAGTTATTGTGACTAAGTTAAAAACTCTCATACCCCCTAAAAAATAGATTGGACTACGTTAGCGTCCTGTAAACAGAAAAAGGATGCGTTAGTTTCTGATTTCTTTTCAAGATTTGAAGAGACATTCCATGGTTTTAGTGGTCAGTCATTGGCCGAGGATACGGGTAAGCATTTGTTTGTTGACAAATTTGTCGCTAATATGTTACCGGAAATAGCTAGTCGCTTAAAGGCTAGCGAGAGTTCTTGGACCACGTCTTCCCCAGTTTCCCTTTTGACTATGGCCCAATATTATGAGCGGCAGGAATTGGAAGCGAAAGGCAGGGAGGATAAGAAGGTTAAAGATTTAAAGACAAAAGTTATGTTGGCTCAAGTATATGGCCCACCATTTAGGGGAGGTGGAAGAGGCGGACGTGCAGTGTATACACCTGGAGTGCCCCTCTCCCTCGAGCAAATTTGTCCCCTGATCAGTGTGCTTATTGTAAAGAGATTGGGCATTGGCGTTCTGAGTGCCCTCTTTTGCTAGGTCAGCAGTACCAACGGGGAAGGGGTAGTATGAGAGGACGCCCAGGGAATTCAGGAAACAGGGGAGGTACAGGAGCTCGTCCCAGGTTTGAGGCAGTTGAACAAGGACCAAATTATTCTAATACTTTTGATAGACAAAATCAATACCAAATGTCTGATTATTCTGCTGATGCCCTTGCAGATTCCGATTATGCATAGGGATGCCTAGGATGGGGTAAGGGACCGGTTGAGGTGCCAGTAGATCAAATGGGTCCTTATGTTGACGCAAATGTCTTGGGATCTATTGATCGGTTTCTGGTTGACACAGGGGCTACCCGTAGTGCTCTGTCTAAATGATTGGTTCCTAGGGCTCCCCTGTCCGGCACAATGATAACATCAATAGGGTTCGATGGAACACCTACACCTAGCCCGCTTTCTCAGCCACTTGAATTCGGACTTGACAAATTCACTGCAGCATGTCCATTTTTGCTTTCCCCTAACACGCCGGACAACATTGTGGGTATCGATATGCTTAAATATTTTCGTGCTACAATACGTTGTTCTCCGGAATGTGTGCGTGTTATTTTAAATAACAATTATCCAATGGTTGAGAGATCCTGTCTTATCAATGAGGATGCCGCTCTGACGTCCTTACCTAGTGTGAAGAAGGAACACTGTTATTGTTATCATTTCTTGCCTCCCATAATCACAAAGTCTCGCGAAAGAAATTGCAATATTGTAGACAGCAGGTTACCTATTTAGGTCACCTCCTGTCTAAGGAGGGACGTGCACTCACGCCAGACCGCATTCAGACCCTTCTAGAAACCTTTGTTGGCCCTTTTGACTAAAGACACTCCGATGCCCCTCCCATGGACTGCTGAGTGCCAGAGCGCCTTCCAACAGTTACACCAAGCCCTTTGTTCTGCACCAGTATTAGGTACCCCAGACATGTTGATGAGTGACTATTTGTCCCAGTTAACTGACAGCTTGTCTTCTATTTATCAGCAGGTGCGGGAAGCTCTTCCTTCGTGAGCCCTGCTGTGCTGACAGATCATCGTGACATTTTGGTCAGCGAGAGAGGACGAGCTGTGTCACCTGAAGGGCCTGAGGAAGTCTTCCCGGACCACACGATCCCTGGTGCATCTAGATACCTACTTCAATCCAGGAAGAAAGACACTTCATCACAGAAAGAGACTGTTTGAGCCACTGTCCTGGGTGGTTAAAGACTGACTACAAAGGGAGGTAGCCTTTTAGTGACTACTCGTCTCAACGTTAGTGAACAAACCAACGCCTGCCCAGGACCTTAGGGCATCATCTATTTTGTTGTTTGCCGATGAAAATGAGCTTGCCTAAGAAGAAGGAGATCGCTGCAACAACGTGCAATGGCTGTACAATCTGCATCCTTGGTCTGACTTTGACTGCTGCCATCATCGCTACTGTAATGTGGGTAGTGGAGGAAGTAATGTCTGGAGCCTCCTTACCTAACATTACTGTTACATCACTTGATGCAAAAGAGCACCATCATTTTGATTTGCCGCAACATGAACAGGGATACCGGCAAAAACGGAGAAACAATTCATTTCTTTAAATGTTGCATCAGACACACCAGCTAAGCAATGCTACTAACTGTTGGGTTTGTGGCAAGATTCCTCCTCATCAGAACATAAAAGGAATCCCGTTGTCACCGCTGCCATTCTCTCACAATGGCTCATGCCCAGCTTGGTTCAAACTTCTATATGCCTCTAAAGTATTTAATCTCTCAGAAACATGGAATGTGGGTGACCTCAATGCCAAACTGAACAAAGTCTGTTACCCCAACGAAGAAGGGGACCCGCAAGCCAAAGGAACTGTATGGGAAATGGAGGAGTATCGCAAAGGAGATTCCTCCACACACTATGTTTTCCCCAACACTCGAACGGCCAAGGGTAATGGGCCTCCTGTTATCGCTGTTACTAGAGCCCGAGCAAATCTTTGTGTGAGCAGTTTTGGCAGTATTCCAGTGGGAAAAAGTGACTGTACTTCAGTATTGAACATTACTGGAACGAACAATAGCAGTTTTCTGTCTTCACACAACACTTATTTCATTTGCGGAAGTAAAGGCTACTATCATCTACCACTTGGATGATCCAGAATATGCTATGTGTCCTTCTTGCTTCCTCCTGTGTTCCTAGCACCTGCATCTTATCATAAAGATCAAAAACTGTTTAATGACATTTCCTTGAATCGATTTTACAGAACTCTAAATACTGATGAAGTGGATCAAACTGACACTGCATTACAGCAATATGTTGACTTTAATTTGGGACTCTTTTTCTTTGTTGGTGCGGCTTTAAATAATAGGAAGATCAGACGCTTGACCCGTGTAGTAGTTGCTGTGTATTTATCCTTGACCACGCCCCTTCTGTTTATGATGCTATTTCCAAAATGCATAAAATAGCTACTGAGATACATCAAGACTCAGGAACATGGACTTGGGCTGGATGGTTCTGGAACATATTTTCTGTATGGGGTCTGAAAATATTGTCGGCCTTATTCATAATTATTGCAATTCTCTTCTCTTGTTCTTTATGTATCCAATGCGGGCCAATGCTTTGTTTCCTCTGTATTTCCACTTGTACTACTTGTCTACCATCTAAAACGAATGTCCAAAATGAAAATGCCCGTTTAGCAATAGACCGAGAAGTCAGCAATATGATGTTAATTGATATACATGATGTTTATCGTACTCCTTTTAAAGCATAAGAAAATGTCTTAGCTTATGCTAAAAGGGTCAGTCTTTGGAAATGTGTAATATTTTACGTTAGCATAAGCAACAGCCATTTTGGCTGTGGTGTCCATTTCGTTTCCTTCGTAATTCTTCCGTCCTCTGCTGCTCGTCTTTTCACTCTGTTTGTGTTATCTATTTTAGTGACTTCCTGACTCAGCTAAAGCAATGTACGTGCTGAGGGTTTGTAGCTGCCAGTGCACCTGGTCTCAGATGTTAACTGTCGACCATTTGCTGCTGCCATAAGCATTCCTGCTCCCCCTCCCACTTTGCTGACCACGTAGTTATTCATCTGCCCTTGTTTGCTGATAACTATTTCTAAAACTTGTTCTTCCTATTTCTTTTCACATGCTTACAGTGCAGAAAACTGGTATAAAAGGGAAGATGGTTAGCAAATTCAGTGTACTACCTCCTGCAGCACTTGAGAGTGTTGTGTGGACGTGGTCCCACTCATGAGTGATTAATAAACTTGTTATTTATTCCAACTCCAGTGCCGATCTCTATTTTGTTGGTCTTTTGACCCGTGGACAAGAGGGTGACCCTGCACCAGTGTACCCCTAAAAAAGTACATTTCCACACCTGGACCCATATAAGTACTCTGGAAAAGTAGTCAGCAGGGTTTTGATCCTTCCATGGATGATGTACAATGGTGTAATCATACTCTTGTAATCGGAGTCCCTATCGTTCAATGCGAAGAGGCATCTTGGCTTTTGGATTGCCAAACATGGTCACTAAAGCTTGATGATCACGCACCAGCGTAAAAGGATTTCCATACAAGAATACATGGAAAAATTCACAAGCCCATACCAAAGCCAAACTTTCTTTCTCAGATTGAGAGTAAGCATGTTCTGTTTGGAACAAACTTCTACTGGCATATGCCACAATATGCCTTTGAGTATGGGGGTGTCAGCTGTGCTGTGCCAGGATAGCACCTAACTAGTGCTAGTGTCAACAACAAATTCTGTATGAAGCTTTGAATTGAAATAAGCCTTTTCAGTAGCAGTTTCAATGGCTTGTTCGATTTTATTGAAACTTCCCTCACATTCTTGTGATCACTTGAATGAAAAAAATCTTTTCGTTAACTCTCATAAGGGAGCACTAATGGTAGCAAAGTCTCGCATGTATCTTGAACAGTAACTGGCCATGCCAAGAAGTGTCAAAAAACAAAGGGATCCACCCTTATGGGAAAGTACAGAAGTGTTCCTCCAGACTACGTGTGTCTCTGACAATGGTGGAAAGCACACAGCTTTGTTTAAATACCCCTCACCCACCAAAAGGACCCTTGGTGGCATGCTTCATCATCAGGGTCTTCCCGCCCCGCTGCGGGACGGGGCGTGCTTCAACCTACGACTACGTGGGAGCACTGATTATGAAAAACAATACTATGTGTGGTGTAGGAGTGTGAGTGGAAGGGTCAGAAGTGAGTGAATGGTGAAAAATTAAAAAATACCTGGCTCCGTGGAAAAAATAAATTTTAATGTTCCTTTGAGCTGGTATCGTTAAAAGTGGGGAATGAGATAGAGATACTATGCTTTAATGAGCAGTGTCTCCTGTGTCGACATGTTTCGAAGCCCTCCCTGGCTTCTCATCAGGACCTAGAAGAGATCCCTTCTACACTCAAATTAAAAAAAAAAGGTGTATTTACATATAATCCTAACTAAGTGGTGCACATAAATTCTACATGCACAGTATACTATACCCCAGTAGGTATATTGCAGAATGGGTTTTTTATATTGCCCAGATAATGCCACATGAGCCTTCAAAACGGGAGGGAAGGGGTACCTATAGTCACACACGGAGCCGCGGTGAGGCAGTGTCCTGGTGAGGAGGTAACCTTGATATTTGTGTGACTATAGGTACCGCTTCCCTCCCGTTTTGAAGGCTCATGTGGCTCATGTCTCAAAAAGCATGGTAACTAGTTATGGGATTGGCTGACCTTGAGGGTGGAGCTCTTTCTGCTACTGGTGGCTGTCCATTTGAGCTATTGTCATTCGTTCTATTTCTGAAGCTCTACGATGTACCGACCTCAGAGTCATCATGGACAATCGGGACAACCATGACCTCCTCTTTGGTCTCCATTGGAGCCCCTTCATGTGTTGGAGACCTCTGGAGTTGTTCTGATCTGGCACCTGGCAGATTTGGTGGTGGGCCACTTCAGGTATCGGACAGCTCGGTAAGCACAACCCTGTGCTTCTTCTTGGGTCTCCTTGCCGGTACTGAGGTTGTAAAGCTCCACTTATTGAGGCTCTGGTAAGTGCAATGATAATGTACTACTTTCTTACTTATTCTGCCAGCCAGCACTTTTTCATGTTTCAGTACGTAACTACCTTTTGCAGTATCACTCCATATAATGTACAATTTTATTTTGAGTGGCAGGGCAGTACCTTTATGTATGGCCTGACTAGCAGGTTCTCGACTATCAATATATAAATTCTTTGCCTGCTGGCAACGAAGAGCAGCCCGACAACACTTGCTCCTCTAGAGCACAGAGGTGTCCTGCGCTTTGGAGCCTAGTGTGCTACCGTCAGCGGGCACTAGGAGTTACCACTCTGCCCTATCTCCCACCTTGACTGCAGCTGCCCAGAGCTCTGCACACCCCCAGGCCCAGCAATCCTGTACAACCTACACGTACATCCTGTTGCGCTTCAGCTGCACTGAAGGTGAGAGACGACTGGGGCTCTTTGAGGGTTATTGTGAATGGATTGTCAATGAGCCTGATCATTGAGACAGCACAGCACTCCAAATGGACTCTGCGGGCTCCTCCTAGTGGTATGATGCTGTAAGCACGCCCTGAAGGACCATGAACTGAGGGTGATTTCGGAGCGGCTCCTCTAAAGGGAGACAGATGGTTGCCTGGCATCTTTGTACATGCCCCACTGTGGGGTTTGAAAAAAAAGCTACCCTTCCTGCTATTGACCCCCTGCTCCAATCCACATGCCTATAGTGAATGAATCCTGAAACCATTTGGACAGTGCCCACAAAGTGATAGACTCTCCAGTGACATGGGTGGGTACAGCATAAACCTGTCTCCTGAATTAAGCTTTTTGAAGAGACTGTCCATTTCTGAACAACAATAAACAGCATCAGCCCTATGAGAACATGCACAACTGACTCCATTGTAAACCCACCATAAGCACACTTGTCCCTGATGGCCCAAGGTCTTCAAGAATCTCTCCAACACAGGAGATGAAAACGAATATGATTTGGTAGCGGCCATGGCCAATGGACATTCGGACCCAAAATTAAACCCTATAACAAACAGGGAAAAGAGAATTGGAGTCTGTAGACTGTTTCTATGCCAAATTATGAGAGCTGGTCAGCACACCCACTGCTGATGCCACAGTCAAAGAAGTTTGATTCCAAATCATACTACGATGAACATCGTCAGTGCTGAGGAAACTGATTCTAAGAGAACCAGGCATGAAACTGGATGATATGCTGGAACTGGCAGAACCAAGATGAAACAATCTACATCATTCAATAGCAGAGACCGTTGCAAAAGAGTTCTGACAACCTACCATGGAGCGCTAGCCTTTTTAGCAACTGTGGCATTGACCATACCCCCCAGCAAAGTGCCCTATATAGGGCAAGGCCTGCTCCAAATGCATCACGATCTGCAAGATTACCGCTTTGATGTGTTTGTGATGGAGGGGGAAGTGGAAGAGGACCACATGGGTGACAGGCCACCCCTCAACAGTGAATAAACAGACAATAAAGGCTGATGGATAGGCAGCATCACTTGCGATGCCAGCAGCAGACAGTGACTTCAGTGACAAAGAAGAGGACATATTCCTTATTTCTTCCACAAACATGCATGGGAAGCCGTGAAGGTAGCAACCGACATGTGAAATTCACATCCATGGTCTGCACGTGAGAGCACTCATAGTCTTAGGGGTCTCCATCAATGTAATGGGCCATGAGCAGTTCATGGTTTTGCTGCCCCGGCCACAGTTGAGGCACACCAAAATTCAAATATATGTGCATGGCCGTAACACTCTGATTCCATTGGCCGGTGCCTTCAGGACCTAGGTGTCATTCCATTATATGCTATCGCACTTGTAATAAGGTGAACAGGATATCCATAAAGCTGTGACGGAGCAAACCAGCTGCAAAACTCTAAATCAGACCCTAAGTTTTGGAATTTGTTTGGCTACCAAAGTTTGTCAGAACGCCATTGGAGAAGCCCTATTAAGATTAGAAGTTGCAAACAGCTCTGAAGAGGCTGGCAGAACAAGGGCTCATGCTCCTCAAGGACAAGTGCAATTTTTTTAAAGACGGTATTCAAATCTTTGGCCACAGCTTCTCCAAGGATGGGCTCAGCGTTGATCCAAAGAAGCCAAATGACATCCAAAATACTTCTGCCCCCTCGTCAATCAGTGAGGTGAGGAGTTTTATTGGTTCGGCGAATTATTGTGGATGCTTTTTAGCTGGAATAGCAAGTTTAATAGAGGCACTAGGAGTGCTCACAAAAAACATGCCAAATGGAATGGCAGGAATTGCATTAAGACGCATTGAAGAAAATCAAAGACACTCTCCTGCATGCTGCTATGATGACATACTTTCATTCTGACAGGCCACTGAATTAAGAATGAATGCCAGTCGAGTAGGTCTGGATGCAGTGTTACTTCAAGAAACAACAAACAAAGTGTAGACACTGTTTATATCTGCCACAAAGACCCTCACTGACACAATACTTTCAGAGTAAGAGAGAGGCTGAGTATTCAAAGTGGTAATTGATCACAAGCTGTTAGTGAAGTTGTTTGCAGCAATTTCTCAACATACACACCCAAAGTTTGAGAAATAGGTAATGCAGCTACAACAATTTTCAAGGCACTATACAGACCTGGCACTGAAACCCCTGCTGAGTACCTATCTAGTCATTCTAAATCCAGTGAGTCAGACAGCTGAAGAAGTCATGAAGTAACAAAGGCATATGTGCAGGCTGTGCTTCAAGGGGCATGTCCAAGGGCTGTGGTTGCTCAGCAAATAGCAAGAAAGACAGTCTCAGATAAGTGCCTCTAAAAGCAAAGCATGCCATGAACAGTGAGTTGCAGAAGACATTAATTAGCAATGTCCGGTCACTTGACCATTCTTATCAGGAGGTCATGTCAAGGTTGTGGAGAGTGTGGTCCTAGTTAAGCACTATACCAGAGGGGTTAGTAGTGAGAGGCTCCTGAATTGTGGTACCTGTCACCTTTAGACTAGGGTGGTTGCTTTGGTCCAAAAGTGGCACCAAGGCGCAGTCAAACAAAAAATAGGTTGAGAGAGAAAGAAACTATGGCTCCCTGGAATGGACCCAATGGTAGAAGAATGGTCATGTCAGCTGAATAGTGGAGGGGAACGCCCTACTCCAGCGATAACAGAGGAGCACTGTTAAGAGCCCTGGGTGAAAGTCAGTGCTGCTTTTTGTACATTACCTGATGGGCGACTAGCACTAGTATTGATGGACTTGTGTATTAATTTTATGGCTATTGAGCTGGTAGCACCAACAGTATTTTAAGCATGTCAAGCCTCAGCTTCAAAAGATAGTTGCCATCGCTGGAATACCACGACAATGGTCCTCCATTTCGAGGCACCAGTTTTCAAAGTTACCTTAGGCAGCTGGGTGTGCACTATCACAAAATAACGCACCACTGGCCACAGGTCAATGGAGAAGTGGAGCGCTTTATGCATATCCTAAACAAGACCCCCTGTTTGTGGTATTTACCTAGTCACCACCAGCAAGTCTGTGTCTCAATTATTCCAGGCTGTTTGTTTAGCACAATAACACAAAAATAGGCCCCTGGGTCTGGACAGCAGAGGGAGTGCTGGGGATTCCCTTTTAAACCTTAAGATGAGCTCGGTGTGGAGGGAGTGACAGAGAGAAAGAATGTGTGAGTAAGCTAAAACTAACTCCCTGGTATGTAAAACAAACTTTAATAAGGCATCCAGAGGTCAGGATTAAAAACTGGACCTATGGCAGGGGGAGATTCAACCTGTCATAGAAGTGTGAAGGTCGACATGTTTCAGCCTAGTACCCTCCGTAGAGGTGTAGCGGCTTCCTTCAGGACCAACGTGAATGTGAAATGTGAATATACCACACAAACCAAACTTAGTAGGTGGAAAAAGGTATACAACCAGCTAATGCGGTCAATCACCACTCAAGCATTATCTCAGCTGGTCGGCATGTTCCCTGAAAAGAGACAACGTGTTAGATTGTAATGTGCAACACTTAACACCACACACTCACTTTAAAGAATACAACATATATATATATATAGCTAGTCCAACTTTAGATCAGCTAGTTAGACAATCAGTCACGAGATTGACTATGATTAAGAGCCTACCCGTATTTTCGGGTGAGCTAGTGGCACCATAAACCTTTGTTTGTTTAGCACGCCACCTAAAGTGACACTACAATGGTCAGCATGATGCTATGTTTGACAGTGGGCACTACATCTTTAGGAGGGCTGGGGAAGAATAGGAATTAGAGGGGACAAATGCCCAATGCCAGGTGTGATACCAATATCACCCCAGGCATTTTAGACAACACTACTTTGCATGCTGGGGTTGTATTTACATTTAAAAGAGATTACAAGTCCCAGAATGCAAAATGTTGTGGATTAACATGTCAACGCTGGCTGAAAGCATCACACATGGCATGTGGCCATCTGGGAGCTAGGTGAAGCCTAGGATTATAGGATAATAACTTGATAAACTCATTAATGCAAAAATACTGTTGGGTGCTGTATTGTCCAGATGCATACAGGAATCACAAAGGCACAACTCTGTCCACTAATTATCTCTATTTATTAAATTGACCCTCTCTAGTACAATCGTCCTGCTATTTCTGAGGTGCTTGCCTCCCCCCATGCCAGTCCCTTTCGCTACTCCGCTCTACAAATGTCTTTGGAAAGGGCAGTAGTGGTAGCTACCTATAACTGGTAACATTAACTTTCTTCTCACCATATGCGCATGCGTGGAAAACGTGTTTGCCTGTCAGACATCTTTCAGGAAAAAATGCATTGCCATATCAGACTATATTTGTCTTTTCTCGCAAGATACCATTTATACACGTGTACAATGTATTCATCTTACACTTTTATGCTTTTTAACTAATAGGCAATGTTTGCTTAAAATGCTTTTTGTGGCCTAAGTGAAATTTCATGAAGTTGGCAAGTTTTATGCTTTCCCACATTTATTTAAAAATTGTGGGGCATATTAGCAAGGCGATTATCGCCACTTTAGCGGGACTTTTTCCCGCTAAAGCGGCGATAATATTATCGCCTTATCAACAAGCTGTCACTAACTGCTGTTAGCGACAGCTTGTAGGCGATAGCGACCGGGTTGGGTGCCGCTTTGCATGCCAGAGATATTTATCGCTAATGGCATGCAAAGTAGGCGTTCCCACCTAACAGCGACTGGAAACAGTCGCTGAGGTCGCTAACGCCTATCAGCGAGGCAGGGGCGGTGATTAGCGAACCAGCGCTAAACACGTTTAGCGCTGGTTTGCTAACACCTGGTCCCACCCTGACTTAGCCATGTAATCCAATGAGAGGTGGATTACATGGCTAAGTCCCCTTGCACTATCAGCAAGCTGAACTGGGGAACAGTGTGAATATCGCCTGTTTTCCGGCGATATTCACACTGTTCTCCAAGGTTTCTATCGCTTTGGAGATTAGCATTGCTGATTGCACGCTAACTCCGCGATAGAAACCGGCGATGCCTGGCGATAATTATCCAAGCGCTAATTGCGCTTTGCGATAATTATCGCCAGGCATTGCTAATATGCCCCTGTGACTTTTGCCGCAATTTATGAACCATAAGGTAAACTTGCAGAGAACACTTTTGCATACATTTCCCATTTGACATAGGAAATCTCTACAAAAGGTAATCTTCTCAGGTGTGAATACTTTTAAAATTTTGGGTAGGTTTTATTAGAGTGATAACTATTGCGCAATGTGCAGAAAACCTTCCCATGGGATATGGCGAACATAAGCTGGTAAGATTTGTATGTAGACTGTGAACTGCAAAAAGCAGAAACTGCAAAATTCTGCTGGTGTAAAAAAAACACACTCCTACCTTCTCTTGTGTATGTCCAAAATACTGCTGGACTGGGCTGGGCTGGACTACGAGAACACCGTTTTTGATAAGAGAATTTCAGCAAACCAAGATATCAGCTTTTGACAAGTTCTTGATCATACATCAATTTCAGAAGATCCATATCAAAGATCGAGGTTGCAGGATTCATCAGCTGACCTCTGAACCCAGCTTCAACCTGGCATCTCAGCAATAGACCATCTGCTTTTCTGCTTAACATTCACACTTTGGATATTAAGTTTATGGTTTCATCAAGAAATCTTATAACTGTTACTTAATACTCATAAGGCAATCCGCAAAGATCTGTAAAAACAATGGGGCAACTTTACAAGCCCCTTGCGCCACATTTGCGTCACTTTTCCCATGTTAAAAGTGACATAAAAGTGGCGCAAGGGGCTTGTAAATCTTCCCCAATAAGTGTAATGTACGGTGTTGATGTGGGTTGAAACACATTCTGCCAACAAGCCATGGCTAAAGCTGATAGATTTCATATTCTTAAGCTTCAGAATGTAAAACATGTTCTATCCTTTCAGAATCTAAAACCGGCAGGGGCATATTTACTACGAAGTGACTGAGTGTGGCGTTAGCCTCCTTGGCTTAACGCCGCAATCCGCCACTTCTGAAATGCAGGGCTGCACCATATTTACAACAATATGGTGCAGCCCTGGGTTGCCCTCTGCGCTGGCGCTAAATCTAGCAGCCTAGCGCCAACGCAGGCACCCTTGCACCATAGTGCAAAGGTATCTGCGTTGAGGGGAAGCTTGTTTATGTGCAGGAAGGTCTCCCTTCCTGCACATAAACAATCTTTAAATGCTGTTTTGTAACTTCTATATAGAAGTTGCAAACGCCATTTTTTTATTGATTGTTTATGTGCAGGAAGGGTCACCTTCCTGCACATAAACAATCAAAGGCCTTTTGCTGTTTCTATGTGTGCTACACAACGCAGCACACATAGAAACAGCAAAAACGAGCAGAAATAAAGCATTTCTCCTCGTTGCGCCTGTTGAAGACCAGGTTTTCCCTGGTCTTAATTTTGGTGCTGCCCCATATTTACGCTGCCCTTGTATATAGGAGGCAGCGTCAGAATCAATGGGTGTTGCGGTGGAACGCCCATCACAACACCCATTGCCCTCCCCTTTCAAGCTAAGCATAGCATGAGAGGGGGCCTTATTTACAAGGCAGCGTTAAGCCACGTTAAGTGGCTTAACGCTGCCTTGTGAATAAGGCGAAGCCCCTATCGCCACTACAATGTCCAGAAAAGTGATGCTGTGGTGGCGAAAGGGGCTTGTAAATATGCCCCGCAGTTGAAGCCATGCTAGTCTCCAAACTTGACTACAACTCTGCTGTCCTTTTTGGCCTCCAGAAAAACAGTCACCTTATTATGAGGTATTCTTTGTGCCCTGCCAGGCTTCTCTCCAACACCAAATATTAGATCGTATAACCCCGGCACTTGCCTACCTTAAATGACTCCAATTGAGGCATGATGCCAAATGAGAACATCATGTTTCATGTACAAAGCTGTGAAACTTCAAACTCCTAGATACCTCTCTAAGAAGTCATCCATATCGTGAGTATCTCACACACTATTTTACAAAGGCTTAATTAACATCCCTCCTCACAACCATTTTTAAGACGACCACATTTTGAAAATCCTTCTCCGCATGCTCCCAGTATTTGAAATACCTTCGCACTTCATTTAAAAAATGCTTCCAAATGTTTAAAGCTCTTTCAGCAAAGGTCTGCTCTGAGGCACACCTTTATAGATGTGGCTACAGGCAGCTAATGCCACACTTTTGTGTCTTTTATTGGAGGATCACTCTCTCGCCAAATGTTATTGGGTGCTACTTCGTCACTCTCATTTTCTTAACCCTCATTGGTCAGAGCACGCAGGTGTCACTTCCTCTTTGTGTGTGTTCGTCATTTAAATGGAGCATGGAGCAAGAACTAATTAATGCTTTTAATGGGGTCCTTCCGCTCCTCACACTTTGATTTAGGCACTTTTTTTTAGTTCTTCTCCTGTTGTCGATGCTCCCCGTCTGCTTCCCATCGTCAGCTTACTCTGTTCTAGCTTGTTTATTTCGATTTACAACCACATGCATACCACAAAATAATGCGGACAGGTTTGTTTGGCTTAATTTATTTTTATTTAGAGTTATTTACAACCCCGCGCGTACCACAAAATATTGATACAGGTTTGTTTGGCTTAACTAATTAGGTCGAGCCTAGAGCAGCGCATGCGTTGCTCTAGGAAAACGACCTCTTGGAATCGCTCTGGACTTTTCACACGCCCGTGCGTGTGAAAAGGCCTAGGGCTTGCGGTTACGAGCAGCGGCGCGCAGTGTGCCATCTGTTTTATGTCAGATTTCACACGAGCGCGCGCGCACCACTCGCGGGATGCTGCAGCTTCTAAAAGTTCTGAGTTTGCTCCTGAAACTGATGCTCAGGGGGTGACCTTTCTTACCCCGGTTTCACCCTTTCTTCCACCCTGTTCCTTAAACCTGCTATTCTGTGTTCCTTATAATGTTCTATTATCTCTTCCCATCTCTTGTCCTTTATTCGAACTAAGCCCCCTCTCTCTCTCGAGTTCACACGTTTACTAATTAGACGCATTTGGTTTGAATTCACTGTAAATCGAGTCAAATGATTAGATTCAGTCACTCTGTGCCGCAGAAGGAGTCACACACCAGAGTTAGTATTCTGTAAGAACAGGCAGTCAGTTCAGTAAATGAAATAAACCCAACAACACAGAGACGTGGTCACCGCATCCACCCGACTAGAGGCTGCGCACAATGCTCACGCAAGTGAAATGCACTCAGTGCACGTGTGTCTGACATATCTAGCACTGAACCTCCCTCATGGCTTTGGGACAATATTTATGTACATATGTGGTACCTGTAGAGCGCAAACCTACCCTAAAGGCAGCGGAGCACTATACACGGGCAAAGGTAAATGAAAGTCCATGAGTGATCGGAGGGGTGTCTGGGTTCAGGGAACAGAAGTCTATTGTTACTGCGTTGTGATGTAGTGTTATTTTTTTAAGGTGACTTGTGTTCTGCACTATGCTAAACTCGAGCAGAATTAAGGGTGTTGTCCCCAGATCCTGGGTGCATGCATAGATGGAGTGCGCTTTGGGGTATCACGATAATTACCACATAATTATATGCTACATAATTACACTGCACCCAATGCAACATACACTCCAAATAATAGCACTTAGTGCCACATAATCACACGCCACATAATTACACTCTACTGAATGCAACATACACTCCACACAATACCACTCAGTGTCACATAATTATATGCTACATAATTACACTGCACTCAATGCAACATACACTCCACACAATACCACTCAGTGTCACATAATTATATGCTACATAATTACACTGCACTCAATGCAACATACACTCCAAATAATACCACTCAGTGCCACATAATTACACGCCACATAATTACACTCTACTGAATGCAACATACACTCCACACAATACCACTCAGTGCCACATAATTACATGCCACATAATTACACTCTACTGAATGCAACATACACTCCACACAATACCACTCAGTGCCACATAATTATATGCTACATAATTACAATGCACTCAATGCAACATACACTCCACACAATACCACTCAGTGCCACATAATTATATGCTACATAATTACACTGCACTCAATGCAACATACACTCCAAATAATACCACTCAGTGCCACATAATTACACGCCAAATAATTACACTCTACTGAATGCAACAAACACTCCACACAATACCACTCAGTGCCACATAATTATATGCTACATAATTACCCTGCACTCAATGCAACATACACTCCAAATACCACTCAGTGCCACATAATTACACACCACATAATTACACTCTACTGAATGCAACATACACTCCACACAATACCACTCAGTGCCACATAATTACAAGCCACATAATTACACTCTACTGAATGCAACAAACACTCCACACAATACCACTCAGTGCCACATAATTATATGCTACATAATTACCCTGCACTCAATGCAACATACACTCCAAATACCACTCAGTGCCACATAATTACACACCACATAATTACACTCTACTGAATGCAACATACACTCCAAACAATACCACTTAGTGCCACATAATTATATGCTACATAATTACACTGCACTCAATGCAACATACACTCCAAATAATACCACTCAGTGCCACATAATTACACGCCACATAATTACACTCTACTGAATGCAACATACACTCCACACAATACCACTCAGTGCCACATAATTATATACTACATAATTACACTGCACTCAATGCAACATACACTCTAAATAATACCACTCAGTGCCACATAATTACACTCTACTGAATGCAACATACACTCCACACAATACCACTCAGTGCCACATAATTATATGCTACATAATTACACTGCACTTAATGCAACATACACTCCAAATAATACCACTCAGTGCCACATAATTACACGCCACATAATACCACTCAGTGCCCTATAATTACACGCCACATACTTACACTCTACTCAATGCAACATAAATACACTCCACATAATACCACACAGTGCCACATAATTATATGATACATAATTACACTGCACTCAATGCAACATACACTCCAAATACCACTCAGTGCCACATAATTACACGCCACATAATTACACTTTACTGAATGCAACATACACTCCACACAATACCTCTCAGTGCCACATATTTATTTGGTACATAATTACACTGCACTCAATGCAAAATACACTCCAAATAATACCACTCAGTGCCACATAATTACACGCCTCATAATTACACTCTACTGAATACAACATATACTCCCCATAATACCACTCAGTGCCACATAATTACACGCCACATAATTACACTCTACTCAATGCAACATAAATACACTCCACAAAATACCACTCAGTGCCATATAATTACACGCCTCATACTTACACTCTACTCAATGCAACATAAATACACTTCACATAATACCACACAGTGCCACATACTTATAAGCTACATAATTTCATTGCACTCAATGCAACATACACTCCAAATAATACCACTCAGTGCCACATAATTACACGCCACATAATTACACTCTACTGAATGCAACATACACTCCACGCAATACCACTCAGTGCCACATAATTATATGCTACATAATTACACTGCACTCAATGCAACATACACTCCAAATAATACTGCTCAGTGCCACATAATTACACGCCACATAATTACACTCTACTGAATACAACATACACTCCCCATAATACCACTCAGTGCCACATAATTACATGCCACATAATTACACTCTACTCAATGCAACATAAATACACTCCACATAATACCACTCAGTACCATATAATCACACGTCACAATTACACTCTATTCAAAGCAACATAAATACACTCCACATAATACCACTCAGTGCCACATAATTACACACCACATAATTACACTCTACTCAATGCAACATAAATACACTCCACATAATACCACTCAGTGCCACATAATTACACACCACATAATTACACTCTACTCAATGCAACATAAATACACTCCACATAATGCCACTCAGTACCACATAATTACACGTCACATAAATACACTCTATTCAATGCACATAAATACACTCCACATTATAACACTGTGCCACATAATTACACGCCACATAATTACAACGTACTCAATGCAACATAAATGCTCTTCACATAATACCACTCAGTGAGACATAGTTACACACCACATAATTACACTCTACTCAATGCAACAAATACACCCCACATACCACTCAGTACCACATAATTACAAGCCACAAAATTAACACTCTACTCAATGCAACATAAATACACTCCACATATTACCACTCAGTGCCACATAATTACACGCCACATAATAACACTCTACTCAATGCAACATAAATACACTCCATATAATACCACTCAGTGCCACATAATTACATGCCACATAATTACTCTCTACTCAATGCAGCATAAATACACTCCACATAATACCACTCAGTGCCACATAATTACACGCCACATAATTGCACTGTACTCAATGCAACATAAATACACTCCACATAAATGTACTCTATACCACATACCACCAATCAACATAAATGCACTCCACACCATGACACAATTTCACTAAGCATAATTTCACTCAACACCACAGTTCCAGGCCACACAATTCAACTCCACACATTTTCAATACACACCGCATAATTACACACCAAACAACATATTTCAACTCCACAATCCACAACGTACCTCCAATCCACACCATATAGTGTCACCACCTGAGCACCAAACATCATTCACCACCACCATTTTGCATCAGCGCACCACCTAAGCATCACGTCAGTTTGCCCTTGGAATCTGGCATCTGTTGATTCTCCCCTAGGGTCCGTCCGCTGCTCGTGTTCTAATTAAATTACTGTTTTCCAACCTCCACTCCCCCGTTATTTATGTCCCGCTCCCCCATAACATAAAAAATTATAACAAACAAGCATGAGAACAGGCAGGAAGAAGTTGCCAGCAATGCAAGTACAAAAAAAGTAGAAGACATTTTTTATGTTAAAATCTTTTTTTAATCAGGTTTTTCAGTTGTATATAATGTTGTCTTCGTTTGTATAAAGGTAACAAAAATGCTTAACACTTTTTATTATAACTTTTCAACATATTGCACAGCAGCCACAATGCTCTACAACATAGCCAAAAGTTCTGGCTAAACACATAAGGTCCCAAAGGCGAGACCTATTGGCTATGCCAATGCTTGTTTTTTTATTCTCTCTGACTGCTCGGGGCTCTGGGCCTCGCTCCTTCACTCCAGGAGCATGACCTCACGCAACGTGCTCACGCTGGAGGGCCACGCGAAGAGGAGTCTGCAGGGAAGGCACGCCAAGGGTCACAGAAGACGCTATGCCCAAGTAAGGCATGAATGGGTCCCTGTGCTGCCGCATGCTGCATTTAATGAGTATCCCATTCTGTCCCTTCACTATGTCTGCACCAAGGGCAGTTTGGATTATTCTACCCATTCCATAATCCCAGTAAATTGTATTATTCTTTTCTGCCAATCTTATATCCTGCTTTAAGGGCAGTTCTGCCCATCTTTTTCATCCCCGGCCCTCGCCTGTCAACAAATTAAGGACAGTTCTACATTCACATTCTAATGTCAGCGGTTCACTGTCCTTTGTAGACCATAGCCTCTATGAGCAATCACAGCTTTGCAGATACCCTTTACTGAACACCCCATCTCCGCAGCAAGGGCACGCAATGGCGCTCCAGTCAGTCCATGTAATATCTTTATTTAAGGACAGTCCAGGTGTCTCCTTCAGAGTCTGTCATGTAACCAGTCCACACCACTGGCTGCCTGAGACATAAAGATGCCTTTACAATTGATAGGGAATTTTATTAAAAATGTGAAAAGAATACTTAAAAATTTCCTGTGCAGTACTAACGTGCAATTTATAATGAACCGAGAAATGCATTTAAAAATGTGCAATTATAGTAGGCAGATATACTTATTTGTACTAGGCCTCAAAATGTTCAAAGCCGCATTGCTTTACAAGTAATCTGATTAGACGTGCCGAAACATGCATAAAATGTTCAGTCCTTGACCTCTTAATGACAGTCTTTAATGAATGCTTCACATAACTCTGCAACATGTTTCTGATTAATACAATAACTTTTAATGGAATTATAAAAAGTAATCACACAAGAAATGCAATGCTTGAACTGAAAAGTTGACCTCTTTAACATATTTTTCTTATTTTCTAGTGGAAGGTGATGTGCTAATAGTTTTTATTGTTACAACAGATGTTTTGATTTCTCCATAGCTCATTGTTAAGCTAATATACAATCTGCTTTATTAGAAGGTTAGAGATGTAGTCATGTTCGTGGGACAAGAGGATTGAATCGAAAGACCTCATATGTAGTTAGAATAAAACAACAAACTTACACACTCAATGATAACTGTCAGTAGTCTATTGTACTTCGCGTGAGAAAGGAAGGAGTGAGCTTGTTCTCAGAAGAATACCGAAAGCTGATCGGATGAGAGGAGAAGGGGATACAACATGGGCTTGGGTGAGTTGAAAGCAGAGATATGGGATCTACTGTCACTACCAAATACAATATAGTTACATTGTGCCAACATGTCACTAGCATTCAGGAATAATATATGTAAAGAGCAGTCCACTTTGGTTACATAAGTGTACACTTGATTGTTGTCAAATATTGTTACATGCCACCAACCAGTATCTAATACATCGGAATACATGCATTGGTAGCAGAGGTAAAATGGGGAGCAAATGGATACATAGACATATGCGTGTGAGCAAGCCACATGCGGACCTAAAGGCATCATCTCAGTTGTGGCAATCAATCCTTCAAAAACACATACATTTCCTTGTCTGTGTTCAGACCCATGTCCACCGATCTGAGCTCAATTATCCATCTGTTCCCTAGCCATCTGAGGGCAAGTGTTTTATCGCCTCCCCGAGTCATGGCACCTATAGTATCTATGCCATGGAAACTAATGTTGATAATCTCATTATCTCTGTGTAGTGTGTTGTAATGCATAGATTTGGTTAATACAAAATACAGTCACTTGGGTCTACTATCTGACCCCAAACTCTTAAAATGACCATTGAGCATAGCTGCTCATTCTCACCCTTCCCTCTATTATTTACCATTCATATACATGTATGTTAGACCTGGCACCATTGGCGTGGGTCTCCCTTCCATCTTTCGCTTTTTGTCTCCTCTGTGTTTGCTGGTGTTAGATGCTCTGGGCGCTGTGCCACTGCCATTCAGTGCTACAGCGCGAATGCTCCCATTGTAAATTAACTGGATGAATTGGTATTCCCATAATTGGCTCATTTGATTTACCTGTTAGTCCCGAGTATAGTGCACGGTGCGTGCCCCGGGCTGGTAGACCGAATGCTGCTGGTGGGCCTGCAGCGCTGATTGCGCCACCCACATAAGCAGCGTGTAAAGTGTGTCTCAGACCTGCCATCGCAGAGTCTGTGCGCAGTCCAGAACTGCCATTCTTTGACTGTAAAGTGAACCCACTTCCCAGTCCCTCAACCTTCCCTTGGCATCATGTAAGTCATCCCTATGGCAGGGTGCGTTGTATGTGAAAGGCAGGACCTGCCTTGGTCTGTGTGGCATGTCCTGATAGTGAATTACACTCCATTGCGTTTTTCACTATGGCAAGGCGATCTGTTCCCTTAGGCCAGAATGGGCAGTTTTGATTATTACATCTTATAATCCTAGCTGACCCAAGGAACAGGTTTGGAAAGTCGAATTTAGTATGCCTGAGCTCAGAATATTAAAATACATCTTTTAGTGAGGATTATTTTTATATTTTGCGTTTGAAAATACCACTTCTAGGAAGTAGGTATTTTCTTGCCTAAGTCGTCCAGTGTGCTCTGCTGTTATGTGTATTGGATGTCTGGTCTTGGAGGGTCAGGGCAGGCTGAGCCCGACCTGGGTTGAAGAGCGGAATCTGCAGCTGGAGTATGGGGAGGGGTGACCCTTTGGTCTGAGCAGGGCTGGGCCTGGCAAGGTGAATGATGGCTCCAGCCCCCACTGTGCGTCTGATGGCAGACCCCCTCTTTCTCAAAGGCAGGATGCCGCCTCGTAAATAAAGTGCTCCAGGACCACATCGAACTGGTTCTGGCTGGGTTCAGTGACTTGTGACTTTTGAGAACAAAGACTTGTGTGGTATAAAGATCTGGGTCGAAACCCCTAGAGGGTGTGTTACTTCTGGATGTACCTTAACGAGAGGAAAAGGACTTTGAAACTTTCATCCATCTTGCTGAAGCAACTACCCAAGGGCCTGATTTGAGCTTGCCTCTTGCTGAAGTCTCAGGGACATTAGACTTCACCCATCAGCCTTCTGAATTCCTATTGAGAGGGGGTCTACTCGCAGGTGAGGCCTCTGTCGAGAATTCCAGAGCCTCTGGGTCTACTGCGGGGAACGCGGGCTGAGAATCATCGCTATCGCTATTGTGGGCCGCTGCAGCTGAGGAGCTGTTGCCGCTGAGAGCCCGCATTTGTCTGTGCTACGAGAATCATCGCTATCGCTATTGTGGGCCGCTGCAGCTGAGGAGCTGTTGCCGCTGAGAGCCCGCATTTGTCTGTGCTACGAGAATCATCGCTATCGCTATTGTGGGCCGCTGCAGCTGAGGAGCTGTTGCCTCTGACAGCCCGCATCTGTCTGTGCTACGAGAATCCTCGCTATCGCTATTGTGGGCCGCTGCAGCTGAGGAGCTGTTGCCGCTGAGAGCCCGCATCTGTCTGTGCTACGACAATCATCGCTATCGCTATTGTGGGCCGCTGCAGCTGAAGAGCTGTGGCCGCTGAGAGCCCGCCTTTAATCACCGCCTCAGGACCATCGTGAGTGCACGCGCGGACCGCTGCAGCTGGGAGCTGCGGCCCCTGCGAGTCCGCCTGTCATCATCGTGGCTTCCTCCCGAAGCTGCGTGTCGTGCCCCTTTAAACCTCAGGTACATTGTGCATCACCGGGTCGCGTAGACCCCGGCCTCGAACTAAGTTTGTTTCACCCGATTTAGAGTGCTTTATTGCCTTTTCAGTGAACTTATATTTACGTGCATTGTGGCTTGTTGATCGTCTTCGAGCCTTGTGTTAAACTGATATAAAGCTGCTCATTATTCTATAGTTACTGGTGTGGTGTCCCTTTGTGGTGTCTTCACTGCGTTATTGTGTATGGTCACGAATGCTTCACACACTGCCTCTGAGATAGGCCTGTCTGCTCGTGCTACGTTACCACAGGGTTGAGCAAGGGTTATCAAAGGGTGTAGCCCCCTTACTCTGACTTAGGAAGAAGGGTCCCTTCTTGGACATTGGCGCCAGCCATTGCCAACCAGAGATCCCCATTTCTAACAATGTATATATTTTTTTCGACAGATATTTTGACTTGACATTCAACTGAGAACTGCACAGACATAGAAACTTTAAGTGTCGAACAGGTACATATCACATGGGCAGAATGACTACTTCTAAGCTTTACTAATCACAAATGGTGTCTCAGTGTCCACTACATGAACATTGGCATCATATTGCACTTTTTGCACTTTTCACGCTGTAGCTACAGCATGAGTTTCCGACCGCAAGTTCTTTCCTCTAAAATGGTTATGGGGGAATCACCATCTCACACTCGTATCATCTCTTCTTCTTCCCTCACGGGTGAGCTGTCTTCCTACGGCCTCAAAACTGTAGTGTAAACCTACAGGGGTTGCATGTGCTTTCTATGCTGTCATCTTAACTCACACTAATGTGAGCCTTTTATGTACACTCTTTGCAGCCTTGAAAACGTCTTGTAGATGAAACGCATGTTGGCTGCCCTTTGGAGATGTGTTGTATGTAATATGAAGACTTGGAGAAGAATAAAAGCCAAGAATATTTACAAAAAAAACTTTGCTGACCTTTACTGTTGACATATCATTGTCTAAGAGAACTGTCGGGTCTTGTTTGTGTGCTTCAGTGCAATTTCTTTCTTAAACTTACCATGCTCGGACCTTGCTCCAGGACGGATGTCGTTACCTGTGGTGGCAGGGTGTCTGTACCAAGTGACCACCACGATTGGGACAGTCTTTATCTTTTTGACTTAATTTCCTCCTACTTTGACCACATATCTGATGTGCGAACCCTATAGCACAAGCCATCACTTTGTTTTGTGTATACTATCTTAAGTGTACACATGCTTCCCAGCTTATCAGACCTTGATGGGCTTGAATATGGTACAACTCATCCAGTCTCCCACACACGAGGCAGGACACATGCTGGATCTGATTTTTTTCTAATATCTCTAGTTTACAGTTCAGCTCTCCTGAGTGTCTTGTCTGGACCAACCATTTCCTTGTTCCTTTTACTTTTTATGGAGCCTGCTACCTGAAGAGGATAAAGGCCTCCCTCGAGATGAAGAGAAGATGGCAGAATATCATGGAGGAGCCCCTTGTACTCTCTTACCGCTCTTCACTTCCTTCCTTCACAGGCAGCCCAGATGTAGATGCTATCCTGTTTAATCAATGGATTACTAATTCTCTGGACCTTCAGGCACCCCTGAAAGTCCATGTAGCTAAAAGATCCAAGCCTTCTGGTTACTGGTTTCCTCCGCCCTAAGAGCAGAGAAAAGCTAGTGTAAAAAACTAGAGCACAGCTGGAGAAGGTCTTATGATCCTGAGGCAAAGATGTTATATAAATCAGCTCTCAGTAAATTTCATAAACTTTCACGGAAGACTATAGGGGGCATTTCTCGTCATGCATTGAGGCTGCTTCAAACACCTCTAGGAAAGTATCTAATATAGTGAAGTCCTTTCATTCCCCTGATGCTGTAAAAAGTGCCTTTAATACCTCTCCTGAACTCTGCAACAAATTACTGACTTTCTTCGATGAGAAAATCCATAAATTGTACTCCACCTTCCCTGATGGATCCAGTGTGGAAACTTCGCTAGCTTCTGCTTCTAGTTATGTCGTCTCTCTCCGAGTTTTGCACTATTTCTGAAGATGACTCACTCAGCGAGATAGTGAAATGCAAGTCTGGCTCTCCTGAGGACCCCTGCCCACCTCAAATATTCAGGATGATGGCCAATTATGTCAATCCATTTCTTAACAAAATCTAGAACTCGACTTTGAAATCTGACATTTTCCCTGCCACTTGGAAACATGCGCTGCGTCTACCACTTCTTAAGAAACCTAATGCAGACCCAGGTGTTCCAAGCAATTTCAAGCCTATCTTGCTGTTACCTGCCCCTGCTAAGATTCTGGAGAAATTGGTAAATCCTCAGCTATCCTCCTTTGTTGAGGGAAATGGTCTTCTCCATGATACTCAATCGGGTTTTTGAGCAGGATACAACACTGAAATGGCACTTCTGGAAGTGTCTGTAAAGTAAAATTTAGACAGGGGCTCTTCAGCCAAAGTGGTATTGTTGGACCTGTCGACAGCGTTCAACATGGAGACTCACACCCCTCTCCTGAACAGATTAAGCCAATTTGGTCTTAAAGACAGGTTTTTACCTTGGCCTTAAAGACAGTTTGCTCTATGGTATTCGCTCCACCCACGTCGCTGTACAAAGTCTATTTCTATAATGTGCTTCGCAGTCCATACGCAACCTGTATAGTACAGACAGTTCAATACTCTCCCATTCAGCCCCTGCCCAAATTCTCTAGTAAGGACATTTCTACTCTGCCCCATTCAGTTTCTTTGGGCACACATTATTAATCAATACAACTGATAGAATTCAGACAGCAAAGAGTCACCACTTTAATGGTGTTTTGTATTCACAGCTCATGCCTTCTGGCAGCTGGGAGTGGTGAGCAGCTGGGAAAGTGCCATGCACACAGCAGCTCTCCCCCTCCCACCATAACACACCAAATACCACACACTCCCACAGCTGGCACAGCCACATTGATGGTCCAACATGAACTCTGCCCCAAACAATTGCTGTTTCCATTGACTCAAAAATCCTACAAAAAGGAAATACAGGTGGACCGCTTTTCTAAAGACACAAAGAGCCCTCTTTCCCCACCCAGCATGCACCCACCTCTACCAGCATGCTCCATTCCTGACCGCTTTAATAAAGTCACATTGGCGAGCTGGGGGTTCCCATAAATCACTATTAGTGGTTGGCGTTTACTTTAAACCTTACAATGGCATAGAGGACTAGGTTGAGGAGCTCAACCTCACCCCTTACCTCCACTTAGGCTTTAGGGAGTTAAGGTCTCTATGCAAGCTAAAAAATATAATTATTGGGTCCCATCCCTCCAAACAAAAGCTCCAGGAGCTGTTGGCAGGGTATGCTAAGGACCATCCCTCTGAGAATGGTGAAGACCTCTCAGATGGGGAAGAAGATGGAGGGGATGAGGATAACTACCAACCTCCCCACTTCATAGGGAGAGAAGGGCCCAAGTGCCCCTGACTCCAAGAGTAAACCTCTTAGTATCTAGAAGCCACACAGGTGGGTCAGGTACTACTGAGGACATTGAGGACAGTCTCAATGAGGAGCACATCCTGCTAGCCAGGTTGACCAAAAGATTAGACCTAGAGACCAGACTCCTGGCTCTAGAAAAAGAAAGAGCAGAGATGGGCCTAGGACCCATCAATGGTGGCAGCAATTTAAAAAATGTAGAAAAAGAAGGATCCTATGATCCCAAAATACCCAAAGGGAGTGTCCCTAAATTTGAGGATGGTGATGATATCACCAAGTGGTTCACAGCCTTTGAGAGGGCTCGTGAAGCAAGAAAAGTGAAGACAACTCACTGGGGGGGGGGGGTGGCACTCCTTTGGGAACTGTTCTCTGGTAAGTGCAGAGACAGACTTCTGACCCTTAGTGGGGCAGAAGCAGAGTCTTATGAAGTCATGAAGGGCACCCTGATTTAGGGATTTGGACTCACTACTGAGGAGTATAGAATTAGATTCAGGGGGGCTCAGAAAACCCAGAGTCAGACCTGGGTGGAATTTGCAGACTACTCAATGAAAACACTAGGTGGCTGGTAGACTGGAAGTAAAGTGCAAGATTATGATGGTCTTTATAATTTGTTTATGAAAGAACACAAAGAGCAAGTTAGGCCCCCTGACCCTATTGGTCATGGTGGGGTTACTCAAGCTGTGGGTAGCCTCTGTGGGTAAGCTGGATTTTGCCCTAGCTAAGTTAGAATTTGCAGAGGTAGGCACCTCTGAACCCAAACTAAAAAGATGTGGTAAAGACACTAAAGAGCTAGGAAAGGAGCATTGGGAATTAGGTCCTGAAACTGTTGAGGTAGGCCAGCTCCCCAAAGGGACTGACCTGGACAGAAGGATGTAAGGCAGAGTAGGCCCTGCAACTTTCAAACCACTTCCTCTACTCTTCCTCGCCTGAAAGACTAGAAAGACTCTCCCAGGTTTGGCTGAATCTCCTGGCCTTTGGGCTGGGGGGGCTTGTGTAGGAAGCTGGGGTTCTGTTGCAGTAACCCCCCCACTTTTTGCCAGACTACTGATGCACTTTGACTTGATGTGCCCTGGGTCCCTGCCAATTAGGTTCCCAGGGCCTGTGTTCTTTCCCAAAACTTTACCTTGTACGCCCATTTGGCACCTCTCTGGCCACATATCAGTCCCTTGTAAAAAGGTACCATGGGTACCAAGGGCACTGTGGCCAGGGAAGGCCTCTAAGGGCTGCAGCACTTATTGTGCCACCCTTAGAGGCCCTGTACCTTTACACACACACACTGCAATTACAGGCTGCGTGTTTTGGTGCAGAACAAAGTGAAGAGTCGACATGGCACACATCCCTGTGTGCCATGCCTATAACCCACTGCCCTGGCATAGGTCAGCCACCCCTCTAGCTGGGTGCACTATACCAGTGGTGAGGGTACAGGTGCATGAGCCCTGTACCCTTACAGTATCTAAGCCAATTCTCAGACATTGTAAGTGCAGTAATGCCATTAAGAGTATATGGTGCTGGGAATTTGTCATTACGAACTTCACAGCACCATAATGGCTTTACTGAAAACTGGGACGTTTGGTATCAAACTTCTCAGCACATTAAACCCACACTGATGCCAGTGAGGGATTTAATGAAAAATGCACTCAGAGGGCATCTTAGAGATTCCCCCTGAAAAACAACCAGCCTCTGGTGGGTTCCCTGACTGGTACACACCAGCCTGCCACCACAAGACATGTTTCTGGACCCCTGGGGTGGGAGCCTACGCTCCCTAAGCCCAGAAACAAAGCCTTTCCTTGGCAGAGGTGTTCACACCTACCCCAGGCCAGGAAGAGCCATCTGTGTCAGGGGAGCTTCAAAGGCCTTGCAGCCTTTGTAATGCAACCCCCAGCCTCTCCTGCCATCAGGAGCAGGCCCCCTTCCTGTCTCCCCTCCTTTTTGGTGGGAAGACAAGCGGGAAAAATAAGACAGCCCAGAAGGTGTGCCCACCTCTGCCAACCCCACCCCTTAGGTGGGGGAGGCGAGGTGAAGCCCACTCTTCAGTGCCCGCCATCTTGCAGATGGCAGGCACTCCCCAATCAGGATTAGGGATTGTGCTCACTCCCCCATGTGGGGTGAGCACACCAAGGGTGTAGTCACCCCAAGGTCAGTAGCCCATTGGCTACTGACCTCAAGACCCTTAAAACGCCCTCTAAATACAGTATTTAGGGGGCAGCCCTGAACTAAGAAGACAGACAAGCAACGACAAGAAGAAAAGAAGAAGAAGGGCCGAACAGCCGAGCCGAAGCTAAGAAGAGGAGGACGCCCACTGACTTGGCCCTTCCGGCCTGTCCCCACCTCGAACCTGCAGAAGCGAAACTCCGGTGTGTCCTGCAGCCAGCAACCTCAAGGCCCGAGGACCTGCCCTGCCTTCCAAAAAAAAGACTTTTCTCCCGTGAACACCGGATTTATTCACCCACAGATTCCAGCTCTGGCTAAATCCGCGAGTCTGCACCACTCTGCACCTGTCGCCCACGGCCCGATTTCGAGTAGCCCAACACCACGAGGAGGTCTCCCCGGCTATTCTGACCCAAGATCTGGTGATCTCTGACCTGCCTCGAATCTCCCAGCGAAGCTTGCAGCCTCTTTCTGGAGGATCCCCCCGACCGCGACCGGAGCTGGTAAGAGAAACCCGACGCCTAAAGACACCCCTGCACCCGAAGCCCCACGGCCTTGGGTGGCCCAACCGACGGTGTTCCAGCATCCCCAGGAATCCCAACTTACCTCTCCAACCGGTGGTCACCTCCAGAAGATCTTCATCCCCGAGCCTGCAGTCTTTGTTGAAATCGGAGAATCCCCATTGCAATCAACAGGGCACCCGACGCCAAAACAGCATCCTGCACCCAGCCGCCCCTGCGCCGCTCCGGGTGTACTTTGGGTGCTAACTTGGATCCCCCTTTGCCCTGAGCCTGACACCAGGAGCTTTGCTACCACAACCCAGTGGCCTGCTCGTAAGCAGCCACCAACCGGAGGCCCCCTATCCCCCATTGGATAACATTGGGCCTCAGCACTCTGCACCCGGCTGCCCTAGTGCCGCTGAGGGTGTAACAAGAGTGCATCCTTGACCCTGGGGGAACCCTTGTTCTTACCCCAGAAACTCAACCCCAAAGACCAAGTACTTACCTGGTAACCGTTAACTTCATTTCTCTCCATAGGAACCTATTGACTGTTTTTCTCAGAAAAATGTTCTAAGTGTGGAGTTGATTTGTGTGGAAACCTGAAAAATATCAATTGTGCAAAACTGATTTTACTTACCTTTTCTCTAGGAAATGTCCCAGTGTGATATCTAGGCATATCACAGAGTAGAAAAAGTAATCTAAAAAGTAATCTGAAAAGTAACTAAAAAATAATCTGTACAGTAATTTCAATACCTTGACTTACCTGTATTTTAAGCAACTGCATTTGAACTTGCATTCACTTGTAAACACTGCATAATATTTTGCAAAGCATTTATTTCACTTACCTGTGCCAGGCTTGGCTTGGTTCTAGAAATAAAATAACTTAACAATATTTTTATACAAATAAAATTGGTCTGAGTTCAGTCTTTGAGTGTGTGACAGCATTTGCTGATTGAATGTGTACAACAAATGCTTAACACTACCCTCTGATACAGCCTTACTGCTCGCCCACACTACCACAAATAGAGAGTAAGGTGCTATCTACTTTTACCTCTGCCTACCTTTGGGGTTCCACTGGACTCTGTGCACACTATACCTCATTTTGGTATAGTATATACAGAGCCAGCTTCCTACAGGGAGGAGTAACACTCTGCAAACTCATCTCTTCTTTCTGATATTACATAACTTATTACCACACCACTTTCTCCAACCCCTCTACCCTCACAACCAAATTAGGGCGCAGTATATTGCAAAGCAAAATGTATTCACACACTGAGTTTCTGTTCTCTTTTTATCACTGCCAACATCAGGGAAGTTTTCCTCAACTGCCACCAGGTGGTGGTGGCTCTGTTTAGACAGTAAAAGACACTGAAGCCCAGAACCAATGAGGCAGGTAAAACGTGCAGGTCTAGGACAAAATGCGTCAAACATCGGGCAGTAGGTGGTGTTCAACAGAAAGGCTTCCCAAGACTTCTCGCAGATGCTCTTTCCTCCCGGCTCCCACAGAACAACAGGGGAACAAGGGTTCCGCTTGCATCCGGGAAGGCAGACTTAAGGAAGGTGAACGATATTACTGGAGTGAGTCCCTAATTTGTTTTCTTTGGTGCTGAATTCTCCTCATTGTGCTGCGAGCGGGGCGAGTTAACGGTGGTGAATTATCATGCTGAGCGGACAATACTCACAACAGTTCATAGCTGCTTGTGCGGGGTGTCAATCACGCTCACATCAGTCCGTAGCTGTTTATGTGACGAATTCTCATGCTCAGAGCACACCCCCAGCGAGCGAGGAATGCCAGCGGTGGTGAATTCTCGTGCCCAGAGCGCACTCCTCGTGCTCACATCAGTTTATTGCTGTGTGTACATGGCATTAAACGCACTCCATCAGTTCGTAGCCACTAAAGTTCAGCGGTACAAAAGGAGAGGATTCCTCATGTACAGTGTGCACCCTTGTCAGAAAGCCGCACACCTTTCATGCTGACAACGGAAGGAGAGTGCGACGTCAGATTTTTATGTATTTATTTATTTATTTGGTGTTTTCTATAGCGCGAACATGACCCTGCGTAGGGTATCAGAGCGCTTACAATTGCATTTTCAAAACCAAAACCATTTATGTTTCCAAGTCATCAGTTGTTGTACCATGATTAGAACTAAACATTAAGCTTAATATACATATATACAATCCCACAAAGGGTTAATGATCGACGAGAGGTAGCAAGAATACGATCATGACAGGTCCGTAGACAATAGCTAGACTGTTGAAAATTAAGGGAGATATTTCCTCATATAGAACGATTTTGCTTCCTTTTTGAATGCCGCGATGGATGGGATTCTTCTAATGTTAGGCGGGAGAGCGTTCCAGATTCTAGGAGCTGCACCGGAGAACGCTCGGTCATAAGTTCTTTTCTTACAAAAGCGAGCCGGTTTCAGTAGTAGGTCTGCGTGGCTCCTGGAGAACCGGCACCCTCCTGATAAAGTGAGTTTCTGGGCTAGGTAACCTGGTGTTTTGTAATGTATCGCTTTGTGAGTGATGCATGCCAACTTGAATTGAACTCTTGCTTCGAAGGGCAACCAGTTGAGTGCTTTCAAATGAGGGGAGATATGGTCAAATTTTTGGGATCCCGATATTAGTCTTGTGGCTGCATTAAGACAAGCTTTCAGTGGGGCTGTTGAGATCTTGGGGAGCCCGGCCAGAGTTGTGCATCCATACTCTATCCTTGATATGACCAATGCCTGAACTGCTGTTTTGAGATCTGTCTCATTTAAGAATGGTTTTAGTTTTCTAAGGTAGCTTAAATGGAACCGGGCATTTTTGCCATCGTGTTGATATGTGCTAACATGTTCAGATTTTTGTCCAGTATAATTCCCAAGGATTTAGTAGAGTCAACAATCTTCGGAGTACACTTTAAAGCCGTGATTAGGTTGGTCCATTCTACTATATTTGATGTACTTTTCTGGGGCGTAATCAGCAGGAATTCGGTTTTATGAGGGTTAAGCTTCAGGTGGTTGATGGTTAGCCATTGGAGGGTTCTCATTAGTGCCTGGTTCATGGTATTTATCTCTTCTGTCGATGTGACTTTGATGTACAGCTGAGTGTCATCTGCGAACATGTGGAAAGAAATGTTTGCTTTTTGTAATATATCCGTGAGTGGTTCTACGTATAGATTAAATAACGCCGGAGATAGTGTTGACCCTTGCGGAACTCCGATTGTATTTCTGGTTGAACCTGACAATGCTTGGTTGACTATGAATTTTTGCGATCTGTTCTCAAGAAAGGAACTAAACCATTTTAGGACTGTTCCCTCTAGCCCCATTCTGTTTTTCATGCGATCCAGTATTTTAGCATGGTTTACCGTGTCGAAAGCCGATGAAAGGTCCAGCAGGATTAGGAGACATGTTTCGTTATGGTCGAGGGCAAGTAAAGCGTCATCCACGATGTGCAGAATTGCTGTTTCTGTGCTATGGTTTGGTCTGAATCCTGATTGGAAGTCATTTAACAGATTGAATTCCGAAATGTGAAGGCTCAATTGATGTTGCACAAATGTTTCCAGGAATTTGGCTAGCAAGGGAATGTTTGTTACTGGTCTGAAATTGTTGGGATCAGAGGGGTTCTCTGATGGTTTTATCTCTTTCTAATTGTTTACGTGCTTGACGGAGGTTGAAATCACCTCATCCCTCTGGCACACAGTTTCTTTCCCAAGTCAATAACTCAAGCGGGGAACAGGGGTCACGTTGGGGTGACCGTTAGGTTACCACAGCGACTGCCACCAGTAGTCAATTACTCGCTGCTCAGGCTCGCAGCCAGCGACAATCTGCAGAAGTACTCATTGTGCACCAGAGTCAGTTTGACATAACGATCCTGGACTCAGTAGTGTAACCAGGGTACCTCCCTGAATACCCTTCAGTTCCTGACAGAGGCCACACTCCGCCTTCCTGCTGCATTGAGTGCGTGTTGAGGTGTACCTGGACGTATCTCATCCTCATCGCCAGTGTCCAATGCACGATAAAAGGATTACACAATAAGCAGACCAGAGAGTGAAAAAAAGCATCGGGTTTATTCCATACACCTCAGCCACAGCACGCCAACTACAAGTTCAGGAGGACGCAGGCTCCTCACTCTACATTTTAGAACTTTGTGACCACAAGGTTCCACTGCTCTAGTCTCTTCAACATGTGTTGGTATCTTCTACTGTGCAAGTGACATAGGTGACGGACAGATAACACACAACTGCATGTACCCTTACTGACAGGACAACCCAGCCTGCAAAGCATGTTGGGTGGCTCAATGAGCTTAAGCTCGCTGATGACTACTAGGGTGATTTTAAAGCCGCAAGTTCTTTGCAGGGAGTACTTAGCCTTCTATCCTCTTGAGCTAGGTAAACTGAGTGGCATAAATTGGGTTTTGTTAGCATTTGTTATTTTTAGCTTCAAGAAAACAAGAAGTACCCCATGAGGCACTATGTAAAACAAGTTGTTATTAGAATGCAGACATGTTTAACAGAGGGAAATGTGCATGTCTGTGAGCATTATTCCTATATCTGGGTGTTTGCTTCATTCTCTCCGTGGGCTACATTAGGTCTGGGCATCCCTGCATCCTGTCTGTGGGTTCACACAGTGGGGCATATTTATTAACAAATCATGTGCTGCCTAGCGCTAACGCAGGCACCCTTGCACCGCGGTGCAAGGTGCCTGCTTTGTAAGCAGGATTGTTTTTGTGCAGGAAGGGACATCTTTCCGCACAAAAACAATCCTAAGACGCATTTTCCTCTTTCTACTTGTGCTGCACAATGCAGCACAAGTAGAAAGAGGAACAAATGAGGAGAAATAAAGAAATTTCTACTTGTTGCGCCTCTGGTGGGTAGGCATACAATTTTGACGCATTCCCAGGTCTACCACTCTTGGTAAATCTAGGAATTCATCAAAATACATGGATAGATGAGTACGAATGGCCACGCTGCACCCACGCTCTACCCATGTTACGCCGTCACCATGCAGAGTAATGCAAGGCAGCGACTTGCGTTGCACTAGATTTATCAAGCCACGCAGGGTGGCCTTTCATGGCTTGATAAGCCTCATTGTAGGTTTTGTGCCCTCCTGCATCGCCTTGCGTGGCACAGGGTGACGCAAAACCTATAATAAATATGCTCCAGTATGTGAGTCTCTGCTTCTTCCTATCTGTTGCCTCACACAGTCTATGTGTGTGTGCGCCATCCTGACTGTCAGCTCACACTATTTGTGGAGGTCTGCTTTCTCTTAACTGTGTGCTCACACGTCTGTGAATGTTTGTTTTTCCTGCCTGTTGCTCATTACATTTGTGGCTAAAAAATTAAAAACATTGACAAATTAAATACATCTCGCATGGGTGAGACCTATTGGCTTTGCCAGCACTTGTTTGTAAATTATTTTCTGTGCAGTACGTTTTTAAAATTCTTCAGGAAATAAGAACAAATCTGGCTACAATTTGGCAACTAATTGTTCTTTGTGTTTAAGGGCTCAGCACATCAAGGCCACCCTTTCGCATGTACCCTACGCTCCTTGTTATTGTAGCCCTTGGAGGCCCCAGCTTCTCTATGCAGCTATGTGATCCTGTGGTCTCACTGTTACCTGTACACACTGTCTCACCCCTCTCCATCCTCCGGTCTGTCCTGCTAGCCCTACACCCTGTCACTGCACTGCAACTCCCTCCCCAGGTCTTGCTTGCAGCCCATACACATTGTACCCATGCCTACCAAGTGCTTAATTTATATAAAAAAAAATAATTGCCAGAGCCCTCGTCGAGAGGCCATTGCAGCTTGCAACACACTGCCTGACATCGCTGCGAATGACAGTCCCAACACAACTACTAACCATCACTCCCCTACAAGTGTGACAATTCAGACTATTCCAGGTCCCCAAAGCTATAGGAATTTGGGATGCAGGTATTAGTCATTTTTTAATGTATATTGTATCGATAAACAACTGCTGTTGTGTCATTTTTAAATTAGCCAAACAGCGCCACCTTATGGCAGGTTGTCATAATTGCCAGTGTTGACAATTAATAGCTGGTGCTAAGAGAAACCACTGGCTCAAATTAAGCACTGCTCCTATCTCTCTATCTCAGTCTTTCCTGCTGCTTGTACACAATAGACCCACTCCTCTTTTTGCCTCTCCAGTTGTCAGTACACACTGCCTCCACTCCGCCTTTTCTCTCCTGGACTCTCTGCTGTCCGTACACACTGCTTCCACCTCAATCCCTTGCCTTTTTCAAATGATTACTCCCAGTGCCCCTACACACTGCCCTTACCCCATTCCCCCAGCCTACCCTGATGCAGCTAAGTGCTGACCACACACCTCCCTCCCTTCTCCTGTCCCCCGCACTGTCCGCACTCGAGCATTTATAGAGGGCTATGCACAGTGCTTTAAATGGGGAAAAATAAGTGCAGGTACTCATTAAAATAGAGGTGTGGCAAGTGGGCGGGGCTAGGGGCAGGGCTAAGGGCAAAATATGATCATACATAATGACTTCTGTACCAGTTGCAGCACATATTAAAACACATGAGAAATGTGTTTATGTCAAAAAAACAGATTAACTCATTACACAAAATGAAAGTCATGATGGCACTTTCACCCGAATAGTCGCTGCGCACACGATTGACAGTGCAGGGTCTGTCTAGAAACCCTGTCCTGTTAATCACAGCGTGACACAAGCCCTCTCACCCCCTGCAGTTTGCGGACATTCAAATGGGCGCTGCTGGAATCTTCACCAGCAACTCTGCAAAAGGTTACTTCAGCCGATTTAATTACAAGCTCCTCGGAAGCAGAGCGGCCTCTGCCCTGCACTTGAGCAGAAACCTAACCTGAGCCTGCCATGCCGTGGATCAGGGTACCGGTACTCTCCTTGGCTACAGAGAAGTGCCGGTACTGACGGCAAAACAATTCAGAAGTGCCGGTACTCAGTACCGGTGAGTGCCGGCCCATTTAAAGCACTAGCTATGCAGACATGCCTCTTCATTCAGAGGGAGGCTGGAGGTTTCGTACCTGGCCCAGATGAGCACCATTGCCAGCTGATTCTGGGCCACCCCTACAGATGATGACTCAGTCTTGCTAACTTGGCAGACAGCACATTATATGATGTCTAGGTTTTTGCTTAGGATTGCTTGGAACCTGACCCAGACAATCTGTTGCCGGGTGAACGCTCGACTAGCTTCGTAATTTCTGATTTATTTTTGAGGCCCTCTGTGAATAAATAAAAAAATGTAATATTCACAAAATGACATACCCATGCCAAGGTTTCCATCTTAAGTTGAAGAGCATATGGCATGAATCATCAGGTGAGTTCAGTCGATCTGATGTAAGAAGTCACAGTGATCCCTATTCACAAAGATAAATCTACAGGTGGACATTTTCACACGCATAGAGTTGCACCTATTCTTAGGTTTAAATATCCATCTTAGGCACCTTTAGGCAGATATTTATGCCATGTAGCAGGTGTATGCATTCCCCTTGTGGGGGTTGGGCAGGCGCGCAACGCCCATTGGGCTCAAAGGGCTTCAGGCCCCCCCACCCCACCCCACACCCCGTTGTGTGTGGCAGCCCGGACGGAGACAGCTTCCCGGGCACACACACAACCGCACCCGAGTACTTCACAGGTCTTTAAAAGACAATTTGCTTGTTAATGAGGCTTTGTCGTTTTTACACCCCTTCTTAGAGCCCCTGCATCTCCACTCTGCCTACTGCTGGAAGATTTAGCCCCCCTTGACATTTTTTCTTAGCCCACCCCCCTCCCCCCCCGCCCGAAATTTGGCTCTAGTTGCACCTCTGGGGTTGGGACATGTTCAACTTGACATATAATAGTAGGGGAGCATGGCCTGGTCGGGAATAGAGTGAGATGCGCATCACATCTGATCCTCGCTACCACGGCCCAAAAGCCTTTGCCAGCACCCCCTCTTGGGGTTCTTGAACCCCCCTACCTGCATCTGGATTTGCGGGAACAACTGGGCCTCCTTTGAGGTGAGGTGCCTGAGGACAGGATCTCCTCACATGCTGTAATTTGCCAGGTGTCTCTGCTGTGTGGTTTCCAAGGACATGGAGTTACTACCATCTTGCCATTGAAGATCGACCTTTAGCGCAATTGAGCGCTGTGCCTGTGCAGAGACTTTCCATCACTCTCCCCCGCTCCAAGACATGGGAGGCCCACAGCAGGGATCCCATATCCTATTCAGCCTCTGGCGGGGTGAGCCGCCAGCTGGGTGGGGTTCACAGCGTGCCATACCCTGATTGGTCACCAAAGTCGGCCACCACGACAGAGCCCCCATCCTACTCCTGAATTTGCCATCTCTGTAGCATTAAAGGCTTGCATCCGCAATCGGACCACTCAATGCTGAGGCGCCTGACGACCAAAGCTTGCTGTACCCTGTGTTTTGCCCGCACGACACCTGGAGATGGAGTTTTGCCATCTGGGTTTGGGTATTGGTGGGCATCTTGGCAGATTATCACATCGGTGCCCCAGCACCACAGTGCTTTAGTTTGTTACACTGCACGGGAGGCTTATGGCGCCATTCCAGACTTGTTGTCCAGGCCGGGGGCTGGCTCAGGTGCCCTTTCATTTTGGGTGTGACCTGCCTGGCACTCTGCGGCTCCTGGAGGACTTCGGAGTGTGGCACCAAAGAATAAACGCTCACACCAGCCTGACATGTTGTAGCCCCTGGGGGATCATAAAGCTGGTCACCAAGGTGACGCCAACCAGAGCTGAGGTGCGGAAAGATCTGAGACCCACAGGCAGGCTCCCCACTGGGATGTTAGAGATTCAAGACACCATGAACAGCTCATTTTGTTATGAACCTGAACACTGATCCCTGGTAGCCCTTCAAGGGAGATCTTCACAGTGGGGGCCGATACCTATGCATCACAAGTGATCCTCAGGCTTGGTCAGACTTTGCTACTAATAGCTTGCCCAAGCCCGGATGGCCTGGCCCTACCTGCGATTGGAGGACAGACACTGCCTCCTGCACTACCTTGGTCCATAACTCCACAGACCAACATTGTCCCATAGAGTGGAGGACACAACACAAACTTATTCGGCACCTACGTAAACAAGGCCATGGAATACTTAAAGATGGGCCCTTATATTTATTGGGACACTCTTCAGTAAACAAGTCTTACTGTGATGTGAATGCATTGAGAAGAGCCCTGCCACTGGGGACTTGAATATTTCACCCACCGCTCAGGTCCTCTCATGCCCTGGGATGGCACGTTCTCACCCACCACTCACCCTACTATCTGGCATCCTTGCAGAGCGAGATCTTGGTGCCTAACACCATAATGTCAGAAGTACATGGGCTAAACCTGCTAGACCTGATCCATGACCCGATACTCTTGGAAGGGTAAATGAACTCTAACAACCTCACCTCTGAAACAGGTTGGCCGCCATTGGGACACTGAATCAGTTGCTCACCTAACTTGTTGTCTCGCCAGGATATGGGGCAAGTCCCAAAAGAAGAGCTCAGTGGCAGAAATGTTCTACATCGGGCGGGCTCAAGAAAATAAGACAAACCTACCAGAGGAGCTGATGGACTATCTACAACACCCATAACACAGGAATACATGGAACGCTTACTTACTGATATACACACAGAAATAGGGTCCATCAAAACAGAATTCAAATCATGTACCCTGGCCTTCCCAAAGACATCTCAGAACTGGGTGACAGGGTAAACAAACAATCTTGAATGCTCAATAGATACACGGATAGACAATCAGGAGATGGTGTGACACAGGATCCCTGCCTTGGAGGAACAACGTAGAACTCTAAACCAAACAGGAGGACTTAGAAAATAGAGTTAGATGGTGGGGGGGGTCTTTTTTTTAACATGTTTTTATTGGCATATGTAAAACAGAGAACAGCAGAGGAGCACGGTCATAAATATTCATTTGCCATCAAGACTACACATTTACATAGAATGCATCTCACAGGGTACCTAAGAGATTGAGATCCCAGCAGACCAGTTAGCGACAATTGATACATGGTATAATATGGTGGAATTACCTGTAACACATCGAATTAGTATCGGAAATAAGCTTCCCCCATGCAGCAGCTAGTCTCTGCTCTTAAGCCTAATAGCATCTATAAGCCATCTTAGCAGTGTCTGAAGCAGCCTGCGTGACACCATTCCATCTCATATGTCGCTCAGGAGCTGGCTCGCCATCCGTTTGTGAAGAAAGATTCTGTTGGCGGAGAAAGGCAAGAAATGGTGCCCTTATGTCACTAGGTCGGGAGTGCAATGGCATCAGCTCCCAGTAATTTACAAGTTGTTCCTGACAATATGTGACATCACACAGCCAGACTTTGAAAGTGGGCACTGGTTTACGTCCCCAGTGTAAGGGGGCCCTTAAATTTGCAGGAGACAATATCACGAACTTTACAAGGGACCTTCTGCAAAGGATCAGAGGAGACCAAGGAGCTCCTCTGATTCAGCTATACCATGCTTAGACGGACAACCTCAGCAACAAATTGCTCTGAAAACCCACAGGACATCTTAGCTCGGGTGTACTTCTTTGTTGACAAAGACTCTCTTATGAAAGTGGCTAGAGGCAAAGCAGACCTCATCCTCAGAGGTTCCGCAGTACAACTCTTTCAGGACCTGTCACCTACCTGCATGAAGAAACATAGAGACTTTCGGCCAATAACGGATGTCCTCAGGGAACATAAGATTAAAGACCAATGGGGTCACTACTTCAGGATAAGCTTTCCATGTAACTGCAAGCAAGGGATCCTATGTTTTTGGTAGAAGCAAAAACACTACTGGGCCTTATAGGGGAATTGAAGGGAAATGTCTCACATCCTGGTCTCTGGCCAGATTGGAACGGCGACCTGGATAAATCCTCTGAAGATGCCAAGCTGATGTAATTAACCATCTCCTAAACATGAAGCGAAAAGCTACCCAGCAGGACCCCAGCCCTTTGGAAGAACAGGCTACTGTTGGATAGTATCTCTCTATGATCACCACAGACCTCAAGGGGGGTCACCACGATGGGCTTGGTAGATGGACTGGTCTTGATTGACCTATCATCACTACAACAGTCCTCGCTGACAGTGACTCTCCTCCCCCTACACCTAACAGTCAACTACAGCAGCTACAAACCATATTATTACATCTTATCCTTATCCTTTGAAGGTCATACCTCTAGTTTGAATACAAATGTGTGCTCTCCCATCTCCACTGGGTGGGGACATTTGGTTTGGCCCAGTTGACCTATTTATTTACTCGTTTTTTTTTATTTTGTGGAGAGGCATTTGGAGATTAGCAAGGTCTGTGGAGAAGACAGGGCTCCAAGAAAGTCTGTGGAATTTTTCAGAGACTGCTTGTTGTAGGTGCCATTGTGCATGGTATGCTTTATTTGTCTTTATAAGGGGGTACATTAACATCATCAAATTATTATCACTAAATGTAAGGGGACTTACCTCCTGTATAATCACAGGCACAGATAGAGGTATCTCCTACATATGTTGCAGATATAATTTTTCTGCTGGAAACCCATTAAGTGAAAACAGATCAGTTTCGGATGAAACACCCTAGGTACTCTCATCAATTTTGGGATGCAGCCACCACCAAAATGGCAGGAGTCGCCATACTATTCAAAGCAAATATGGGTCAAGTGCAACTGGAGATGAATAGAGATCCTGGGTTTAGATATTTAAAACTGAAACTTTGGAGGGGTACTCAACACTCACGATGTTAAACCTTGATGCCCCGAACACAGAGAAAGTCTCGTATATTCGCTCCCTACTTAAGGAGCAATTACGTGACGCCCAAGGAAATAAAATAGTGGGAGGAAATTTCAGTCTCACCTCGGATCCCTGAATGGATAGGCAAGCTACCTCTTATCAAGGAACAGGTGCTATGTCAGCCCTGCTTAAAAATGAGATTACTGCACTGAGGCTAGTCGATCCATGGCGCTGCTTACATCCAGACATCAAAGATTACTCATATTACTCTCATGCCTCATACTCCAGCATTGACTATCTGTTGTTTATACGCTCCCTCCTAGCCAGCAGTGGCCTGTGCAGGTAAGGTCTGCTGTTTGCCCTGGTCGTACAGTCCCTAGCCATACAAATATGAGAAACCCTTGAAATATTAGGAATCCCTTTTGGAGGCAGGTTCCACAATGTCAATTCATTTGCGGATGATCTACTACTTATGCTCACTAACCCAGCAAAATCCCTCTCTGCATTAACCACCTTTGTGTGTCAGGCTTTAATATTAGTAAAGAGAAATCATACGTTCTCAATTTAACAATGCCCATCCAGACTTACAATCATTAGTCCTGTTTAGATGGCCCTGCAAATCCATCCGATATTTAGGCTGAAACATCACCCCACATCTCGAAGGGTGGACCAAAGTAAATTGGTCTAAACACTGCAAAAATATCCTTGAAGATACTAGGTGGTGGTGCCCCTATAGATATCCTAGCTAGGATGGAATAATATAGTTAAAATGAATATCCTCCCAAGAATCCTCTAACCACCTCTATCTCCATAGATAACATCACTGATCTCCAGAGCAAACATTGTGCATTTATCTGGGTGGGGTAAGAAGCCCAGTCTTTCAAATAAGTTTCTCATGCCCAAACCTGCTATTGGGTGGCACATTTGCTATATTTAGTCTAATTTTGGTCCACAAAAGTGAGAAGCATTGGTTTCACATGCATCGTGCAGTGTCCTGCCACACTTTGTGAGATTTGGCTTGGACCCCTCACTGCCATTTCTCCTTAAGCACATATATAGCCACTCCCGCTAGAACAGTGCTCTAGATATGAGATAGGGTGGAAACTAGAAGAGGTCTCACCACCTTCCTATCACCAAATACACCCATTGCAAGGAGTCCCGATTTTACCCCGGCAGCAGCACCTGCCTCATTTCTGTAATGGGAGAAGCGTGACTGTAGGATACTAAGCGATCTCTTTACCAGTGGCCAGATTAAAATATTTGAAAAATACAAAAAAGAGTTCCAAGTTCCCAAGACCTCACGACTACAATATTACCAACTCAGTCATTGGGACTCTATCCCGCAAATGCTCATGCAGCTTCTCGGCCCCTCACACACTTTGAGAAACTAATTTGTTAATTCAAGACCATGAAATGACTCATTTCCAAGACATGTCTCACTTTACAAGGTTCAAAAGCGCTCATTACACACACACATACCAAACACATTGAGAGGCAGATCTAGAGACCTCTATCTCTTGAAAACAATGGAAAGACATATTGCGCAATGTTCCGAAAATACATAGGAGCATCCCTCATAGAAATCGTCTTACAAGATATGTACCAATGGTATATCACCCCTAAACGACAAAGCAGAATATATCCCTCGGTGTACTCACTTTACTGGTGATGTACATAGTTCACTGGTGATTTTTTGCACATATGGTGGTCATGCACGGTTATTAAAACATTCCAGAAAGAGATACTAGATCACATTAAGGGGACCATTGGATATCTGATTCCATCCGTTCCAGGTATTCTGCTTTTGGGACTGCGACCGACAAAATTAGAGAGTATGACATGCGCTGACTGGAGGCTGGTGTGCCATATGTCTGGGGCAGCTAAGCAGCTTATGCCCTTTATTGAAAAAGAAACCGGAGGCCCTGGCCTATTCACTGTGGTTTAATCGCCTAGAGCACATTTTGGCACTGGAACAAATCTCTCACAAACTTCCTCTATCGGAAAAGAAATTCACAGCATGGTGCCAACCTCTTAGAGGTGACGTGTGGATGGAATTTGTCTGCTTTATTCCTCAAAAGAGTAAAGTTTATTCATGTAAAAGGGAAAGAAAAAGAAAAGAGGAATACAATAAGGATACATATACAATATGATATGAAAACATATAATTGTACATGAATGAGTGCTTACATTATCAATAAAAAGTGAAAAGAAGAGGTTGAGGAAAATACAAAAATATAAAACAGGTCTGGTCATTTATCAGGAACATAACAGCATATTTCTATTAAATCTATATAAACAATGTTAAAAGCAGAAAAACAGAATGTCAAGGAGGTTTTAAAACCTCTTGTTCCGAAGTAGTGTGTGCATGTGAAAGCTTAGCATGACAATCGATAAATGTCGTAACTGGGACCATAGATTTAAACGTTTTACAGCCAAAGACATTGGATATACATAAACAGTGTCCAATCTATGGTTCTGACGTACAGCATACCACCAAACTTGGAAAGAGAGATCAGACAGATTCTTCCAATGTTTGGTAATCTACTGAAATGCTACTCCCAAAAGTAAATCCAAAACTTGCATATTTAAAGGACATTGAGACCAATCATCAGAGAGAGAACACAAAAAAATATTGGCAAAAGAAAAGGACACCCCAGATTGAAAGATTAGTGTGATTTGTTTCCAAACACATTTCCAGAAGTCATATACAAATGGGCAAGTAAAAAGTAAATGTTTTAAATCTGCATCTGTGGAGGAACATGACCAGCAAGTATTAGGTATATCATCATTTATCTTATGGAGAAAAATGGGGGAAAGAAGTAATCTATTGTAAATAAAGAAAAGCGTCTGCGTGGTGTTAGCTGCTCTAGAGGTTTTCCTAATCTTAAGCCAAATTTTGTTCCATATTTGAGTGGACCAGTTAACATCTAAATCACGTTCCCGTTCCATTTCCACTTTAGTTTTATCCCTGGGGGATGTCAATTTGCGTAAACAGGTATAGATACTTGGGGGTCGATTCCGATTCGGGACGGAAAAAGCACCGACCGACTCGGATCCGGAAATAATACCGACCGACACGTACCTGTGGCGCCCGACACGACAAGTACGATGCAAGGCGTGAAAAATCCGACCGACACGTACCGAAACCAAGTCGACCGACCGAGCCGCACGGAAAACAGCAATCCGGCCGGAAAAACACGCGAATCCAACCGACCGACACGCACCCGGAACAAATCTGACCGAAACGTACACGCGAACTCCAAACCGCAAAGTACGATGCAAGGCGCGAAAACCACGAGCGAGTCGGACTGAGGCCAAGCCGCACGACCGACACGCATACAAAACCGAGCCGAAGCAACACAAAACACCGCGACCGACGCGTACGCAGCATAGAAAACTGCACAAACACAGCGTGAACGAAACGGAGAACACCGTATGAGACAAATGCAGGGTCCGACTCGGTCACAAGAACGTTTCCAACATACACAGACAGTACAAAGGAAAAATCACCCAAAAAAGGCCAAACAAGCAATTACCAAGCCAATAAATACTGGGGGTGGGGACAGAGAACAAAGACACACCCACAACTCCACCTATATAAAGGACACAAATCACAACCATGAGCCTTTGCAAATGCCATTCCACTGCCAGCACCCAAGAGAAAGCAACCACACACCCACAGCTCATCCCTCACACAAGCCACACACCATCAGCACACCAACAAATACCTACCTCACATACACCCAGCAAAACACACACTCACACACCCTCACCTGCACACCAACACACACATCACTCACCATCACCACCCATCACCATGCCCCCAAGAAGAATCCCAAGTTCCTATATTGTGAATTGGAAGTCATGGTAGACGAGATCCTCAGGGTAGAGCCACAGCTGTTTGGCACACTGGTCCAACAGACCCCCATCTCCCAGAAAACCAAGATGTGGGAGAGGATCATCAACAGGGTGAACGCACAATCACCATGTCGGCGCACAAAGAGCGACATCCAGAACAGGTGGTATGACGTGCGCAGGAGGGTACGGGACCTGCTGAAGAAAGACTACATCAACAGCCAATACACCGGCAGTGGCCCTCCTGCCAAGCCAATATACCTCAGGCCCTGGGAGGAGAAGGTGCGGGCCATCCTTCCGCCAGTGAGCGTATATGGACTAGAGGACATCCCAGAGCCTGGTGAGTACACAACAAATGTACACAATATACTGCCACAAAACACACACATCACTGTCAAGGGAGAGTCAAACCATGCACTCATAGCAATTACACAGCAACCAGAACAGAATCATCCCAAAATGTGTATGTCACTCAGATAAACACAACACATGCCATCAAAAAAGTCACATCCAACTGTGCCAACACATGTACAAACACAACTACAACTACAGCTAGGCAGTGGCACAAATAGAACTAACAAACACATCCAGACATGTAGCCACCACAACAACACCAACACACAGTGAAGACCACTCAAAGGAAGGAATTCTGTGTATGCTGGCCAAGTCAGTGTAGCCAATAGCATCATGGGAGTCGCAGTCACACATATTGCCCCCCCACAACTGTCCCATCAACACCACCATGAACCATGCTCACATCACAGGGAGTGGAGAAGGACTCACAAGATGGCTGACACTGGCTACTGCTGTGGGGAGCACAAGGCCCTGCTGGCAACTGTGCACCAACAAACAGCAGGACACCACTGACTGACATCCTGAGAGACAACTTCCACTCCCTGCAATGCAAGCACGTTCCATGGTGGGATATCTGGCTAGCTGGGTGGGAAGGAGGACTTGCAGCACTGACCATAGTCACAAGCACCTCCCTCACACACACCCCAACACAAACTCCACAGAACCCACCTGGTAGAATGCAATGCCCCCATCCTAACACAAGATCCCACAAAGAACCACCACCCTGGGTTATGTTGTGTGAAGCACAGGGACACTCTTGGGACTTCCAGCCAAACAACTGCCAGGACAACACTCCCAGCCATCCTGTCAGCACAGCCAGCCCACCCCACAGGGAAGCAGAGTCAAAAGGAAGGAAGCATGGGCATGCTGGGAAGGGGGAGGAGGCAATAGCATGATGGGAGTCGTAGTCACAGCTCTACAACCCCCACCACATGGCCCAGCAAGCTCACACTGACGCATGCACATCCCACAGAGAGTGGAAAGGCCCATCAAAGATGTCTGACACTGTTGCTGTGTCGTGGGGAGCACAAGGGCATGCTGGGTACTGCACACCAACCAACAGCAGGACACCACTGTCAGCCATCTTGCCATTGCTCTCACACCCACACACACTGAACTCCCCACAAAAGCAAGTAAGTATGGGAATGCTGGGAAGTGGGGTGGAGGCAATAGCATGATGGGAGTCGTAGTCACAGACAAAGCTCACCCCCACAACTGTCCCATCAACACCACCCTGAACCATGCTCACATCACAGGGAGTGGAGAAGGACTCACAAGATGGCTGACACTGGCTACTGCTGTGGGGAGCACAAGGCCCTGCTGCCAACTGTGCACCAACAAACAGCAGGACACCACTGACTGACATCCTGAGAGACAACTTCCACTCCCTGCAATGCAAGCACGTTCCATGGTGGGATATCTGGCTATCTGGGTGGGAAGGAGGACTTGCAGCACTGACCATAGTCACAAGCACCTCCCCTCACACACACCCCAACACAAACTCCACAGAACCCACCTGGGAGAATGCAATGCCCCCCATCCTAACACAAGATCCCACAAAGAACCACCATCCTGGGTTATGTTGTGTGAAGCACAGGGACACTCTTGGGACTTCCAGCCAAACAACTGCCAGGACAACACTCCCAGCCATCCTGTCAGCACAGCCAGCCCACCCCACAGGGAAGCAGAGTCAAAAGGAAGGAAGCATGGGCATGCTGGGAAGGGGGAGGAGGCAATAGCATGATGGGAGTCGTAGTCACAGCTCTACATCCCCCACCACATGGCCCAGCAAGCTCACACTGACGCATGCACATCCCACAGAGAGTGGAAAGGCCCATCAAAGATGTCTGACACTGTTGCTGTGTCGTGGGGAGCACAAGGGCATGCTGGGTACTGCACACCAACCAACAGCAGGACACCACTGTCAGCCATCTTGCCATTGCTCTCACACCCACACACACTGAACTCCCCACAAAAGCAAGTAAGTATGGGAATGCTGGGAAGTGGGGTGGCGGCAATAGCATGATGGGAGTCGTAGTCACAGACATAGCTCACCCCCACAACTGTCCCATCAACACCACCCTGAACCATGCTCACATCACAGGGAGTGGAGAAGGACTCACAAGATGGCTGACACTGGCTACTGCTGTGGGGAGCACAAGGCCCTGCTGCCAACTGTGCACCAACAAACAACAGGACACCACTTACTGACATCCTGAGAGACAACTTCCACTCCCTGCAATGCAAGCACGTTCCATGGTGGGATATCTGGCTAGCTGGGTGGGAAGGATGACTTGCAGCACTGACCATAGTCACAAGCACCTCCCCTCACACACACCCCAACACAAACTCCACAGAACCCACCTGGTAGAATGCAATGCCCCCCATCCTAACACAAGATCCCACAAAGAACAACCACCCTGGGTTATGTTGTGTGAAGCACAGGGCCATACTTGGGACTTCCAGCCAAACAACTGCCAGGACAACACTCCCAGCCATCCTGTCAGCACAGCCAACCCACCCCACAGGGAAGCAGAGTCAAAAGGAAGGAAGCATGGGCATGCTGGGAAGGGGGAAGGAGGCAATAGCATGATGGGAGTCGTAGTCACAGCTCTACATCCCCCACCACATGGCCCAGCAAGCTCACACTCACGCATGCACATCCCACAGAGAGTGGAAAGGCCCATCAAAGATGTCTGACACTGTTGCTGTGTCGTGGGGAGCACAAGGGCATGCTGGGTACTGCACACCAACCAACAGCAGGACACCACTGTCAGCCATCTTGCCATTGCTCTCACACCCACACACACTGAACTCCCCACAAAAGCAAGTAAGTATGGGAATGCTGGGAAGTGGGGTGGAGGCAATAGCATGATGGGAGTCGTAGTCACAGACATAGCTCACCCCCACAACTGTCCCATCAACACCACCCTGAACCATGCTCACATCACAGGGAGTGGAGAAGGACTCACAAGATGGCTGACACTGGCTACTGCTGTGGGGAGCACAAGGCCCTGCTGCCAACTGTGCACCAACAAACAGCAGGACACCACTGACTGACATCCTGAGAGACAACTTCCACTCCCTGCAATGCAAGCACGTTCCATGGTGGGATATCTGGCTAGTCTGGGTGGGAAGGAGGACTTGCAGCACTGACCATAGTCACAAGCACCTCCCCTCACACACACCCCAACACAAACTCCACAGAACCCACCTGGGAGAATGCAATGCCCCCATCCTAACACAAGATCCCACAAAGAACCACCACCCTGGGTTATGTTGTGTGAAGCACAGGGACACTCTTGGGACTTCCAGCCAAACAACTGCCAGGACAACACTCCCAGCCATCCTGTCAGCACAGCCAGCCCACCCCACAGGGAAGCAGAGTCAAAAGGAAGGAAGCATGGGCATGCTGGGAAGGGGGAGGAGGCAATAGCATGATGGGAGTCGTAGCCACTGATATTGGTCACCCCCACAACTGTCCCATCAACACCACCCTGAACCATGCTCACATCACAGGGAGTGGAGAAGGACTCACAAGATGGCTGACACTGGCTACTGCTGTGGGGAGCACAAGGCCCTGCTGCCAACTGTGCACCAACAAACAGCAGGACACCACTGACTGACATCCTGAGAGACAACTTCCACTCCCTGCAACGCAAGCACGTTCCATGGTGGGATAACTGACTGGCTGGGTGGGTGGGAAGGAGGGCCGGCTGTCAACCAAACACAACCAATGCAGACCATGTTCACACCCCAAAAAATACATAGAAATGCCCAAATAATGCAGGACAATGTGCCACACCAATATCAACCCCTGACTGTGACGACTTAGGACAATGCAATGTACAGGCCCGCACCCAGAGGCACAGTCACAACTGTCATGTGTGTCAACCATTGATGCCTGCAGAAACATAACATACATTGTTTGTGTCTCCCAAAAACAGGTGATGATGGGGACACAGCAGCAGACGCTGAGGAGTCCCAGTCCCAGGCTCAAGAGGATGCGGAGCTCACTGGCATCGTACAGCCTCTGTCCTCCTCGGACGATGAAGACCAACCTGGCACATCCGGTGCAAGTCAACATGCAGCACCAGCAGGACCACCAGCTGCAGCACCAGCAGGACCACCAGCTGCACCCCCTGCACCCACCCCTCCAACGACTGTCACCACAAATACCATCCCTGCCGACATGGACAGAACAAGGAGCAACACCAGCACAGGGACCCTGGACCAACCTGGGGCCATGGACACCACCACCACCACCAACCCCCAAGGTGGACCAGGGTTATCTGTGCGTGCCACTGCACACACTGCACATGTCAGCAGGGGTGGTGGGAGGGGTGGGAGACAGAGGTCGCTGCTTGCAGACGTTGCTGGTGTGCATGATGACCCACAACTGGTACGCATAGCTGATGCGTACCAGTCCAGCACCGGAGACCTCAGCCAGGTAGTGGGGCTCCTCAGAGACATGAAACAGCAGCAGGCTGCCCATCATGCCCGCTTGGACTCCCACATGTCCCACGTGGAGTCACACATGTCCCGCGTGGACTCACACATGTTCCGCGTGGAGTCCAAGTGGGATGCACTGCATGAGATGACGGCGGTGCACAGGGACATTTTACAATGCCTCCGCCAGATGAACAGCAACCAGTCCACACCTCCCTGTGTGCCAACAACATCTGGTGCCGAACAAACTGCAACTGCCACAGGGAGGGAGGATGACTCTGGCGGAGAGTCCCCTGCACCGCAGCAGCCTGTACTTGAGGGCCCCCCCCAAGAAGAGGGGTCGTCCGAGGAGGGGAAAGTGAGAGGCCGATGGCCAAGCGCAACTCCCAGGAAGCCTGAACCTGTTCTGGATGTTCGCCTTTGTGCACAGACTGTTCACCCTGTTGACGGCAACACTACTCCCACACATTGCATGGGGAGTACAAGTTGGACCAATGTGTCAGACAACTGTGGCCCCGATACTGGGGATCCTGTCTACCAGGACTTTCAATTCACCTAGGAACTTCGGATTGCAAGATTTATGTACAGCACCACCCATCCTATGCACTATTAACACAAATGTATCACAATAAACACACTAATACACCATACTTGCCTCTGTCGTGATTCCAACGTGGGTGCTGTTATGGGGATGATGAACTGCAAAATTACACTGTGTATGCGAACTGCAACAGCAAGGACAACACAGGCATGTGAGTAAAGGCAACGTGACACATATGAGGGAGACACACCACCAGGGCTACACAACACATACACACCTAGGCCATCTGACTCATTGCCTACACTGATGTTGCCAGGGAAGACGGTGCAATGCACAGACACCACACCCATTCCCAGTTGTAGTCAAGTAGCCCACAGGTGCAGTAAGCAAATGGCAGTCAAATGTGTGACCACAGACAACGCACATCACAAAGTGAAGCACAGGTTTATTACACAGTTGCAACATGTCGTAACCACTACAGATGCAAGGTAATCCCACCTGGCAGCGGGCACACAGTCAACAACTGTAGACGGAAGGAAGTCCATGGGTGTGGCGCACATCACCTGTAGGGACACAACAGCTACCACCCTGGAAGTGCAATCACATCGTCGGTGGACACAGTTGACCAAACGAATCTGAAAGTACCCGTGAAGGACACAAATGACACACAGTCAAAAGCAATGGAGTACAGGACAGAACAGCAAAACTCATGCACAATACATGTTACAAGATACCTACCCAGAACCAAGTTAGCATGTCAACACTGTTGGGGAGTACAGCCCACCTGTTAGCACACATCGCAACACACATCCAGTCAAGTAGCCCATGGACACACTCCAACAGCACCAGAGCACCACCCACACATCATGCCAACTCACATCATTGACATGACACCTCAGGATACTCACATTCAGCTAAAGAAGTTGGTGATGAGCTGTGTGCGGACATCACCATCATCATCATCATCATCATCATCGTCACTGGCATCGTGGTCCAGGCCAGGATCCTCCACAGGTGGCGGATGTTGGTCATTGTCATCCTGGATGAGAGGCAACTCCTTCCGCACTGCCAGGTTGTGGAGCATGCAGCAGACGATGATAATCTTGCACACTTTTGCAGGGGCATATGGGAGGGACCCTCCGGTCTTGTCCAGGCAGCGGAAGCGGCTCTTCAGGAGACCAAATGTCCGCTCAATCACTCTCCTGGTCCGACCATGTGCCTCATTGTAGCGCATCTGGGCTGGTGTCACAGGGTTCCTGAGGGGTGTCAGCAACCACGGCATGTTGGGGTATCCCGAGTCACCTACGGACAGACAAGTGCACATTAGCTGATTTGGAAAAGTGGGCGGAATACTACAGATCAGGTCACACACAATGGCACAAAGTCAGTACACACCGACAAGCCAGGCACGCTGGTTCTGCATCTGTGCCATCATCCTGGGGATGCGACTACTCCTCATCACAAAGGCATCGTGTGCTGAACCAGGGAAACGGGCACACACGTGTGTGATGGTCATGTCTGCAAGACACACCACCAGTGCATTGACCGAGTGGTAGTGCTTGCGGTTCCTGTAGGCCTGCTCCTGGGCCTGTGGTGGTACCAAAGCCACATGTGTCCCATCAATGGAGCCAATGACATGCGGCATCCTCCCCAGGGCATAAAAGTCACTCTTCACGTCAGTGAGTCGTCGCAGTCTAGGGAAATAGATGTACCGGTTCAGGAATAGCAACATTGCCGCCAAAACATCGCGGAGCACACGGCTCAACATGGTCTGTGACATCCCACCAGCAGTCGCCACAGTATGTTGGAAGGTACCGGTGGCAAAGAAGTGTAGGGCTGCCATCACCTTCACCTTGGGGGTCAGCGCTGTAGGATACGGCCGGCCAGGCTGCAAATGTGGGGACAACTGCACTGCCAAATCCTCAATCAGCTGCCTGGTGAAGCGGTACCGTCGGATGCTGTCCCGTTCCACCATCGTTGCCAGGTCTGGGAATGGTCGATGGACAGCAGGAGCCCTGCAGTGCAGAGGAGAAGTAAGCAAGATTGTCAGTCACCCCACATATGCGGCATTGAACACACTCAAGATCCCAACATACATCATTATGAGGCACAACTACATGAAGTGTGCAGTTCCGGAAGGACATGTATGGTACATACATGGCCAACATCTGTCAACACGGTCCAACAGGTGGCATCAATTAGTCCCAGGTTGGCCCATTGGATATCATGAGGCCGTGTCACAGTTCCCATCTCCTGCTGGCGTGTCACAATCACCCCCACAGTGACATGTGAGGACAGATGTGCCCCAGGCACCACAGCTCAACGACAGGTACATTCCCAGGGACCCTGTATTGCCACATGGACACTGGCATTACATGGAGTATCATGTATACACCACAGCAAAACAACCATGACCCCCACAGGTAGTGGCCCCACTTGCCACGGCAGGACAGACATGGACGTCTGTGACACACACACGCACAACATCAAAGTCCATGCACACACAACCTGGATGTGGAGACTGTCTCCCATTGTGCACATGAAATCAGAGACATTGTAAACACTACATGCACAAAGACTGTGGAGGACCATCACTATTGTGCCACTGGGACACCCTGGCTCAAACATACCGTCCCACATGGGACTCACGGGGTATGTGACATGACATACACATACACCACCGTGAAATGTGACCATGGCACATGCACAGATATGAACAGTTGCACATCACAGTGGTCATGTACACGTAACACCCAGGATCCTGTCCCCATGAACACGTGCACAGCCTGGGGGTGGCTGCCCACAGGTGACACCCACAGGACAACATGTACACCAACATACACACAATAGGTAATGCAGCCTTACATGCCTTATGATAAAGTTTGGACAGGCTGTCGTGATGTAGGTGTGCCCCTCACTCCCTGGGAGCTGTCTGTGGCTGGCATATGTCCATCTGAGACAGGCATGCTGACATATGCCAGTCACATGTACAGTGATGCGTTGTACTGCAATGGACCGATCGGTGCCTCCAGCCGGCCCATTGCATTCAATGTGTGCGGGTACGCGTTGTACCCCTGTACGCGTTGTACTGCAATGGACCGATCGGTGCCTCCGGCCAGCCCATTGCATTCAATGTGTGCGGTGCACGCGTTGTACCCCTGTACGCGTTGTACCTCTGTACGCGTTGTACTGCAATGGACCGATCGGTGCCTCCGGCCGGCCCATTACATTCAATGTGTGCGGGTACAGCGTTGTACCCCTGTACGCGTTGTACTGCAATGGACCGATCGGTGCCTCCGGCCGGCCCATTGCATTCAATGTGTGCGGGTACGCGTTGTACCCCTGTACGCGTTGTACTGCAATGGACCGATCGGTGCCCCCGGCCGGCCCATTGCATTCAATGTGTGCGGGTACGCGTTGTACCCCTGTACGCGTTGTACCCCTGTACGCGTTGAACTGCAATGGACCGATCGGTGCCTCCGGCCGGCCCATTGCATTCAATGTGTGCGGAGTGCACGCGTTAGTACCCCTGTACGCGTTGTACCGCAATGGACCGATCGGTGCGCACCCATTGACAATGGGCTTGCCTGGCAACGGACGCGTTTTCGAATTTCGAACGAGTCGGTTGCTGGAAAATCAGTTGGTCACCCACAACAATGTTGCAAAATCATGTATGTCATGAAGTTGAAGATTTGAAGGATGCTGTGGGCGTGTTTTGGTGCTGCTATTCCATGGATTGGCCAGATTCAGAAGATGCAAACGACTTGGACCTATCACTTTGGACACAAGGGACAGTATCTGCCTCTCCAGCACATATATATTGCTGGCTGTTCCCCTGATAGCTCACTTGCCTGCACTACATGCTCCAGGACGACATCTGCCACTGACACTGCTGCTGTCTCTGCCCCTCTGGACCCTGCAATGGCACGTACTGTGGAGAGAGCCCCAGCCTTCAGCCTTGAAGAGAACCAGGCCCTGCTGGACAGCCTACTTCCACAGTACAGCAAGCTGTATGGGACACCAGGGGAGCAGGTGAGTGTTCTGTGCACTGCCTTTCTGAATGTGCATTTTGTCTGACTAGCAAGGCTGGAAGTCTGCACGCCACTGGCTAGCAGGCTCACTGAGTAGTTGTCACCCCCATAGTGTGTAGTGACATGCACTGGACAGGTATGGTGCAGTGACAGTGCATTTGAACAAGGTTCTACTTCCCATGCAATGATACCATGTAGTGACGTCTGGCAAACTGTCCATGGGCAGCTTTGCACTGCCTGTGTACATCATGTGCCCCTGTGATTGAGACATGTATATACAACTGTGTCATGCACGGATATGTTGCATGTGTAGTAATGGCCTTTTCACTTTGTCATCCTGACAGGTTAATGCCCATCGGAAGCAGGAGATCTGGAAGGACATCGTCCGGGCCGTCCGGTCCGTGGGGGTCTACAAGCGCCGGATCCGCAACTGCCAGAAGAGGTGGCAGGACCTTCGGAGCTGGACCCGGAGGATTGCACAGGTCCAGCTGAAGCTGTCGCCTCCTCGCAGGAGGGGCGGAACACGGACCCTGACCCCCCACATGCTCCAGATCCTGGCGGTGGTGTTTCCAGACCTGGATGGGCAGCTGAAGGCCAGACAGCAGCAAGGAGGGGTGAGTCAAAGACTGCACTGTGAACTCTGTATTACATGCTTTGTGCCCTCCTCTGGCCTGGTTCAACTGCCACAGTGCAGCAGTCATGTTGTCCAGGAGCCATGTCCCTCTATTGTGCACTGCCCACTGCTCATCTGATACCCAGGTGTGGCCCTTACATTCAGGGAATTGTGTCACTTGGGACTGTGTCCTTGCAGTTTGCTTCACTAAAGGTGGGGGACAGCATCTGTTTCCCTAACTCTGTTGTGGGCATCATGGGTGGGTCCATTGTTCACACAACGCCTGTGTTCGGACATGTGATCTGCGTGTTGCTTTGATATGCGGTCCACTTGCTGAGCTGAGCCACCACATGTGCCTGGGGTATGTGGCACACGCCCATGCAGCGGGTGGGAACAATGTTTGGGCCCCAGGAGTGTGCAGATTACGTGTGTCACACATACATAGCCAGCTATCCACTGTCCAGGGCACATCCCTCATTCATGTGGAGCAGGACAGTCATGCCTACTCCAGGCCATGCAATGCACTCTGTACTCCCACTCCCGTGTATCAGCTGACACATTGTGCACAGTGATTTGACCCCTCAGGTGTCTGCCTCTGTGTCAGTGTGCCTGTGGATTAGTTGCCAGGACTGCTGGGGTGTTTCTTGGTAGGGGCTCAGCATGCCCCTGTAGATGTGACCATAGGAGACGATACTTGTGTGTCACATAGGTGTTTGATCAGCTGCCCGTGCAGACTGGGGTATGCGAATGTGAAGTTCAGGCAGCTGTTCCCCATTCACAGCAAATTGTGAGGGGCTCAGGTTCAGAGGGTAGTGTCACAGGTCTCCCATATGTCCGATAGGTATGACCTGGACAGATGAGGGTTAAGATGATGTGTTGTGTGGGGGATGTACATGTGCACTTGTGCAGCTCCAGGACTTGCATTCCCCATGACCTACTATTGTGACACAGTGCATAGTGTTGTTGTCTGGCTGCCAAGTCATACATCACTGAGACAGTGATGTATGACTTAGCAGTCATGCCTCTGCCATGGCATGTGTCAACTTATTGGTGGTCCTGCAGGGGAGTGACATGTGCTACATGCACACCATTGTGGCGATGGCTATCAGGACATGGGTGCATCATGGTGTCTGTCGCTGGTATGCATCACATGCATTTCCTATTTGACTCTGGGCATCCCTTTCATCCGGAAACCTGTACTGACTCAGTGGCAAGAGCTGTGATGTGTGCATGTCCACATGCCACACCGTGTCCTCTGCACTGTCCAACTACTGTGTACTTGGTGCATGTGTCCACACTGGGGTGTTGCAATCCAACAGACACCAGACAGATGGGTGCAAGGCCATGTGGGATGTTAGTGCCATGCTTGGCATCAGACTGACAATTGGCTTCTCCTGTTCAGTTAGGGCACTTTTAGCAATGTACAACTAATGATGCCAGGGCTTGCTCTGTAATGTGCTGTGCTCACAGTGGTGTGTGCGTTTGGTGCAGGTGACTGATGTCTGTCTGTTTCCCCATTGTTTGCAGATACATCCACGGCCACGGAAGGGGACAGCTCCACGGACCAGGAGGAGCCAGAGAGCCAGACTGGGTCAGCAGCCGAGGAGTGGTCGGAGGGACCCAGTGGCACGGAGGGCGAGGGGAGCCACACCGAGGAGTCCTCAGCACCATCCACCTCAGCTGAGGACCAGAGCAACTCGGAGGATGACTCCCTTGTGGAGGCGGGTGTCAGCAGCCACCACACCCCAGCTAGTGTTGCTGTCCCCGCCACCACCAGCACCACCACCGCCCTCCCATCGGCTCCCATTCCCCAGGTCCGTGGAGGCTCCCATGTTCGGGAGCGTGTCTCCTTTGGGCCAGGCACCGCACCCCCTGCCCCTGTGTCCCCTGCTGCCCTGAGTGAGGAGTCTGTGTACCTCCTTCGCCAGCTCCATGTAGGGCAGACAGCCATGCTGAGTGTCCTCCATGCGCACACCGCACTGTTGACTCAGCTGGTGTCGTTCATGGAGGGCATCTCTTCGGGCATGTCTGACCTACAGAGGGGCAATAGGTCCATGGACTCCTCCCTGACGGCAGCAGTGTCCCTCCTCAGACAGTCCCTCACCCCTCCTGCCTCTGCTCCATCCACACTCCCCAGCACCTTACCCGTCCCAAGCACACACACACCGGCACAGGCACACAACAGTACACACACGTCCAGCACACAGACACACACGCCACAAACAAAACGCACACGCACGCACAGTCAGGGGACTGAAACCAGACTCACAGGGGATGGGGCCCTGGTACACACACACGCATCCACGGGCACTGCGCAGTCCTCAGTTGCCTCTCCCTCCAAAGCACCCTCCCTTGCCTCACCTGCAACCCCAAAGACCCAGCGCCTCTTCCTCAGTGACCTCGGCCTCTTCCCCTCCGATCCAGCTGCTCCAGCATCCAGGGTGAAGAGGAAGCCCCCACACTGGAGCAGAGTGCCCCTCGCCCCCGGACACCCTCCCCCAGGCGCAGACAGACTGAGGCCCCCACCCGCAAGTCCCCCGGAGTGGTAAGAGCAAGACCCCGCCGCCGCCCTGCAGCTCAAGCAGCAGGTCTCCTTCCTCCATCCCTCAGGCCCCCACTCCACAGGTGCCCCCACCACACCCTGCCCCAGGTTCCCCCACCCACAGATATACCATCCCCAAGAGGCTCCGGCCTTCTCCCCCTGCCACTTGCTCTCCCGGCACCACATCCCCCGCTGCGCTTGTCTGTGCCACTGATGTGGTGAGGGTGTCCTCCCCCTCTGTCCAGCCCACCTTGCCTGTTCCCCATTCTCCTCCCCTGGTGGTAGGCACTGCAGTGGAGTCCACTACCACCCTGTCTGACTTGGGCACTGCAGTGGCGGACCTGTCCACTCCATCTGCAGGGTCCACTGCAGTCGTGCCGGCACCCACAACATCTGAGCCATGCCCCCAGTTGTGCCGGCACACACCATGTCAGACACCTCCACTGCAGTTGTCAGTGGCTCTCCAGCACCCACCACCCCTTCCCTGCTTCCTCCTGGTGAGCCCTGATCCTGTCCCTGCGGTGCCTGGCCTACCCCCCGGTTGCCCCTCCTAGTGGATTGTCCCTGGTTTTGTGCAGGCATGTGTAGGGTGGCATCTGCCACTGTCACCCACTTGTGACTTTGTTGATGGACTGGCCATTGGCCTTTGTTTATGTTCTACCGGACTTCTACTTTTAATGCCACATATGCTGAATAAAGCAACTTTCTGTTCTCTAGTGCTTTTGCTTCTGATGTACATGATGTTGATGATGCTAACCATGCCCTTGCTGCAGTGATGGTGATATTTGGTCTCATGATAATGAAGTGTTACTGTGCAGGAACCCATGTGGTCCAGGGGGAATGTGTCCTATCCTGTGGTGTATCCATGTCATCCATAGCAGCATCTGAGGGTGTCATGTGTTCAGTATTTGGCAATGGGATTTCCTACTTAGATTGGCAATTTCACATCTGTGGCTTCCACCCCTGCACATCTGTTGTGCCTGCCATTGTTCAATTCGTCTACTTCCCTGACCGTGTGGCCATCTCCAGTGGACATGCAGGTTTGGGCATCAATGGGGAAGGACTCATCTGTGTTGTCAGTGCAACATTGCTATACAAGTGTGTTGGATCTGTGCTGATGATTCCGTTGGCACTTCCATGACCAGGCTGATGTGATGGGAGCCCTCATTTGGTGCTAATTGTTGATTGTGTGACCAAGTGCTCAGCTGACATGATGGGGCCCTACTGAGGCAACAAATGGCACAGCTTTCCTCACACAGGAGTGGAGTCCCCTCATGGCAGTGTGTACTCCTGTGACATTGCCTGCGCCCAAGGTGTGTGTTGTATGTGCATGTCTGTGTGTTCACTTCCGTTTAGCTGTGCATGCTGTGATCCCTAGTGTTGTACCTGTTTGTGATGCTAGCTGAGTTGAGCTATGTTCCCGCAAAGTCTTCTCCCTGGGTTCTCTGTGATGTGGGTGCATGGCACATTACTGGTCATCAGGGTGTCACCCATAGGTGTGTTTGCTGTCAGGGCTGAGTTTGTGTGCAGACGCAGATGGGTCACAGTCAGGTTTCCCCTTGGCACTTGTTGTTTGCCCCTGTCATGTGATTTCCAGTTTGTGTTATCTTTCAGTGATTGTGACACGTTGTGTGTGTGACTGCTGGCACTCCTCAGGGTCCGGGCTGCAATGTTGGTTGTTGTCTATGTGTGTTCTTTGTGGGTGACCTTGGCTTCTTCATTGGTGTGTGACTGTGGCTGGGATCCCATTGGTTGGTGTGGTATTGCCGTCATGTCCATGTACAGCGTAGTGTGCAGTGTGTCAGACATTCAGGAGTCTTGTTGAGTGGCCATGTGTGATGTGTTTCTGCACCTTGGTTCCCACCCACCACCCTGGAATAGTCATGGGTGCATGTGCAATGTCACCAGTGCATGTGTGCTTCACTGCTGCACATTGTTGGAGGTCGAGGGGTGTGGTGTTGAGTGTGTGCAGATGAGAGTTGTTGCCCGGCTAGGCCCCTGCCTCCATGTTGGCCTTGGCTTACTGGCCATGCTGTTTGATTTGTGCTTGTGTAGGTGTGATGGTAGTTAGTTGCTCAGGACACATGACTGTGGTTCACAGTGTGAACCACATTTAGCTTTGAGGTAATGTCTGGATGCAGGGTTTTTAGTAGATCAGGGAGAAATGGCGCACAGACAAAACGCGTGGTGTAATTATGTCCCTATGTTGACGGTGCTACCAGGTCGGGGGAACTACCCTATAACCCCCGTAGGTGTATGAGTAAAAGACCCACACTGGAATTTGAGAACAAAGTCCCGGGCACACGTATTGACGGTAAAATAGAATCAGAAGTCTCCTAGGAGTTCAAATTTGCTTGAGTCGACATCAAAGTCAATGTAAAAGTTATTTAATGGCGCAATGACAAAAAGAAAGCAACCAGCCGACACGTGTTTCGTCATGCGGGATTACTCCCGTGACTCATCAGGGCTGGGGAGGATACAAAACATAGAATGAGGGTATTGAAGCGCCACATGAATAATAACTCCAAAAGCAACACTGCAAAGCAAGGACAGAAACCAAGAAGTGTGGAAATCCTACAAAAATAATTAGCGGGTGCCAATAGATGTGACTAGTGTGGGTGCCGCTATCATGCTCAATACATGATAAAAATCGCGGGAAAAACACAGTAAGAATAAGGTGACTCAATGAAAAGGTGTAAACCGACAAACCAAAACAGAAGCACGGTGGATGTGGAGTGTGGGGGAAAGAGGAAAGGGAGAGACCCATAAAAAAAGGCACAATGATACAAAATAAAACATACTAAGAAGAACAATTGAAGTTAAAAATAATGGAGATGGAAGTGAGCTGTCACGGTGGGTCGGTAGGAGAGGGAATGAACACTGGAAATGACAAAAGAATGGCCAAAAAGAGTGAAAAGGACTGAAAGAGAGCGGAAGAGTTAATAGAAAGGAGGGAAGAAAGGGGGGACCCCTGCGGAAAAGAGAAGGGACAAGACGTAAAGTGTGAGGACAAGATATGCACAATGGTATGTACCTGTAGTAACTGTGACGGATTGAGTGTCAGAATGAAGGGGTGCAAGGAGTGGGTTCCTGAATAAAGGGAAAGAAAAGCACGGATCGTCATGGGGTGCTGGGGGAAAGAAAAATCTTGGACAGAAAAAAGAAAAAAGAAAAAAGACAATTGAAGGACAAAGTGACAGGAATGAGTAAGTGGAACTCACCGCAGGGCCAGTGGACCGGGGGAGCCGGTGGGGAAATCCGTAGGGAAAAGTCAAGCCCTGTGGACGGACATGACCCGGGGGGGTCAGAAAAGTGGAACGAACAGGGGCGGGTGCGCCTCGTGAGCTGGTATTTTAGGTAAGGTCCAGTCATCCCTATTCCCCTGTTTTCCCCGGCTTTCATGTGCTTACTGTGATCCTTCGTTTCTGTATCCTACAGTTCTTTTCTTTCCCCACCTCCAGGCGCACCCGCCCCTGTTCGTTCCACTGTTCTGACCCCCCCGGGTCATGTCCGTCCACAGGGCTTGACTTTTCCCTACGGATTTCCCCACCGGCTCCCCCGGTCCACTGGCCCTGCGGTGAGTTCCACTTACTCATTCCTGTCACTTTGTCCTTCAATTGTCTTTTTTCTTTTTTCTTTTTTCTTTTTTCTGTCCAAGATTTTTCTTTCCCCCAGCACCCCATGACGATCCGTGCTTTTCTTTCCCTTTATTCAGGAACCCACTCCTTGCACCCCTTCATTCTGACACTCAATCCGTCACAGTTACTACAGGTACATACCATTGTGCATATCTTGTCCTCACACTTTACGTCTTGTCCCTTCTCTTTTCCGCAGGGGTCCCCCCCTTTTCTTCCCTCCTTTCTATTAACTCTTCCGCTCTCTTTCAGTCCTTTTCACTCTTTTTGGCCATTCTTTTGTCATTTCCAGTGTTCATTCCCTCTCCTACCGACCCACCGTGACAGCTCACTTCCATCTCCATTATTTTTAACTTCAATTGTTCTTCTTAGTATGTTTTATTTTGTATCATTGTGCCTTTTTTTATGGGTCTCTCCCTTTCCTCTTTCCCCCACACTCCACATCCACCGTGCTTCTGTTTTGGTTTGTCGGTTTACACCTTTTCATTGAGTCACCTTATTCTTACTGTGTTTTTCCCGCGATTTTTATCATGTATTGAGCATGATAGCGGCACCCACACTAGTCACATCTATTGGCACCCGCTAATTATTTTTGTAGGATTTCCACACTTCTTGGTTTCTGTCCTTGCATTGCAGTGTTGCTTTTGGAGTTATTATTCATGTGGCGCTTCAATACCCTCATTCTATGTTTTGTATCCTCCCCAGCCCTGATGAGTCACGGGAGTAATCCCGCATGACGAAACACGTGTCGGCTGGTTGCTTTCTTTTTGTCATTGCGCCATTAAATAACTTTTACATTGACTTTGATGTCGACTCAAGCAAATTTGAACTCCTAGGAGACTTCTGATTCTATTTTACCGTCAATACGTGTGCCCGGGACTTTGTTCTCACATTTAGCTTTGTCATCACAGTGGGATTGTAATGCAGCCCAGGGTCACCACATTGTGGGGGCCCTGGGGGTGGTGCTGTGGTGTGTCTGTGTCTTGCTGTGTCAGTTGCTGTCCCTACGTGCCTTTGTGACATGTGTGATTTGTGCTCCCTCTCATCTGACAATGCCTGCTTGCCCACATAGGGGATTTGGATCCATGAGTTACCTTTGTGTGGCACTGTATGCACATCTGTATGATTGGTATTCAGGTCTCCTCATGTGTTGTGTGGTTGCCTGGGGACACTGGCACCCCCCTCACCTGTTGTGTATGATGTGCAGTGTGGGTCTGCCTGTTTGGGTTTGTGCATCTGCACCACTGCATTGGCATATCTTGGGTGTGCCATTGGCTGTATGTAGTTTGGTGGGTTTCCCCTGCTGTCCCTGGGACTCCTAGGTCATCGGTCAGCACAATGATCATGGTTTGTGTGTCCCATTGCTGCCATGGTATGGTATCTGTTCACCTCACATCTGCAGTCTCCACAGGGTATCTGCATGTGTGTGCCCATTGGTGCAAATATGTGGGTCTGCATTCTGATGGTCACTTCTGTCATTGTGTCATTGATGATTGTTGACGGTGTCAGCCCCCATGGGTGTTGTTTGTCTGCACATGGCCAAAGGTATGTCTTATTTGCACTGCAGGATTTGGCTCCCCCAATTTATGTTGCAATGGGACACATACACTACTTTGCCACTGATGTGTTTGTTGTTCTGTGACCAGGAATCATCCATGCAGTTTGGCAGTTGCACCTCTTTCTTTGTCAACACTTACCTTTTGGTCACTGTGATGATGGGGGTTTGGACCCCATTGCCACAATGTTCGAAATGTGCTTCAGCTATGGACCCCACACTTACCTTTTGGTCACTGTGATGATGGGGGTTTGGACCCCATTGCCACAATGTTCAAAGTGTGCTTCAGCTATGGACCCCACACTTACATTTTGGTCACTGTGATGATGGGGGTTTGGACCCCATTGCCACAATGTTCAAAGTGTGCTTCAGCTATGGACCCCACACTTACATTTTGGTCACTGTGATGATGGGGGTTTGGACCCCATTGCCACAATGTTCAAAGTGTGCTTCAGCTATGGACCCCACACTTACATTTTGGTCACTATGATGATGGGGGTTTGGACCCCATTGCCACAATGTTCAAAGTGTGCTTCAGCTATGGACCCCACACTTACATTTTGGTCACTGTGATGATGGGGGTTTGGACCCCATTGCCACAATGTTCAAAGTGTGCTTCAGCTATGGACCCCACACTTACATTTTGGTCACTGTGATGATGGGGGTTTGGACCCCATTGCCACAATGTTCAAAATGTGCTTCAGCTATGGACCCCACACTTACCTTTTGGCCACTGTGATGATGGGGGTTTGGACCCCATTGCCACAATGTTCAAAGTGTGCTTCAGCTATGGACCCCACACTTACATTTTGGTCACTGTGATGATGGGGGTTTTAACCCCATTGCCACAATGGTCATAGCCTGCTTGCATTGTGGGTGCCACACACATATATGTGTGGCACATGTGCTAGGGGGTCACATTGTATGTTCAAAGTCATGTTCGGTGTTGTAGGCATTTGACACAGTCTACACACGCTTGTCATGGTGTTGGGGGGATGTCTTCTTCTTGCATTCCCTAAGTTGTGGTGTGCTGGTTGTGTCATGCATTGTCCATCCTATGAGTGGGGGTGGTAGTAGTGGTAGGCATCCAGCCCCCCCTGGCTAAGGGTGGTAGAAGTGGTAGGCATCCAGCCCCCCCTGGCTAAGGGTGGTAGTAGTGGTAGGCATCCTGCCCCCCTGGGTAAGGGTGGTAGTAGTGGTAGGCATCCACCCCCTGGCTAAGGGTGGTAGTAGTGGTAGGCATCCTGCCCCCTGGGTAAGGGTGGTAGTTGTGGTAGGCATCCAGCCCCCTGGCTAAGGGTGGTAGTAGTGGTAGGCATCCAGCCCCCCTGGCTAAGGGTGGTAGTAGTGGTAGGCATCCAGCCCCCCTGGGTGAGGGTGGTAGTAGTGGTAGGCATCCTGCCCCCCTGGGTGAGGGTGGTAGTGGTGGTAGACATCCAGCCCCCCTGGCTAAGGGTGGTGGTAGGCATCCAGCCCCCCTGGCTAAGGGTGGTAGTAGTGGTAGGCATCCTGCCCCCCTGGCTAAGGGTGGTAGTAGTGGTAGGCATCCTGCCCCCCTGGGTAAGGGTGGTAGTGGTGGTAGGCATCCAGCCCCCCTGGCTAAGGGTGGTAGTAGTGGTAGGCATCCTGCCCCCCTGGGTAAGGGTGGTAGTAGTGGTAGGCATCCTGCCCCCCTGGCTAAGGGTGGTAGTAGTGGTAGGCATCCTGCCCCCCTGGGTAAGGGTGGTAGTAGTGGTAGGCATCCAGCCCCCCTGGCTAAGGGTGGTAGTAGTGGTAGGCATCCTGCCCCCCTGGGTAAGGGTGGTAGTAGTGGTAGGCATCCTGCCCCCCTGGGTAAGGGTGGTAGTAGTGGTAGGCATCCAGCCCCCCTGGCTAAGGGTGGTAGTAGTGGTAGGCATCCTGCCCCCTGGGTAAGGGTGGCAGTAGTGGTAGGCAACCAGCCCCCCTGGCTAAGGGTGGTAGTAGTGGTAGGCATCCTGCCCCCCTGGGTAAGGGTGGTAGTAGTGGTAGGCATCCTGCCCCCCCTGGCTAAGGGTGGTAGTAGTGGTAGGCATCCTGCCCCCCCTGGGTTAGGGTGGTAGTAGTGGTAGGCATCTGGCACCCCCATGGCTAAGGGTGGTAGTAGTGGTAGGCATCCAGCCCCCCTGGGTGAGGGTGGTAGTGGTGGTAGGCATCCTGCCCCCCTGGCTAAGGGTGGTAGTAGTGGTAGGCATCCTGCCCCCTGGGTAAGGGTGGTAGTAGTGGTAGGCATCCAGCCCCCCTGGCTAAGGGTGGTAGTAGTGGTAGGCATCCAGCCCCCCTGGCTAAGGGTGGTAGTAGTGGTAGGCATCCTGCCCCCCTGGGTAAGGGTGGTAGTAGTGGTAGGCATCCAGCCCCCCTGGCTAAGGGTGGTAGTAGTGGTAGGCATCCAGCCCCCCTGGCTAAGGGTGGTAGTTGTGGTAGGCATCCTGCCCCCCCTGGGTGAGGGTGGTAGTAGTGGTAGGCATCCAGCCCCCCCTGGGTGAGGGTGGTAGTAGTGGTAGGCATCCTGCCCCCCCTGGGTGAGGGTGGTAGTGGTGGTAGGCATCCAGCCCCCCCTGGCTAAGGGTGGTAGTAGTGGTAGGCATCCAGCCCCCCCTGGCTAAGGGTGGTAGTAGTGGTAGGCATCCAGCCCCCCCTGGCTAAGGGTGGTAGTAGTGGTAGGCATCCTGCCCCCCCTGGGTAAGGGTGGTAGTAGTGGTAGGCATCCAGCCCCCCCTGGCTAAGGGTGGTAGTAGTGGTAGGCATCTAGCCCCCCTGGGTGAGGGTGGTAGTAGTGGTAGGCATCCTGCCCCCCTGGGTAGGGGTGGTGGTGCGCATTCAGGCCCCTGTGTGCATATGTGGCATTGGTGATGGGCATCCCGCCCCTATGGTGCTGCTGTTGCTGGTGTAAGTATATTCTGCATCCCTCTGTGTGTGTGTGATGTGTCGTGTACGTGTTGTATGTGTTTTGTGGTTGGTGTCTGGCTTACCTTCTGCGCCGTATGCGTCCGTGCCTGTTCCGGTAGTAAATGTAGAATATTGGTATGATCGGGACGAAGGGATTCATGGTTGGTTCGTGTCGTTCGTCCTTCTCGTTGCTTCGCGTCGTCCTCGTCGCTTCGTCTCGTCCTCGTCGCTTCGCCTCGTCCTCGTCACTGGCGTGTTCGTCTCCGAGCCGTGGATCGTGTTGTGGCGCGAATCGGAGCTTATGTGCGCCTCTCCCGGATGCTTTGACGTGCCGTGCGTAGCGACGGGTTCAGCGCGTACGGAAAGCGCATCGTACTCGTTCGGACGGAGCTGCATTTTTCCTTCCGTGCGACTCGATTCAGCGTTTCCGGATTCGCCTCGGTCGGGGAACAGGACCTGGTTTGGGTGAGTACGGCTCGGCCGGATTCTTTGCTGTTGTGCGCATCGTACTTACTCGTTCGGTGTGCTGTACGGATCGGTCGGGAAACAGGCTTTCGCATGGCTTTTTTCCCGACCGAATGGTGTTGGGTGCGCCTCCGACCGAGATCGGAATCGGCCCCTACATGTTATTCCATATGTCAAAGGGAGGTGATGATAAGTCACACCCTCTGCTACAGATGCAGGCAACTGCATACAAACATAGCAATCTCTTACATCCATTGTTTCTACATACTCATACAGTAATTTAGTAAAAACATTCTTTGAAAAATCTGTTATTGATTTGTCCTTATGTAATTCTGCACTACTCTTTAAAATAACTGGCTCTTGAGTGTTAGCTCCTTTTTCTTTCTCAGTGTTATTAGACTTTTCCACTACAGCTAAACTAATTGGAATAGTTATTGCTAAAACCACCCATACTGTTATTAATAAACCTGTACAAAAACAGCACATCTTGCACCATCTACTTAAAAACTCACATCTACACTTTCTATCTCTAGTATTCTCCATTTTGTCTTCTAACCTTATTTACTTGTTTTCTAGAAAATTGTGTCACTACACCTCAGAAATGACTTGCTTGCCACTCTCTACTTCCAATATTTTGTCTTTGCTTGGTACTTTCTTTTAATTCTTTCTCAGAATTCTTTCTCTGTCACATCCGGTAAATTCGTCAGTTCAGTGTTTTGTCAAATCCGGTAAAACTATCTAAATTTCTTCAGGTTTGTTGCTTCATGTTTGTTGCACTTCACTTTCTCCCATCAGGTTTCTTTGTTCTGGGTTTTCGTGAGTGTTCAATTCTTCTTTGTGACTAGTCAAAGCACGATACAACCATTCAGGCGATCTATACTTTTGATTTACTTTCTTTATTCTTTTCGTTTTCTGCAAGTGTTTTCCACCTTGTTGTTCTTGCTCTTTTTGACTTGTTATTTCATTCACTTGTTCAGCACTTTTCCCATCCAACTTTATGATTCTGTATCTTAATTTTCTTACTCCGTTGGGCCAATTGTCTCCTTTTCTTGGCCTTTTTGCTTCACTTCCTTTTTCCTCTCTTTCTGTTTTCCAATTTCTTTTTCTTGTCTCTAGTTTTTCATTTCTTTCTTCTCCACTTTCTTCAGACTCTGTTTCAATTCTTTCGTTATTTTCTCTTATTTTGAAGCTTATAATTTCACTTTCATCTACTTGTGGTTCTTTTCTTATCTTCCTTCGTTCACCTATTTCTGTCCCTCCTCGAGGTTCTTCCGAATTTGTGTCAGTCTCTCTATCTGCTTCTAAAATTCCCTGTTCTTGTGTTTGACTATCTGTCCCTACTGCTCCTCGGGGTTTTTCCGATTTTTCTAACTTTTGGTTTGAAACTCTCCCTTCTTCATCTATTAATATTATCTGCGAAGGAATTTTACCACAACTTGTACTTGGTTGCTCACTGTCACTATTTTCTGGCTCAGTTTCTTCTCTTATGCTTTCAAAATTCCACTTTCTTTTAGAATTTCATCACAATCCGAATGTTCTGTATCAGATTCTGAACTAGTGTCAGATATTTCCAGATGTCGACTTACAGGTCAATCTTCAAATTCTGGAACTTCAGCTATTTCTTCTATTTCCTCTTCTTCTTCTATCGTTGCACTTGTAGTTGGGTCTTCCAGATGTCGACTTACAGGTCGATCTTCAGGTTCTGGCACCCTGTTTGTTTCCTCTTCTCTTTCTGATGCTGAACTGTTATCTGATATTTCCAGATGCCGACTCACATGTCGATCTTTAGGTTCTGGAACTCTGATGGTGTGGCTGGCATGTACCCAATGTTTCACTCCTGCACACTTAACTGCGGTGGTCGTCACTAGGATCACTTGTCGTGGTTCGTCCCAGCGAGGAACCAAACAGTTTCTTCTCCGGTGGACTTTTATTCGAACCCAATCTCCTGGATTCAAGTCGTGTGCTGGTTTTCTTTCAAGAGTGGTCGCATCCGGTCCAACCTGATGAAACACAGAACGCACCACATCAGCCAATCCTTTGCAATAATCCAGCACTAGATCATCAGTTATAGTCAGTAGCTTGTTGACAGGTACTTGTGCCTGTCTCATTGCTCGTCCCATGATTATTTCATGTGGACTGAGTCCAGTTTTTCTTTCCGGACTACTTCTGATTGTCATCAGAACTAATGGCAAAGCATCTGGCCATTTGAGTCCTGTAGCTTGACACATTTTTCCTAACCCGTTCTTGATTGTTCCATTCACTTGCTCTACTATTCCAGAAGCCTCTGGTCTGTATGCACAATGCAGTTTCTGTTTAATACTAAGTGCTTCACAAATCAGTTTAACTAATTCATTTTGGAAATGTGTTCCTCTATCGGTTTCAATCGTGACTGGAAAACCATACCTAGGAATGAATTCTCGCAGCAAAAGTTTTGCTACCGTGATACTATCATTCCTTCTTGTTGGATATGCCTCCACCCAACGGGAAAACAAACAGACGACCACTAGGACATACCTCAATCTGCTGCAAGGTGGCATTTCAATAAAATCCATTTGCATTCTAATGAAAGGACCCCCTTCTCGTCCTATTCTTCCTAGACTCACTACTGTCTTTCTTCCTGGATTTAACTGTTGACAAATAAGACATCTCTGACAAAGACTCTCAGCTATGGCTCTGAATTTTGGATTGTACCATGTTTGTCTAAAAAGTCTGATCATTGAATCTCTCCCAATATGGGATTGCCCATGGTACATCCGTGCCATGTCAGAAATCATGCTATCAGGCATAACTGGTCTCTCATCCCTGTAAACCCATACATCAGTTTCCTCATGTTTTCTACATCCTGCTTTTAGCCAAGTATCTTTTTCTTCATCCTCTGCAGCTTCTTGTAACTGTCTCACCTCATCCCATGTTTCAATAGAGTTAGTAAAAAGCAAAGGACAAGAAATATGCTCTCTTTCGCGACATTTATTCAAAGAAACCACATTCTTTGCACAGTACTGTGCCATTTCGTCAGCATATTTATTGCCAACAGTAATGTAGTCTTCCCCATTTTTATGTGCATTGCACTTCACAACAGCGATCTGTTTAGGCAGCTGTATCGCCTCAAGCAACTTTTTCACAAAATCTCCATTTCTGATGGGCGTTCCTGCAGACGACAAGAAACCCCTTTGTGACCAAATCTGACCAAAATCATGCACGACCCCAAAGCCGTACTGGCTATCTGTCACAATCGTAACCAGTACATTTCTTCCCAACTTACATGCTTGAATCAGAGCTACTAATTCTGCAACTTGGGCAGACCGTACACCTTTCAGACAAGATGCTTCCAATACAGTTGCTACTGTGCAAACTGCATATGCTGCACTTAGAACTCCATCACTCGTTCTCAAACATGAGCCATCCACAAACAGAATATAATCTGATTCTTTCAAAGGCTCATCTCGGATGTCAGCTCTTGGTTTTGTACAGTATTCAAGCACATTCAGACAATCGTGATCTACTTCATCCATTTCAATCACATTCTCTTCATCTGGCAATGATGTTGAAGGATTCACATTCATACATCTGTCAATGGTCACATTATCTGCACTCAAAATTACCTTTTCATACCTAGTCAGCCGACTATGTGTCATGTATTGGGTTTTCGTTCTTGTCAAAAGAATTTCCACAGAATGGGGAACATACACTCTCAATGGATACCCCATCACTATGCCTTCACTCTGTTCCAGACTCACACAAGTAACAGCAACTGCTTTCAAACATCCAGGCAACGCTTTTGCTACAGGGTCTAAAACAGCTGAAAAATATGCACTTGGTCTTTTCATAGTTCCATGTCTCTGCACCAAAACTGAAAATGCACATCCATCTCTTTCACTGCAATACAGCTCAAAATCTTTCTCATAGTCAGGCATTCCCAATGCTGGAGCCTCACACAATTTCTTTTTCAACTCTCTGAATGCTTTCATTTCTTCATCATTCATTTCAAAAGGATCTTTAACATCCTTCTTTGTCAGTTTCTGCAATGGTTTAGCAATCAGTGAAAAACCGCTTATCCATTGTCGACAATATCCAACCATTCCCAAAAACATTCTCACCTCTCTTTGTGTCATTGGAGCTCTCATTCCTTGAATCATTTTTATTCTTTCTGTCGTTATCTTTCGCACTCCTTTCTCAATTTTATGCCCTAAATACTGGACTTCTTGTTGACAAAACTGCAATTTTGAAGGGGACACTTTATGTCCTCTTTTTGCTAAATGATTCAGCAAAGCAATTGTATCATTGACACATGCTTCTTTCGTTTTTGATGCCACCAGTAGGTCATCAATATACTGAACCATTACTGACTTTTCTGGCATTCTTAAATCTTCCAAAGATTTCTTTAGGATCTGATTAAAGATTGAGGGACTTTCTGTGTTCCCTTGAGGAATTCGGCACCATGCCATAATACGCTCTCCAAACCTAACGCAAATATTGGCTGGCTATCTGGATGCAATGGAATAGAGAAAAATGCATGACATAAATCAATTACTGTGTACCATTCTGCTTCACGTGGAATCTGGTATAGAATCACAGCAGGGTTCGGTACTATTGGGCAACAAGGTACAACAATTTTGTTTACCTTTCTTAAATCCTGTACAATTCTATATGTTCCGTTTGGCTTTTTCAGTCCCATTATTGGCGAATTACATGGACTGCTCATGATTTCTTTTAGAATCCCTTGTTCAATCATTTTATTTATTACTGGCGTTATTCCTTCAATTATTTCTGGAGTCAATTTATACTGGGGCGTATTTGGGTAACTCGTTCCTTCTTTTACTGTTATTTTAACGGGATCTACTCCTTTCATTAATCCTACATCTTCTCCTGTCAAATCCCACACTTCTTCTTTCACTGTCCTTTTCAACTCAACTGGGATTTTCTCTGCATCAAATATAGGAAACAAACCATTTACTTCTGGTTCTAAATTCACCATTGTCATTTTATACAGCACATCCTCATCTGGAGTCTGAAATGCAGTTCCGTCTGGAGTACAATAAATTGTGCAGTTCATTTTGCACAATAAATCGCGTCCTAAAAGGTTCACAGGACTACAATCACACACCACAAATTGGTGCATTTCACTAAATGGACCAATTCTTACCTTTACTAATCTAGTAAGAGGCGTTTTAATTTGCTGATTGGAAACTCCAACCACTTGGATATGTTCACCTGAGAGAGGAAGATTTGGAATTTCCACTGACCTAACAGTAGAACGGGTAGATCCAGTGTCAACAAGGAATGTTACATTTGCACCATTCACTTCTCCATCCACAAATGGACCAGACTGATCTACCTCTAGAGTTGCGCCAAGCACGCACTCTTCCCTCTCTCTTAGGCACCGTCATGAACTTTCATCCGTCTCATCCTCATCCTGTCGTAACAAATATTGAGAAATTGCAGCTGCACGCGACAACTTTTTTACCTGTTCTCCTCCGTAGAATCATGTTTCTGCACTGTATTTCTGTTGGTTAACACTCTTGGGAAGGGGTGGTTGTGGCACCTGACCTTGTTGAGTAACTACCTCACTCTGCACCTGTGAATTTAATGATTGATTTTCCACATTAGGTTTTGGAGGAAATTTACACTCGTTTCTCCAATGTCCTAGCTTTCCGCAGTTGTGGCATGGCCACTTTTTCTTTGCCTCATCTATGCTCATTTGTCCTTTTCCTTTACCTATATTAGGTCGGGATTTAAACTGTCCTGTCTCACTACCAGTATTACTCAATTGAGCTTCTTGCTTCTCTGCAACTTTCACCTGTGCCCACATGGCTTTCTCTTTCAATTTACGCTGTTTACTCTCAATTTCATCACTGCAATACTTAGCATATCTCAAAACTTCATCCACTGTGCTATTCTGCCATCCTATCAAGTGCTGCTTAATCCTTTCACTTATCTCTGGTGTTAACCCATACACAAACCTATATACAAAATGACTCATGTCCTTCTCACTTAGTGTCTCATAACCACTATACTGTTTGAAAACCAACAACAATCTCTCATAGTAGGCGTGCACTGATTCTTTGCTTTCCTGCGTTGTTCTGTCTATTTTTACCCAATCTGTTTCTTTTGGTGGAATTTTATTCTTCAAAAAGGTAACTACTTGATCATACTTCCTCAACACTTCTGGACCTGGCGCTCCTGTTTTAGCATCCCTTGGATATTCTACAGTTGGCCAATCAATGGTAATCTTACATTCTGTCCACAAATCAGCAGGCACTACTATATCAAACAATCCATCCAGATCTATCCACAGCACTTTTGACACTTTAACAAATCTCTCCACTTGTCTGTACCATTCTACTGGTTTCTCTCTCAACTTTGGGAAGTCATTTGTAAATGACAGTATATCCTGTCTGGTCCATGGAACATGCACATAACTACCACCTGGTGTTTCTCTCATCGGGTATTCCCTAGCAACTGGTTCCCTATCTGTCACTGCAAAAGCTAAAGATGCTTTATCTGTTGTTTTCTCATTCCTCTTTGTCCATCTATTTCTCCATCTATCCACATCACCCCATTTTCTCAATAAAACAATCAACTCTTTTATTTGGGTCAGTCTTCCTGATGTGTTCAAATTCTCTATGTCTTTCTCACAAAAATCTACTCTGTACGGTTTCTGCAACGTCCTTACTTTCACAAATTCTACTCCTAGTTCACTTGCAATCTCTTCCAATTTGTCATGTAGATTTCTAGCTCTCCAAGTAAGACTCTTGCACAAAAACATAATCTCATCATCCTGATAATTTTTTAGTTTTTCTGTTCCAATTGTTCCCAAAATCAACTCTTCCATGTCTATTTTTAACCTAATTACATCTAATGGTTTTTCTTCTGGTTCTTTTGCTTTTAGTGCTTTCATCCATTCGTTTAACTCTTCTGGAGTCGGACCTACAGGCGTACTATTTAATTCTATCCAATCACTGCTTCTTTCTGGTGTTCCTGATGCGGACTCTGTCACCATAGGCATTCTCCTAACCTCATTCTCATTTATCGTCAAATTTGTAGGTGGACTTGGTCTACACGTACTAGCCAAATTGTGTGCACCTTCATTATTCCATTCCATCCCTTCTCTTTTTCTTTGCAAATGTGAATTCATGGGAATCACTAAAGAATGTTCATTAATTTTCTGATTCTCAAAAATTGGCATTACTGGACCTATCGTTACTGGTACAGTTACAGCTTCCATATTCTTTGTCAATTCTCTTATTTTCTCAGTCAATTCTTTTGTCGTTTTTGCTAATTCAATTGCATTGTCACTTTCTGTCTCTTCATTTTGTGAAGTTTTAAATGTTTCTTGTGACCTATTTATTTCATTTCTTCGTTCGGGTTTTTATTCCTCCCAGTTTCCATTGGCGGTGCATTAGGTGTCACCACCGCAGAAGTCTGTTGGTATGGAGGTGGATTTCTGTTTAAAATATCTTCCAGCAATTCGTCATCGGTTTCACTACCACCATACACATACTTTTCTACCACTACATGTTTCTTTTTCTCGGTACACTTTCTCTTTGCTTCTTCCTCAACCGCAAAAGCTGGAAACAACCCTCCTGCCATGTTAGCATATCTCCAACGCTTTACTCTGTCCTCGTGATTTATTCCCCACAACCTTCCAGGCAAAAACTCATGATTCTTTAATCCTCTGGATCTCTCTCGCTCATACATCTCATCTTCCCATTCCGTTAAAGCTTCAAACTGTGTCGGTCTAGGTCTAGGTTCTAACATTACCATCTTTTCTCTCAAATTCCGTAGTACGGCTACATTAAATGAACCATTCTCAGGAAAAGCCAATGCTCCATCGTTCTTTGTGTATTTTGTCCAATTTTCTAACCATATGCATGTATGGTATCCATATTTCAGCATCATATGTGAAGCTGGTGATTTCGGCGGAGGAATTATTTGTCCCTCTCTAGTCACTACCTTTTTGTCCTTCTTAAAGAAGTTCTTAACTTTCGACATCCAAGACGTTTTCTCTTTTCCATACTCATAGTACGACATGATTCACAATCTTTTTCTCCTCAAACGATCCGCAATTCAACACTGTTCCCTATGCGTTATTTCAACCAATACTAGCGCGACTCACACCAACACTCCAATCACAGCGATTTCTGTCTACGGCGCACTGTCCAATCCCAGCGCGGCTTTTGTCTACGTCAGTCCTGCTCCTGTTCTCATGTGACTATCGCACTGTCCAATCCCAGCGCGGCTCTTGTCTACGTCACTTTTACTCTTGACCCCTCCTTTACAAAAATTATCGGCAATTTCTTTTTCAACAATTCTTTGTTAATTACAACATTTAAAACATTTCCATTGTCTGATTCGCTAAACCGAAAAGATAGATTTGATCATTCACACAAGAATTCTGTATTTTCCAGTAGGCAGCGCTTACTTCTACCCAACCACAGAATTTTCAGTTTCGCCGATAAAGTAGCACTTCCCTCTACATTACCCTTCTTTCAAGCAATCAGTAAACCCGTTTCTCTGGGGATAAAACACATGTGGAGACTATACTGCTCCTGAGAATTAAGGCCAGAGTTTCACAAGAAAACCGATCACTATTTCACTTACACACCTTTTATACGCAAAATGTCCCTAACATAACACAACCTGTGTTATTACCAAAATGAACTCAGACAGTGTAAAATTCCATGTGACTTCTCTTGCCACACTTGTTCCACTTCCTACTTCCCGGAAGCGTGAAAACTTACATATAACATAACGCGACTCAACAAAAAGTGTTAGACATAAACTTATCAACAATCTATAGTCAAAAAATCAATACTCACCAAACTAATCTATAGTAACCATAACTCTGCTACCAAGAAATCTGATCCAGCGCTAACAATAAAAATAATTCTCCTATTATGCTTTTGGTCATCCAGGTGCAATTATTTCTCTAACACACACACTATATCCATATGACGGTGGGGCCCATAACACCGCATATACATTCACTTACTCATTTGTTCCCTGGATTTCCTCCGTCATGAACCTAGGAGAAAAACGATTCGCTGGAAGGAGACGGGATACCTCTTTTATAATGACATAATATTTCTCATTTGCTTTTTAAGGTATTCCGCTCATTGGTCGAAGGACCAACTAGTAGGAATCAGTTGATGGTGATTAAGACCAGCTCAATCACAATGAACTCTTTTACCATTTCATTATTAATCATTAAGCTAAAGAAAATAACTGAGTCATTTGTTTAAAGAATAATAAAGTTTATATAAAGTTTTGAATGCAGGAAAATTTAGATTAAGCTTATTATTCAGATCATTGCATTTATCATCAATATAAGAATAGTTTGAAATTGTAAGGCACTTTTATTAGACGGAAAAATGAAGTTATCATAATAAGAACTCTATAGATCAACCTATCTATCTCTCTGGGGAAAGCCTAATAATTCTTAATAAAAATCTATCAAATAAAAGTTCTCCTAAAGCAGCATCTTTATACTCAACTGGAAAAAGAAAATAGCAGCAGAATCAGCTCGTCAGCATCAGCAACCGCAACTTCTCCCATCTACAGCATCTAACTTCTCCAGCATCTCCCGCAGCATCCCGCAGCATTCTAACCCCTCCCACCTAGAGTAGGTCTTCTTATACCCTAATTCTGGCTTACAGCATAAAATGTTTCTTCTTACATGGCGCGATTCATTCTCATTGGTCAAAAACTCAGGTCCATATACATTTTAATCAAACTTCCTGGTCTTAACCAGTTCCGTGTGGAATGTCCATGCAAGAATCGTTTCCCACAGTTCATGCACTTGCTCATCCGTTTCGATCAGTCCAAATTGTATCTTTTTCTGTTACATTTTGTGTAATACAGTTCCGTCTATTGATTCAACCAGGCTTCTCACGCTTCTTGCTGATCATCTTGGCACACATCTGCTCAGAAGGGTCACAACAGCCTTGACCATACTTTCATCTTAGCCTCTCGGCATCAGCACGTGATCATCCCTTTTCCACAGCCTCTCTCCTCTATCACATGGTCTCATCCGCTCATGCGCACTCTAATAACTCGCGGCCATTTTATATTGCTGCTCGGCAGGCCTAAGCGCACTATTTTCAAAGATAAACAAAATGTTATTAAAACAGAGAAATATAAACCCTTTCGTTTCCCTCCCGTCTTTCTACGTACCCCAATTAGGTATTACCTAGCAGAAGCAACATATAAAGCTGTCCCTTACTTACCATTGCTTTATTTTGCAACCACACGTTTTATTTTAAAGCACAAATCATGCATTTATTATTTAATTAGTACGCAAATATTATGTTATGTTAGATACGTAAACAATTATAAGTCAATTAATTTGCACACTGAATTGCGTGTTACCATTAACCCTTAACATACATTGTTGGTTATTTACTTAAACGAACATGTTTATTAATATTGAACAAAAATATTAGGAGGTTAAAATTTTTACATTTACCCTGCTCCATCACAACATTTTCGTTCTTGTATACATTCATACAGGCTGTTGGAGACAAGGTATCAGGGGCCCCTTCTTCTCCTGGAGTAAACCCTTGGTGAACACGTATATATTCTAACACAGTATCATAATCAGCATATGTCATATTCATGGCATCAGAATGGAAATGAGTATATACCATGGTAATCAGTTGAAACCAGGCTTCGCAACTCCCGAGATAGGAAAATGGCATGGACAGTAATATATCGTTCTTATGTGTCACGGAAGGGAGCAGTCCACAAATCCAACAATTAGTAACGTTTGATGTATCATGTGCCTGGTGGAGCATTTGCAAGAAAACATTATCTACATATGTTTTACTGTGCTAACCCTTGTGAGGGGCCAAAGTAACAAACATGTGCTCAGGGGGAACGGACGTTGTGCCAATCAAAGAGTGCACAGGATATTTCTCCTCAAGGAACCACACTATTCCAATTACTGTTATTAGAAAGATCAGGATAATTACTACGAAAACTATTTTACTCTTAGTAGACCAACTAGACCAACCAGACCCACCCTGCCCAAAACGCGGGGCTTCAAAGGGCTGTTCTTCCTCCATAATGGGGCGACCAAATGGGTACATTTTTAAACCAGAGGAAATGACATGCAATGGAGCCAATGACAAGGAAACAAGAGAGGGGCAAATGTCCCCAGCGTCCATCAGAACCTCGCTGGTAGACTCCTATTGTTCATCAAGTGTTGGCACTGTTGAGCACCGGCGGTGGAGCTAGGCGATCCTAGCTCTTTGAAGAAATCCCACATCGCACAGGATGAAGAACTCCCTTTTCCAGGGGAGCACACTCGAGCAATCCTGTTCAATGTCCGAACAATGCACCAGTTTCACCTCTCCCTATTCTACTGTGGCCTGACTTGTCGAGTCCATCCCTGCTAATCTGACTTTTCCTTTGGTGCACTGTTCCTCCGTCGGGGGCGCAAATTGTACTGAGCTACTCCAGGGACAGAGGGGTCTGCAAACAGGGGCTCAGACACAGAGGGGCCAATGAACTGGGGCTCAAGCACAGATGGGCTAATGGACTGGGGCTCAAGCACAGATGGGCCAGCAGGCTGGGGCTCCTGGATGGCCTTGATCTCAGGTGGCACTGCCTCGTTCAATACTGTTTTCCTCCTCCGTTTGTGCCCACGTCAGCCGAGCATCCGAGAAAGGAACAAAACGGGGCACTTGCTCAGTTTCAGAGTTGCCAACTCCCTCAAGCACCCATTGGTCGTAGGGTAGAGGGAGGGGCACCTTTTTGCAATGCTGTAAGTGGATCCAATTCTTTCTGCCGGCCACCTTTACAGCTGAGCGTGTAGCGAGGAGGACCTGTGTGGGCCCCTTCCAGCGCGGCTCCAAACTGCCTTTACTCTGGAAATGCCTCGTCAAGACATAGTCCCCAGGCCGGATATTATGGCCTGGCCCCTCGGGAGCTGGTAGGAGGACCTTGTGGATCTGTTGGTGAATAGAACGCAAGTTTTTAGTCAACTCATACAAGTAATCCACTAGCAAAGGATATTCAATTTCAGAGAATCTGCTAGGATGTGGGACGCCCCAGACATTTGCCAAAAGGGCTAATGGTAAAGCATCTGGCCACTGCAATCCTGTGCTCTCTTGAATCTTTGCCAATTTCAGTTTGAGAGTACCATTGTACTTCTCAACCAGGCCTGCTGACTGCGGGTGATTTGCAGCATGAAATTTCTGCTTGATGTGCAAGCCGTCGCACACTAGCTGGATAACCTTTGAATTGAAGTGACTTCCGTTGTCACTCCAAATCAAACTGGGCAAACCAAAACGTGGGAAGAACTCCTTTAGGAGTACCTTCGCCGTCGCCATGGCTGTGTTCTCTTTAGTGGGGTAAGCCTCAACCCATTTACTGAATGCACAAACAACTACTAACACATATTTAAGATTGTTGACTCGTTCCATTTCGATAAAATCCATCTGAAGGACCTCGAAAGGGAAGGAAGGCGGTGCAAAATTACCAGGAGGTGTGGGGGTGCCTTTTCCAGGGTTGTACATCATGCATACCATACAGTACTTTACCAAGTGAGCAGCAACCTTGGGAATATTGTCATTCTGCCATACAGGAACTAATAATTTACAGATACCCTTCGCACTAATGTGGGCTGGCCCGTGCGCCATAGTGACCACAGGAAGGACATATGCGTCTGGTAACATCCATCTCTGCTTTCCTGACTTATCCGTCCAACACCCATCCTCATCTAAACGTGCTGTACTTTCCTGCCATACTGCTAACTCCTCAATCGTTGCCTCACTCTGAATTTCTTTCACATTGTCTAGAGTATCCTCGAACATAGTGGCCTCGGGCACCCACCTGGCAGGACCCGCTACAGACATCTTTTTCATGTTTTTCGAGCTGTCTCCTTCGCTATCTGGTCTGCAAATGCATTTCCTCTTCCAACATCATCAGTAATCGCCTTGTGGGCGCTGCACTTTATTATGGCCAATTTCGTAGGGAGTGTCAGGGCAGACAGAAGCCGATGTATAAGGGGACCGTTCTGGATGCGTGTCCCATGGGAGGTAGGAAACCCCCTCTCTGCACAGAGCCGCCCAAAATTATGGGCGACCCCGAAGGCATACTGGCTGTCAGTATAAATATTAACAGCCAGTCCCTCGCTCAATTCACAGGCTCTGATAAGGGCGACTAACTCAGCTGCCTGAGGCCTGAGCTGACTGATAGGGACCTCGTGATGTCTCAATGACCGTATGCAGTGTGGTAAGCACATATGCGGCGGTGGTATTGCCATCTGGTAATTTAAAACAAGAGCCATCGACATATAGTTCCCCTTGGGGTTCAGATAAGGAACATCAGTCAGGTCTACCCGTCCCTTCGTCTCTTCCTCTGTCCGAAAAAGACAATCATGTATGTCTATTTCTTCACTCTCAGAAGGGAGGGGCAGTAACGTGGCAGGGTTCAGAGTGGCACATCTTTTGATCGTGATATGCGGGCAAAGAGAGTTAGCTCATAATCGGTCAGACGTGCACTGGTAAGGTGCTGTGTCTTGGTCTTATTCAATAGGGTATCCACAGCATGGGGCACCATGACTGTGAGGTCAGTATCAAGTACGAGCCCAGCCTTATAGAGATGGCCACAGCCGCGACTGCTCTTAGACAGCTCGGGAGGGCTCTTGCGACAGGGTCAAGCAAAGCAGAAAAATAAGCACACGGCCGTTGCTTACCTCCAAAGGCCTGTGTTAAAACAGAGAGCGCGCAACCAGCCGTCTCGTGGACATACAGCATGAACGGCTTTCCATAGTCAGGCGTGCCAAGCACAGGAGCAGAGCAAAGCGCAACTTTTAATTGCTCAAAAGACTGCTGACATTCAGCTGTCCAAGGCAGGGGCTCATGCACATCTTTAGTGGTTAGTACAAGCAAAGACTTTATTAGTAACAAATAATTAGGGATCCAATGTTGACAGTAGGAAGTGATGCCAATAAAAGCGCGCACATCCCTCTGGGTTTTAGGGATAGGCATTTTAACGATGGCACTAATGCGCTAAGGGGTCAATCTCCTATCCTCCTTTGACAGTAGGTGACCTAAATAGGTGACCTCCTGTCGACAATATTGAAATTTAGAAAGGGACACTTTATGTCCATGGTTAGCCAAATGTAGCAACAACTTCACCGTACTGTCTTTGCATCCCTGTTCAGTATCAGAGGCTATCAGTATGTCATCCACATACTGAAGCAATACATTACCTGGGGAAAGCATGAGAGAGTCCAATTGAGCCTTCAGAGCCTGGCTATATATACTAGGACTTTCAGTATAGCCCTGAGGAGCGCGACAGAATCTAAAGCTCCTCTCAGCCAGGGTAAAACCAAACAGATAGCGACTATCAGGATGAATTGGGATACTAAAGAAGGCATTTTTCAAATCAATGACAGAGAAAAATTTGGCAGAAGAGGGGATCATTGTCAGAATGGCAGTAATGTCGGGGACCACCGGGAACTGAGGGACCACTATTTTATTAACTGCGCGCAAATCAATCACAAAACGATAAACATCTGGGTGATCATCAGAGGAGCCTGAAGGTGCCCTTTTAAGAATGGGAAGAATAGGACTATTACACACATTCGCAGTCGTCTCTTCAACAACTCCTGACTCAATTAAGTCCTGTATAATCCGCAACAAAGCTCGCTCCCCTGCTTGTGGTATTTTGTACTGAGGAATACGGGGCAATATGGCATTGTCTTTAACTATAATGGAAATTGGGGGAATTTGCAGTAGTCCTATATCCGTGTCACCTGTTGCCCACAAAGTGGGCGGCACAGCCTTAAGCTCAGCGGGAAGGGGCGCATCCTTGGACAGACACTGCTTAGAGCTAACCACATTCGGTCCCATCGTCATGTAAACACCGTCCTGAGAACAAAAAATGGTTGCATGCAACTTCTTTAATAAATCCAAGCCCATTAGGTTTTCTCCACAACTTGACGTCAATAAGAACTGTGAATCTACAGTAAAAGGACCGATAGTCAAAGCAAGAGGTTTGGAAATGGGGCTTACAACCGGTACGCCAGAAAATCCTACCGAAACATTATTTTGGCCAGACAGAGCTGCCCGGGGCCCAGCGAACGAGAAACAGAGCTATTCATTGCACCTGTGTCCACTAAGAATTTCTTAACTGAACCTTTCAAATCTGTGGTGATCTACAGGTAACTGGACTGGTCCCTCACCCTGCCCCTGGCTGTCCTAGCTGTGGGACATCCCTGTCACCTCGTCCAGTTCATAATCATCGTGATAATACTGTCTCCCTCGAGGGTCATCAAAATAGTTCTGGTCAGAGCAACCCTGCGATGTCCCATCCTCCCGAACCCGAGCCTGATCGCTTGCTCCACAGCCCCGTCCATGAGAACCTCGTCCTCTGGGTGTCGCAACTTTCTGCAATAACACCGGACACTCGCTACGCCAGTGTCCCTCCTCCTTACAATACGCACACTGATTCTGCCCCACAGGCTCCTACTAGTACGGGGAAGCTACCGGACCAGCTCCACGTCTTCTACCGTTACCCCTAGACGCCTCCTGTAACAAAACCTTCGTCTTCAACTCCTTGTGCTTCTTTTCCACCTTCTCCTTCTCCTCATTTTCCCTGTGTTCATAATACTGTGCTATACTCAATATTACAGAAGGGGAGGAGGTCGTCCAAGTGCTCTCTGAAGCCTGCAACCAAGCTGCAATCTCTGGGAGCAGGTTCGTAACAAATCTATTGGTGAACAAGCGGACACCCCCTTCTACTGACAAATCTTGTCCACGGAAATCCAAATACGCACCCTCGAACTGTGTAAAAAAATCAGATACACTTTCATCTTTCTTCTGACGACATGCCGCTAACTTGTCCCAATCTACCCTTCTCGGAGGAATAAGAGAGTGCATATAGGTAATAATTTGTCCGGGTAAAGCTAGTATCTCGGCCTTAGGCTTTTCTCCAGGCTTCCTTTCCTTATCCCATGTAGCACCCAATTCCACAGCGTGGTCCTGTGTGTGCACCTGCCTCCAAATGTCGATGGGCACTGTTAGAAATGGGGGTCTCTAGTTGGCAATGGCTGGCGCCACTGTCCAAATAGGGACCCTTCTTCCTAAGTCAGGCCCTTTGATAACCCCTGCTCAACCCTGTGGTAACTTAGCACGAGCAGTTAGGCCTATCTCAGAGGCAGTGTGTGAAGCATTTATGACCATGCACAACAAGGCAGTAACGACACCACAAAAGGACACAACTCAAGTAGGTATAGAAAAAAATAGTATCTTTATCTAAGGTTTAGTACGAGACTCTCAAAAGCGTTTTAACCAGTTACAATGCACGTAAATCAGTAGGGACTTAAAAAGGGCAATACGTATTCACCAGAACGTGGCACTGACTGAGTTCAAGGCCTGGGTCTACGCGACCCGTTGCGCACCAGATACCTGCCGTTGGACGGGGACACAGCACGTAGCTTCTCGAAGAAGCGGAGACGGTGACAGGCGGACTCCCAGCGACCACAGTTCTCGATGGCAGTGGTCCGCAAAGTGCACTCGCAATGATTCGGGCACTCCAAGACAGGCGGGCCCTCAGCGGCAGCAGCACGCAGCTGCGGCGGCCCGGGCTGGTGGTGGCGATGACTCTCGTCGTGCAGCTCCGTGGTGGGCTTGCGGTGGCAGCAGCGCTCTCCTAGCTGCGGCGGCCCACGGGACGATTCACGATGGTGCAAGGTTGACAAAGACGTGGGCACTCAGCGGCAGCAGCTCTCTCTTAGCTGCGGCGGCCCACAGGACAAATCCCAATGATGCAAAGTTAGCAAGGGTGCGAGCACTTCGCGGCAGCAGCTCTCTCTTAGCTGCGGCGGCTCACAGGACAAATCACGATGATGCAAAGTTAGCAGGGGTGCGAGCACTCGGTGGCAGCTCTCTCTTAGCTGCGGCGGCTCACAGGACAAATCCCGATGATGCAAAGTTAGCAAGGTGCGAGCACTCCGCGGCAGCAACTCTCTCTTAGCTGCGGCGGCTCACAGGACAAATCACGTTGATGCAAAGTTAGCAAGGGTGCGAGCACTCCGCGGCAGCAACTCTCTCTTAGCTGCGGCGGCTCACAGGACAAATCACGATGGTGCAAAGTTAGCAAGGGAGCGAGCACTCAGCGGCGGCAGCTCTCTCTTAGCTGCGGCGGCTCACAGGACAATCCACGATGTTGCACAACTAACACAAGTGCGGGCTGTGAGAAAGTGCCATCTTTCTTGCATGGTATGCCCACCACTTTTTGCTGAATTGCTGATGTGCTTTGACTGAGTGTGCCCTGGGCTCCTGCCAATCAGGTACCCAGGGCCTGTGTTCCTTCCCTAAAACTGCAGTGATGCCTAAACTCAATTGGCAACCCTGGCCACAGGTAAAGTCCCTGGTAAATGGTACCACAGGTACCCAGGGCACTGTGACCAGGAAAGGCCCCTAAGGGCTGCAGCACTTATTGTGATACCCTTAGGGACCCTGTACCTTTACACACACACACACTGCCTTTGCAGGCTGCGTGTTTTGGTGCAGAGCAAAAGTGAAGAGTCGACATGGCACACATCCCTGTGTGCCATGCCAGCAACAACACTGCCCTGGCATACCTCAGTCACCCCTCTAGCTGGGCGCCCTATGCCAGTGGTGTGGGTACAGGTGCATGAGCCCTGTACCCCTACAGTGCCCAAGTCCATTCTTGGGCATTGTAAGTGCAGTGCTGCCATTTAAAAGTATATGGTGCTGGGAGGTCGTCATTACGAACTCCACAGCACCAAGATGTCTGCACTGAAGACTGAGAAGTTTGGTATCAAACTTCTCAGCACATTAAACTCACACTGATGCCAGTGTGGGATTTAATGTAAAAAGCACACAGAGGGCATCTCAGAGATGCCCCCTGAAACCAACCCGACCTCCAGTGCCTGGACTGAGTGGCTGCCCAGGCTGCCACCACCAGACATGTTTCTGGACCCCTGGGTTGAGAGCCATCTGCTCTCAGGGGCCTGAAACAATGCACATCCTGGGGCGAGGTGCCAAAGCCTCCTCCCCCAGGATGGGCAGGGGAAGCTTCAAAGGCCTGTCGCCTTTTGAGCTTCCCCAGACCATTTGCTGCTCCCAGCAAACTGGTCCCCACTGGTTCTACCCCCACTTCTGGCGGGAGAACCGGCGGGAAAACCAGAGGCAGGAAATGGGTTGTGCCCACCTCTGCCAAATCCACCCCTAAGGTGGGGGAGGCGAGGTGAAGCACAAACTCGAGTCCCCGCCATCTTGGGGATGGGGGACCCAGCCAATCAGGGACAGGCTCCTGCCCCCCTCCCACTGGAGAGTGGCAGAATAGGGGGTGTACCCACCCCAGGGAAGGGACCCATTTGGTCCCTGCCCTTACCTACCTGTAACCGCCCCTAAATTTAGTATTTAGGGGCACCCTGAACCTTCCTTCCTCAGATCCCGAGAAGAAAAGAAGAAAGAAGACGAAGCAAGAAGACCAGCCGTGCAGCTGCTAACAAAGAGGCGACGACAACTGACTTGGCCCCAGCCCTACCGGCCTGTCGACCCCTGAACCTGCTCCTGCGAAACCCCGGCTTCCCTTGTGGTCAGCAACCTCACCAAACCCGGAGGACCTGACTGCCTTGCCACAGACTTCAAGACAGGGACTCCCACGAGCAGTGGTACTGCTTAAAGAAAAGCTACAAGACCAGGCCCTGGCCCGGAACCGCGAATCCACACCTCTCTGCACCCGCTGACCCTGGCCCGAGCTGAGGTGAACCAACACCACGAGGACGTCCCCACGGCGACTGGGACCCAGTATCCAGCACCCACGGACCCTCCTCGACGACCCTGACGACGCCTGCAGCCTCAGAACAAGGGACCCCTCCTACCGCGATCATCATATGGTAAGATTTCCGACACCAAAAGACACCCCTGCACCCGGCACCCCACGGCCCCCTGTGCCCAACTCCTGGGTGTCAACAGCACTCTGCATCCGGCCGCCCCAGTGCCGCTGAGGGTGTAGAGATCACATCATCCTGACCCTGGGAGACCCCTGAGTCTACCCCCAGAAGATCAAATTCGCCAGTCGAGTGTTTGCCCTAAAACTGTCCACTTGAAATTCCTCCATAGGGTAACATTGGCTGGCTGCACTTGGAATTTCTTCTGTGTCCAAATTTCGAAAGTTGCAAATATTCCTTAAAAATCGCCCGAAGTCCGAATCCGCAAAATCTCACCTGAACCCAGGAGAGACCCCAGTGCTGGAGACAAGACCCCAGCACTGACCCGAACAAGACCGATTAACCTGTTCAAAACCGTTCCTTTGTTTTTCGCCATTGAATAACATTGAGACATTTTCACTCGGAAATTCTTCTGTGTCCAATTTTGAAAGTTGTAAATATTCTTTAAAAATCGACCGAAGCCCGAATTCGAAAATTCTCACCTGATTCTAGGAGAGACCCCAGTGCTGGAGAAAAGGCTCCAGCACTGATCCGAACAAGACCGATTAACTCCTTAAAAACCGATACTTGGTTTTTTTTGCCATTGGATAACATTGAGACATTTTTACCAGAAAAGTTTCTAAGTGCCCACTTTTCAAAACTAAAGAAATTCCTTAAAAATCGCACGGATCACTAACCCGACTTTTTCCAACTGTTTGCAGGTACTGTCCTCGTGTTGAATCCCTGGTCCATCATTGGGGTTACAAAAGTAATCGTAACGTACCGTACCTTTAACTTGAAATTCCTTCCATAGGATAACATTGGGGATTCTGTGCAAAAATTCTTCTAAGTGTCCACTTTTGAAACAGCTAAATATTGCTTAAAAATCATATGTTTGACTAAAACGATTTTACACAACTGTTTCCAGGTACTACCCAGGTGCTGAATCCATGATCCAGTACTGAGTTACAAAAAGTAATCCAAATGTGATTTACATGCATTTATCGTAAAGAGTCCATTGAAAGTAATGTATTGAGTTTTCTGGAATTGTACAATAACTTGACACCTACTGCAAACTAAAAGTACAAAGTGCACTTGCCTTTGAAAAAGTATTCATTCAGTACCTGTAATTGAAAAGTATTTTATCTGCATACCTGCATCAAGCTTCCTTGGTTCTAAAATAAAAACTGTATATATATTTTTTTATATATACAAAACAAATTGGCCTAGAGTTCAGTTCTTGAGTGTGTGACTTCATTTGCTGATTGAGTGTGTACAACAAATGCTTTACACTATCCTCTGATACTGCCTTACTGCTCGACCAAGCTACCACTTTAGAGAGTAAGGTTATATCTAACTTTAGCCTCTGCCAAGCCACTGGGGACTGTGGACTCTGTGCACACTGTACCTATTTGGGAACAGTATATACAGAGCCACTTCCTTACACGGGCATCCAGCAGCGGCAGCTCTCTTAGCTGCGGCGGCCCACAGGGTTTCAGCGAAGGTTCCGAAGATTCAAATTAAGGCGGGCACTCAGCGGCGGCAGCTCTCTCTTAGCTGCGGCGGCCCACACAGTTTCAGCGAAGGTTCTGAAGATTCAAATTAAGGCGGGCACTCAGCGGCGGCAGCTCTCTCTTAGCTGCGGCGGCCCACACAGTTTCAGCGAAGGTTCTGAAGATTCAAATTAAGGCGGGCACTCAGCGGCTGCAGCTCTCTCTTAGCTGCGGCGGCCCACACAGTTTCAGCGAAGGTTCTGAAGATTCAAATTAAGGCAAGCACTCAGCGGCGGCAGCTCTCTCTTTGCTGCGGCGGCCCACACAGTTTCAGCGAAGGTTCTGAAGATTCAAATTAAGGCGGGCACTCAGCGGCGGCAGCTCTCTCTTAGCTGCGGCGGCCCACACACAGAATTCACAAGGATTACCAGTTCGCGTTCCTCACAGTAGGACTAGAGGTTCCGGATTACTCGACGGAGGCCTCACCTGCAAGTAGAATTCCTAGCAAAGGAATTCGGGCGGCTGACGGGGGAAGTCTAATGTCCCTGAGACTTCAGCAGGAGGCGCTCTCAATTCAGGCCCGTGGGTAGTTTCTTCAGCAAGCTTGGTGAAAGTTTCAAAGTCCTTTCCTCTGTCCGCTCGGACAGAGTTTCGTCTTGACATCCAGAAGGAACACCCTTGAAACAGGATTCAGCGCAGCGTTTTATACCTAAAAAGTCTTTGTTCTCTTCAGTCACAAATCACTGCATCCAGCCAGAACCAGTTCGGTGGGGTCGGGGAGCACTTGGTTTACGAGGCGACATCCTGCCCTTTAAGAATCTGGGGGCCTGCTATCAGACGCCCAGTGGGAGATGGAGCCATCATTCACCTTGCCAGGCACGGCCCTGCTCGGATCAAAGAGTCACCCCTCCCCATACTCTAAATGCCGATCTCTCTCTCCAGCCAGGTCTGACCCAGCTGGCCCTGCTGCTCCAAAACCAGACGGCCAATACACACGCTAGCAAAAGCCTACAGGAAAGCTTCAGGCCAGAAAATACCTTGTTTCTAGTAGATGCAAAAACAACAGTAGATGGACAGAATGCAGAACAATGTCATACATTCACCCCAGTACAGAGATCTGGGCCTAAATCTATCGTTTTTTTGCTCACCATGCCATTCCAGTTTGGAGCCAGCCATATGCAAATCAGTCTTGACCCTGTGCCTCATGGGAACAGTCCAGCCCGAACTGCCAAGCCTGGTCCTCCCTGGACTGGAAACAAGCATCCTAGGACCAGTTTCGGGGTTTCACCCCTCTTCAGCCAGGATAGCTTGATTCCAGTGGCATGGAGAGCACGGGACCCACGTCTGGGCATACCCGTCCCACTCGGGGTGACAAATGCAAAAACAACAGTAGATGGACAGAATGCAGAACAATGTCATACATTCACCCCAGTACAGAGATCTGGGCCTAAATCCATCGTTTTTTGCTCACCATGCCATTCCAGTTTGGACCCAGCCATATGCAAATCAGTCTTGACCCTGTGCCTCATGGGAACAGTCCAGCCCGAATTGCCAAGCCAGGTCCTCCCTGGACTGGAAACAAGCATCCTAGGACCAGTTTCGGGGTTTCACCCCTCTTCAGCCAGGATAGCTTGATTCCAGTGGCATGGAGAGCACGGGACCCACGTCTGGGCATACCCGCTCCACTCGGGGTGACAAACGCAAAAACAACAGTAGATGGACAGAATGCAGAACAATGTCATACATTCACCCCAGTACAGAGATCTGGGCCTAAATCCATCGTTTTTTTGCTCACCATGCCATTTCAGTTTGGACCCAGCCATATGCAAATCAGTCTTGACCCTGTGCCTCATGGGAACAATCCAGCCCGAACTGCCAAGCCTGGTCCTCCCTGGACTGGAAACAAGCATCCTAGGACCAGTTTCGGGGTTTCACCCTCTTCAGCCAGGATAGCTTGATTCCAGTGGCATGGAGAGCACGGGACCCACGTCTGGGCATACCCGTCCCACTCGGGGTGACAAATGCAAAAACAACAGTAGATGGACAGAATGCAGAACAATGTCATACATTCACCCCAGTACAGAGATCTGGGCCTAAATCCATCGTTTTTTGCTCACCATGCCATTCCAGTTGGACCCAGCCATATGCAAATCAGTCTTGACCCTGTGCCTCATGGGAACAGTCCAGCCCGAACTGCCAAGCCAGGTCCTCCCTGGACTGGAAACAAGCATCCTAGGACCAGTTTCGGGGTTTCACCCCTCTTCAGCCAGGATAGCTTGATTCCAGTGGCATGGAGAGCACGGGACCCACGTCTGGGCATACCCGTCCCACTCGGGGTGACAAATGCAAAAACAACAGTAGATGGACAGAATGCAGAACAATGTCATACATTCACCCCAGTACAGAGATCTGGGCCTAAATCCATCGTTTTTTTGCTCACCATGCCATTCCAGTTTGGACCCAGCCATATGCAAATCAGTCTTGACCCTGTGCCTCATGGGAATAGTCCAGCCTAACTGCCAAGCCTGGTCCTCCCTGGACTGGAAACAAGCATCCTAGGACCAGTTTCGGGGTTTCACCCCTCTTCAGCCAGGATAGCTTGATTCCAGTGGCATGGAGAGCACGGGACCCACGTCTGGGCATATCCGTCCCACTCGGGGTGACAAATGCAAAAACAACAGTAGATGGACAGAATGCAGAACAATGTCATACATTCACCCCAGTACAGAGATCTGGGCCTAAATCCATCGTTTTTTTGCTCACCATGCCATTCCACTTCGGACCCAGCCATATGCAAATCAGTCTTGACCCTGTGCCTCATGGGAACAGTCCAGCCCGAACTGCCAAGCCAGGTCCTCCCTGGACTGGAAACAAGCATCCTAGGACCAGTTTCAGGGTTTCACCCCTCTTCAGCCAGGATAGCTTGATTCCAGTGGCATGGAGAGCACGGGACCCACGTCTGGGCATACCCGTCCCACTCGGGGTGACAAATGCAAAAACAACAGTAGATGGACAGAATGCAGAACAATGTCATACATTCACCCCAGTACAGAGATCTGGGCCTAATCCATCGTTTTTTTGCTCACCATGCCATTCCAGTTTGGACCCAGCCATATGCAAATCAGTCTTGACTGTGCCTCATGGGAACAGTCCAGCCCGAACTGCCAAGCCAGGTCCTCCCTGGACTGGAAACAAGCATCCTAGGACCAGTTTCGGGGTTTCACCCCTCTTCAGCCAGGATAGCTTGATTCCAGTGGCATGGAGAGCACGGGACCCACGTCTGGGCATACCCGTCCCACTCGGGGTGACAAATGCAAAAACAACAGTAGATGGACAGAATGCAGAACAATGTCATACATTCACCCCAGTACAGAGATCTGGGCCTAAATCCATCGTTTTTTTGCTCACCATGCCATTCCACTTTGGACCCAGCCATATGCAAATCAGTCTTGACCCTGTGCCTCATGGGAACAGTCCAGCCCGAACTGCCAAGCCAGGTCCTCCCTGGACTGGAAACAAGCATCCTAGGACCAGTTTCAGGGTTTCACCCCTCTTCAGCCAGGATAGCTTGATTCCAGTGGCATGGAGAGCATGGGACCCACGTCTGGGCATACCCGTCCCACTCGGGGTGACAAATGCAAAAACAACAGTAGATGGACAGAATGCAGAACAATGTCATACATTCACCCCAGTACAGAGATCTGGGCCTAAATCCATCGTTTTTTTGCTCACCATGCCATTCCAGTTTGGACCCAGCCATATGCAAATCAGTCTTGACCCTGTGCCTCATGGGAACAGTCCAGCCCGAACTGCCAAGCCAGGTCCTCCCTGGACTGGAAACAAGCATCCTAGGACCAGTTTCGGGGTTTCACCCCTCTTCAGCCAGGATAGCTTGATTCCAGTGGCATGGAGAGCAAGGGACCCACATCTGGGCATACCCGTCCCACTCGGGGTGACAAATGCAAAAACAACAGTAGATGGACAGAATGCAGAACAATGTCATACATTCACCCCAATACAGAGATCTGGGCCTAAATCCATCGTTTTTTGCTCACCATGCCATTCCAGTTTGGACCCAGCCATATGCAAATCAGTCTTGACCCTGTGCCTCATGGGAACAGTCCAGCCCGAACTGCCAAGCCAGGTCCTCCCTGGACTGGAAACAAGCATCCTAAGACCAGTTTCGGGGTTTCACCCCTCTTCAGCCAGTATAGCCTGATTCCAGTGGCATAGAGAGCACGGGACCCACGTCTGGGCATACCCGTCCCACTCTGGGTGACAAATGCAAAAACAACAGTAGATGGACAGAATGCAGAACAATGTCATACATTCACCCCAGTACAGAGAACTGGGCCTAAATCCATAGTTTTTTTGCTCACCCTGCCATTCCAGTTTGGACCCAGCCATATGCAAATCAGTCTTGACCCTGTGCCTCATGGGAACAGTCCAGTCCGAACTGCCAAGCCAGGTCCTCCCTGGACTGGAAACAAGCATCCTAGGACCAGTTTCGGGGTTTCACCCCTCTTCAGCCAGGATAGCTTGATTCCAGTGGCATGGAGAGCACGGGACCCACGTCTGGGTATACCCGTCCCACTTGGGGTGACAAATGCAAAAACAACAGTACAGAATGCAGAACAATGTCATACATTCACCCCAGTACAGAGATCTGGGCCTAAATCCATCGTTTTTTTGCTCACCATGCCATTCCAGTTTGAACCCAGCCATATGCAAATCAGTCTTGACCCTGTGCCTCATGGGAACAGTCCAGCCCGAACTGCCAAGCCAGGTCCTCCCTGGACTGGAAACAAGCATCCTAGGACTAGTTTCGGGGTTTCACCCCTCTTCAGCCAGGATAGCTTGATTCCAGTGGCATGGAGAGCATGGGACCCACGTCTGGGCATACCCGTCCCACTCGGGGTGACAAATGCAAAAACAACAGTAGATGGACAGAATGCAGAACAATGTCATACATTCACCCCAGTACAGAGATCTGGGCCTAAATCCATCGTTTTTTTGCTCACCATGCCATTCCAGTTTGGACCCAGCCATATGCAAATCAGTCTTGACCCTGTGCCTCATGGGAACAGTCCAGCCCGAACTGCCAAGCCAGGTCCTCCCTGGACTGGAAACAAGCATCCTAGGACCAGTTTCGGGGTTTCACCCCTCTTCAGCCAGGATAGCTTGATTCCAGTGGCATGGAGAGCAAGGGACCCACATCTGGGCATACCCGTCCCACTCGGGGTGACAAATGCAAAAACAACAGTAGATGGACAGAATGCAGAACAATGTCATACATTCACCCCAATACAGAGATCTGGGCCTAAATCCATCGTTTTTTTGCTCACCATGCCATTCCAGTTTGGACCCAGCCATATGCAAATCAGTCTTGACCCTGTGCCTCATGGGAACAGTCCAGCCCGAACTGCCAAGCCAGGTCCTCCCTGGACTGGAAACAAGCATCCTAGGACCAGTTTCGGGGTTTCACCCCTCTTCAGCCAGCATAGCTTGATTCCAGTGGCATAGAGAGCACGGGACCCACGTCTGGGCATATCTGTCCCACTCTGGGTGACAAATGCAAAAACAACAGTAGATGGACAGAATGCAGAACAATGTCATACATTCACCCCAGTACAGAGAACTGGGCCTAAATCCATAGTTTTTTTGCTCACCCTGCCATTCCAGTTTGGACCCAGCCATATGCAAATCAGTCTTGACCCTGTGCCTCATGGGAACAGTCCAGCCCGAACTGCCAAGCCAGGTCCTCCCTGGACTGGAAACAAGCATCCTAGGACCAGTTTCGGGGTTTCACCCCTCTTCAGCCAGGATAGCTTGATTCCAGTGGCATGGAGAGCACGGGACCCACGTCTGGGCATACCCGTCCCACTCGGTTTGACAAATGCAAAAACAACAGTAGATGGACAGAATGCAGAACAATGTCATACATTCACCCCAGTACAGAGATCTGGGCCTAAATCCATCGTTTTTTTGCTCACCATGCCATTCCAGTTTGGACCCAGCCATATGCAAATCAGTCTTGACCCTGTGCCTCATGGGAACAGTCCAGCCCGAACTGCCAAGCCAGGTCCTCCCTGGACTGGAAACAAGCATCCTAGGACCAGTTTCGGGGTTTCACCCCTCTTCAGCCAGGATAGCTTGATTCCAGTGGCATGGAGAGCACGGGACCCACGTCTGGGCATACCCGTCCCACTCGGGGTGACAAATGCAAAAACAACAGTAGATGGACAGAATGCAGAACAATGTCATACATTCACCCCAGTACAGAGATCTGGGCCTAAATCCATCGTTTTTTTGCTCACCATGCCATTCCATGGCTTGGCAGTTTGGGCTGGACTGTTCCCATGAGGCACAGGGTCAGACTGATTTGCATATAGCCAAGTCTGAACTGGGGTGGCGGAGTGAGCTAAAGAATGATGATGGATTAAACCCAGATCAGTTGACTGGGGGTGAGTGCTTGCAATGTTCAACACTCCGTCCATCATCCCCTTTGGTTTTGCTTTGTTCGCCCTAAGTTGGCAGGGTATGCCCAGACGTGGGTCCCTTGCTCACTTTGCCACTGGATTCAAGATAGCCTGGCTGATGAGGGCTGTGAGCCCGAAACCGGTCCCAGGATGCTTGTTTCCGGTCCAGGGAAGACATGGCTTGGCAGTTCGGGCTGGACTGTTCCCATGAGGCACAGGGTCAGACTGATTTGCATATAGCCATGTCTGAACTGGGGTGGCGGAGTGAGCTAAAGAATGATGATGGATTAAACCCAGATCAGTTGACTGGGGTGAGTGCTTGCAATGTTCAACACTCCATCCATCATCCCCTTTGGTTTTGCCTCGTTTCTAGTAGAGGCATTTTCGAACACGGGCTACGCTAATAATCCTTACTAAAAGATGCATCTCAATGTTCTGAGCTTAAACATATCAAATTCGACATTCCTATCAGGTTCCTGGGGGCAGGTAGGATTAAGGCATGTAATACTCAGCCTGCACATTCTGGCCTATGAGAACGGGTGGCCTCGCAATAGTAAACAGTGAAATGGAGGGTAACTCGCTATTAGAACATGCTACACAGACATACTTTCAAAGCTGCTTCGGTGGGTAGCGCAAATCAGCGCTGCCGGCCCACCAGCAGTATTTGGTCTACCAGCCCTGGGCACACACAGTGCACTGATACTAGGGACTGACAGGTAAACCAAATGAGCCAATTATGATTATCCCAATTCATACAGTTATCTTTACACAGGGAGCATTCGCGCTGTGTCACTGATTGGCAGTGGCACAGCGCCCAGAGAATCTAAATCCAGCCAACATAAAAGGTCAGAAGCGAAAAGAGGAAGGGAGACCCGCGCCAATGATGCCAGGTCTAACACACGTCCCCTCCAGCTGAAATGTGGGGAGAACTAACCATTCCCTTGGGAGGTCTCATCACTAAGGCGGAAAAACCCGGACCGACCGTCAGCATTGGCTTGCTCCGTACCAGGGCGGTGTTCCACCGTGAAATCCATACCCTGTAGGGAAATGGACCACCTCAACAACTTGGGATTCTCACCCCTCATATGCATCAACCATCTAAGGGGCCTGTGGTCTGTCTGAACCCGGAAGTGAGTCCCAAACAAATATGGCCTCAGCTTCTTCAGCGCCCAGACCACAGCAAATGCCTCACGCTCAATTGAACTCCACCTCTGTTCCCGGGGAAGTAACCTCCTGCTTAGGAAGGCTACCGGTTGGTCTAGTCCATCCTCATTGATCTGTGACAGAACAGCCCCTATACCATGCTCTAAGGCGTCTGTCTGGACAACGAATTCCTTTGAAAAGTCGGGCGCCTGAAGCACGGGTGCAGTGCATATGGCAGTCTTCAGGGCTTCAAAAGCGTTCTGACTGGTGTCAGTCCAGTTTACCTTCTTTGGCTGCTTCTTAGAAGTCAGCTCAGTCAAGGGTGCAACAATGTTACCATATCCTTTGACAAACCTCCTGTAGTACCCCTGAGTCCTAAGAAGGCTCTCACCTGCGTCTGAGTCTTGGGGGGTTCCCATGCCAGGATAGTTTCAATTTTGGGCTGAAGGCGCGCCACCTGGCCGCTCCCCACCTGGTGCCCCAAATACACTACAGAACCCTGCCCAATCTGGCACTTACTGGCTTTGATTGTGAGGCCTGCCTTCCGCAGTGCCATCAATACCTCCCAGAGGTGGCGCAGGTGGTCCTCCCAAGAGGAGCTAAACACCGCAATGTCATCCAGGTAGGCGGCACTGAAGTCTTCCAGCCCAACCAACACCCTGTTGACCAGCCTCTGAAAGGTGGCAGGGGCATTCTTCATTCCAAAGGGCATCACCCGGAACTGGTAGTGCCCATCGGGTGTGGAGAAGGCTGACCTCTCCTTTGCTCCCTCGGTCAAGGCGATCTGCCAATACCCAGACGTCAAATCAAATGTGCTGAGGTATTTGGCAGCCCCTAACCGATCTATGAGCTCATCAGCTCTGGGGATGGGGTGCGCGTCAGTCTTCGTGACTGAATTGAGGCCCCGATAGTCCACGCAGAACCGAAGTTCGGGGGTGGTACCAGGCGCTGCAGCTTTTGGTACCAGGACCGCTGGCCTGGACCAAGGGCTGCTAGAGGACTCAATCACCCCAAGGGCAAACATTTTGGTAACCTCATCCTTAATGTAGGCCCTTACCCGGTCAGTCACTCGGTAAGCCTTGTGCTTAATGGGAGGACTGTCCCCGGTGTCCACGTCATGGACACACCAATCAGTGACACTAGGTACCAGGGAGAGCAGATCACTGAATTGCCCCAACAGTTGGCGACAATCACCCTGCTGCTCAGGGGTCAGTGTGGTGGAGAGGACCACACCCTCCACTGACCCATCTCCCTCCCCTGCACACAGGAGGTCAGGAAGGGGCTCGCTCTCCTCCTCCATCCCAGCATCTGTGGCCAGAAGCATGCCCACTTCAGACCTCTCAAAGTGGGGCTTCAGGCGGTTAACATGCAGGACCCGCAAGGGGTTCCTGGGAGATTGCAAGTCCACCACGTAGGTAACAGGACTCTTGCGCTCCACCACCTCAAAGGGGCCGGTCCACCTATCCTGGAGCGCACAGGGCTCCACCGGGGCCATGACCCAAACCTTCTGTCCAGGCTGAAACTCGATCAGAGTGGCATTCTGATCGTGCCAGCGTTTCATCTCTTCCTGGCTGGTTTCCAGGTTTGCCTCAGCAAGTTTCCTGAAACGCCGAGTCTGGTTCCTGAAGGCCAGCATGTAACTAAACACATCCTGGGGAGGTTTCCTGGGAGATTGCTCCCAGCCTTCCTTGACCAGACTCAGAGGCCCTCTTACCGTGTGACCATAGAGCAGCTCAAAGGGACTGAACCCTAAGGACTTCTGTGGCACCTCTCGGTAAGCAAACAACAGGCATGGTAAGAGGACATTCCACTTACGCCTCATGGGCTCGCCGAGGCCCATAATCATGCCCTTAAGGGTCCGGTTGAATCTCTCAACCAGCCCATTACCCTGGGGGTGGTAAGGAGTGGTGAACTTATACGTTACCCCACACTCCTCCCACAGAGACTTCATGTACTTGGAGATGAAGTTAGTTCCCCTATCGGACACCACCTCTCTGGGGAATCGCACACGGGAGAAAATCCCCATCAGTGCCCGTCCCACCACGGGGGCCGTCACTGTCCTGAGGGGGATGGCCTCAGGGTACCGGGTGGCATGGTCCACCAAGACCAGGATGAACCTGTTGCCCATGGCTGTCTTGGGATCCAGAGGCCCCACAATATCAATTCCCACTCTTTCGAATGGGGTGCTCACCACGGGAAAGGGCTGTAGTGGGGCCTTAATCTTCCCCCCACTCTTCCCACTTGCCTGGCAAGTCTCACACGTTCTGCAGTGAGCATCGGAGCTCCTGCGCATCTGGGGCCAATAGAAGTGGGTGACCAGCCTCTCAAAGGTCTTGGTCTGCCCCAGATGTCCGGCCAGTGGCACATCATGAGCCAACCCCAGTAGGAAGGTCCTGAAGCGCTGGGGTACCACCAGCACACGGGCTGACCCAGGCTCAGCAACCTTAGGCTCGCTGTAAAGGAGGTCGTTCTCCCAATAGATCCAATGTGACCCTGTCTGGTCACCTACTGCCTGGGCGGCGGCCTGTCGCCGCACCCCCTCAAGAGAAGGGCAGGTTCTCTGCTGCTCGCAAAATCCCTCCCTGGAGGGCCCCCTTCCTGCTGCCAATGGGTCAGCTCCGGTAGGTCCCCCAGTTCGGCCACTTGTTCCCCTGTAGGTTCCAGGGCATCCCCCTGAAGGTCTGCTCCCTCCGGGACCGTGGGAACCGTGGGGGCCTGTTTCCCGCGCCCCCTACCCCTTCTCTTTGAGGCAGGGGCCTGGGCCATACTTTCAGGCTCCAGACCCTCCTGAACATCCTTCTGAGCTGTCATGGACCGAGTGGTCACACACGCCCACTCAGGCAACCCCAACATTTCCAAATGAGACTTTCTCTCCACCGTAGCCCACGGGGAGTTCTCCAGATCGTTGCCCAACCGACAGTCTACAGGCATGGCGGCCCTCACAGCCACTTGAAGAGTTCCTGTGACCCCCCCCTTACTCGAAGGGAACCTGAGCCACTTCACACTGGCTCTCTGAGTTGTCTGCTGACACTACGGGGCAGAATGCGTGGGGGACAACTTGCTCTTTGGACACCAACCGGGAGCTGACAGCAGTCACACTAGCTCCGGTGTCCCTGAGAGCCTCCACCCTATGGCCATTGATGGTCACCCACTGCTGGTACTTCTGAGTGTTGGTCGACAGTGTGGGGTTAGGGACCTTCTCGAAGTCCCCTAGCGAGACAAGGGTTAACTCTACGGGATCCCACTCACCTTGGACCTCCATTTCCTCCCCCCCCAGGGCTACACTTGCAATCTGGCGGTTTGGTGCAGGGGGTGGTGGACGAGGGGATGCATTGGGGTCCCTCTGGGGACCCTGGGGATCATAATACCGGTGGCCTACTTGACCACACTTGAAACAAGTAAGGGCCCCCTATGAACAGGCCTACCTGTCGGGACACTGGCTTCTTCTCAGGGGAAGGCTGGGACACCACTGCTTGGTTCCCTTGGGAATTACTTTGGGGCCCTCTCTGGAACTCCCTCTGTTTACCCTTGTCCCCCCCACTTTTCTGCTGGGGACTCTGCCCACCTCGGGCGAAGTCTCCCACAAAACCTTTGCGGACCCGGGTGCTCACCCAGCGGTCCGCCTCCTCAGCAAGCTTCCTAGGGTTAGTCAGCTTGCTATCAATCAGGTGCTGGCGTAGCTCTGGAAAACAGTTACTGGACAAATGCTCCCACGCAAACAAATCATACAATTGCTCGAAAGTTTCCACTTTGCTACCTTTTACCCAGCGATCCATTGCTCTGCAGAAAAAAGACAAATATTCAACCCACGTGGTACCCTCTAACTTCTTACAGGTCCTAAACCTCTGCCTGTACATTTCCGGGGTCAAACCATAACGGGTCATCAAAGCTTCTTTCATATGGGCATACACCATCCTGCTCTCCTCAGGCAGGTCCAACAGGGTATCCCTACCATCACTCACAAAGCGCCCCCACAATCCCGCTCCCCAATCCTGCTCAGGGACCCGGTGGGACACCATTGCTATCTCATATGCGGCAAACCATTGCCCAATATCCTCACTCTTGTGAAAATCCTTAATGACATCCTTAGGAATATAAAATCTACTCTCAGGAGTTACTAAAGGTATGCTGCCACCAGAGGGGGAGACCGGGACACTCCTCGCCCTGATCTCTATCTCCCTCAACATTCTCTCATGTTCCATTCTCATTTTCTCAAGTTCAAATGACAATCGATTCTTCTCAATGTCTAAATTCTTACTCTCAAGGTCCTTCTGACCTTCCAATTTAGCCATCTCCAAACTATGCCTCCTATCTCTCTCCCTGTCCTCCAGCTCTTCTGGGGTCAGGCTCCTTTGGGATACACTAGTACCTGGATTGGAGGGTGTTCAATCTCCCCCCCCCTCTACTGCATCATCCTGCTGCCCTCCAGCATTCTCTTCCTCATCCCCAGCGGACTCTCTCGCTTCCCACCAGGCCTTCAGCGCCTTGTGGTACTCCTCCTTCCTAGAGAGACCTATCACGGGGACTGCGAATTGCCTACAAAATGACTTCAGCTGTTTGGCAGTATAGGTATCTAATCTTCCCTCCTCAAAGGCGAGATCCTCCGAAGCATTGGAGGTTGGCCTTCCCATATTAGCAGTACTCATGGCTGCGATCAACAATTCAATACTAAAACAACCAACTAAAAAATTCGGAGAGAGAAAAAAAAAATCCGCGCGTGTCTGCGCTTTGGTCTGTACTAACTAGTGGTGTCTACCAGTTATTGTACGTGGATCATTAATGCAAGTCCTGATCCTCACCGCTGACCGCCAATGTTAGAAATGGGGGTCTCTAGTTGGCAATGGCTGGCGCCACTGTCCAAATAGGGACCCTTCTTCCTAAGTCAGGGCAAGTGGGCTACCCACTTTGATAACCCCTGCTCAACCCTGTGGTAACGTAGCACGAGCAATTAGGCCTATCTCAGAGGCAGTTTGTGAAGCATTTATGACCATGCACAACAAGGCAGTAACGACACCACAAAAGGACACAACTCAAGTAGGTATAGAAAAAATAGTATCTTTATCTAAGGTTTAGTACGAGACTCTCAAAAGCGTTTTAACCAGTTACAATGCACGTAAATCAGTAGGGACTTAAAAAGGGCAATACGTATTCACCAGAATGTGGCACTGACTGAGTTCAAGGCCTGGGTCTACGCGACCCGTTGCGCACCAGATACCTGCCGTTGGACGGGGACACAGCACGTAGCTTCTCGAAGAAGCGGAGACGGTGACAGGCGGACTCCCAGCGACCACAGTTCTCGATGGCAGTGGTTCGCAAAGTGCACTCGCAATGATTCGGGCACTCTGGGACAGGCGGGCCCTCAGCGGCAGCAGCACGCGGCTGCGGCGGCCCGGGCTGGTGGTGGCGATGACTCTCGTCGTGCAGCTCCGTGGTGGGCTCGCGGCGGCAGCAGCGCTCTCCTAGCTGCAGCAGCCCACGGGATGATTCACGATGGTGCAAGGTTGACAAAGACGTGGGCACTCAGCGGCAGCAGCTCTCTCTTAGCTGCGGCGGCCCACAGGACAAATCCCAATGATGCAAAGTTAGCAAGGGTGCGAGCACTCCGCGGCAGCAGCTCTCTCTTAGCTGCGGCGGCTCACAGGACAAATCACGATGATGCAAAGTTAGCAAGGGTGCGAGCACTCAGCGGCGGCAGCTCTCTCTTAGCTGCGGCGGCTCACAGGACAAATCACGATGATGCAAAGTTAGCAAGGGTGCGAGCACTCCACGGCAGCAACTCTCTCTTAGCTGCGGCGGCTCACAGGACAAATCACGATGATGCAAAGTTAGCAAGGGTGCGAGCACTCCGTGGCAGCAACTCTCTCTTAGCTGCAGCGGCTCACAGGACAAATCACCATGGTGCAAAGTTAGCAAGGGTGCGAGCACTCAGCGGCGGCAGCTCTCTCTTAGCTGCGGCGGCTCACAGGACAATCCACGATGTTGCACAACTAACACAAGTGCGGGCATCCAGCGGCGGCAGCTCTCTTAGCTGCGGCGGCCCACAGGGTTTCAGCGAAGGTTCCGAAGATTCAAATTAAGGCGGGCACTCAGCGGCGGCAGCTCTCTCTTAGCTGCGGCGGTCCACACAGTTTCAGCGAAGGTTCTGAAGATTCAAATTAAGGCGGGCACTCAGTGGCGGCAGCTCTCTCTTAGCTGCGGCGGCCCACACAGTTTCAGCGAAGGTTCTGAAGATTCAAATTAAGGAGGGCACTCAGCGGCGGCAGCTCTCTCTTAGCTGCGGCGGCCCACACACAGAATTCACAAGGATTACCAGTTCGCGTTCCTCACAGTAGGACTAGAGGTTCCGGATTACTCGACGGAGGCCTCACCTGCAAGTAGAATTCCTAGCAAAGGAATTCGGGCGGCTGATGGGGTGAAGTCTAATGTCCCTGAGACTTCAGCAGGAGGCGCTCTCTATTCAGGCCCTTGGGTAGTTTCTTCAGCAAGCTTGGTGAAAGTTTCAAAGTCCTTTCCTCTGTCCGCTCGGACAGAGTTTCGTCTTGACATCCAGAAGGAACACCCTTGAAACAGGATTCAGCGCAGCGTTTTATACCTAAAAAGTCTTTGTTCTCTGCAGTCACAAATCACTGCATCCAGCCAGAACCAGTTCGGTGGGGACGGGGAGCACTTGGTTTACGATGCGACATCCTGCCCTTTAAGAATCTGGGGGCCTGCTATCAGACGCCCAGTGGGAGATGGAGCCATCATTCACCTTGCCAGGCACGGCCCTGCTCGGATCACAGAGTCACCCCTCCCCATACTCTAAATGCCGATCTCTCTCTCCAGCCAGGTCTGACCCAGCTGGCCCTGCTGCTCCAAAACCAGACAGCCAATACACACGCTAGCAAAAGCCTACAGGAAAGCTTCAGGCCAGAAAATACCTCATTTCTAGTAGAGGCATTTTCAAACACGGGCTACGCTAATAATCCTTACTAAAAGATGCATCTCAATGTTCTGAGCTTAAACATATCAAATTCGACGTTCCTATCAGGTTCCTGGGGGCAGGTAGGATTAAGGCATGTAATACTCAGCCTGCACATTCTGGCCTATGAGAACAGGTGGCCTCGCAATAGTAAACAGTGAAATGGAGGGTAACTCGCTATTAGAACATGCTACACAGACATACTTTCAAAGCTGCTTCAGTGGGTAGCGCAAATCAGCGCTGCCGGCCCACCAGCAGTATTTGGTCTACCAGCCCTGGGCACACACAGTGCACTGATACTAGGGACTGACAGGTAAACCAAACGAGCCAATTATGATTATCCCAATTCATACAGTTATCTTTACACAGGGAGCATTCGCGCTGTGTCACTGATTGGCAGTGGCACAGCGCCCAGAGCATCTAAATCCAGCCAACATAAAAGGTCAGAAGCGAAAAGAGGAAGGGAGACCCGCGCCAATGATGCCAGGTCTAACAGGCACCAGCAGACCAAAGAACATTTCAATATCTGCAAGCGTCATTACTGTCGATGAAGTGACTTCCGTCAATTCCTTGTAGTATACAGTAGGAGTTTTCCTAGGGTCAGGTAACTGAGTCTTAAGGGATAACACCTCACTCCTCTTCCATGGGGTATAAACCCACTGTTCTTGAAACCGGGCCTCTACCCTTGGTCTAAGAACAGCAACATGCTGATCTCGAAGCTCTGGCACCTCAGGGTGATATATGGGATGGACTTCCCTCATCGGAAACTGGGACACTGTCTTCGGGCTCTTCTCAAACGGCCTACCTCGGTAAGCTACCAATGTCGCAACATTTCCGAAAACCTCATCAGGCGCCATACCAGCTACATATACATTATCTCTTCTATCATAAATAATCTGGGGTGCTATGGCATTGAAGCACTATTTCCACAATCCAATCAGCGTAGCTGACATGTGCTTAAGGGCATGTTGCTGCACAAACGGCTCATAATCCCTCATCACACTCCACACATGTTCAGTACTATAAATGAGATGACGGGCCCACTGAGCGGCCTGATTTTCTACCGCCCTTATCTCTTCCTCCCCCACATCAGATCGTATTAATATTCGTCCCAACCGCTCCCTAGCAGTCGCCCAGTGCCCTGATCAGTGGCGGTGTCTGTGAATGGGCGTCGGGGCTCCGCCCCCTTTACATTTACAGCAATTAATGCCAAATAAGCAATGCCAAATCTGACAAAAAAAAATAAAAAAATCTTTTAAATTAAAATAATACTCACACTCACTTGTAAGGGGCAGTGTCTGCACCACTCAGCGTCACTGCGATGTTGTTTGCTGATAACACACACTGACTAGTGTGCAGCACGTCACGTGACTCATGAGGCTTTCACTTTGCCCTTCTTCTTTGCCGGCTGACAACCTCACAGCCTTGAGGGCTGTGATGTCATCAGCTCGGCAAAGACTGAGCATCAAGACACAGTCTCCACCCCCATTTGACGTGGAGGTAAAGTGAGCCCCGGGCGTTTCTAATGCAAGCCCTGTATCACTAAGCCTCCACGTCAATCAGGGAGTGGAGAGCATTGTCACCACACCCTTTCCCAACTCGTCACAGGGTGGGGGCCCACCCACCCTGTGACGAGTTGGGAAAGGGTGTGGTGCTACGTAATTAAGTGATTGGCCATTTGATTTCTGCGCATACTCTCTCTTCCCTCTTCGTGCGCATTGCCACCAGGCAGTAATGGCACTGCATACGAGGCGGGATCGTCATGGAGATCAGAGCTATTTTTTCATTAGTACAGTTCTGATTGACCTCACTTTGTGACCTTGGATCAGCTAGAATAAACTAAAGGCAGAATCAGAGTCTGGAGACACAGGCACGCAGCCACGGTGTAAAAAAAACATATTTAACAGGTAAAATAACTTCACAATTCATAATTAATTTGAGCGTTTTTAGCTATGGTTGTGGATTAAGTGTTTACCAGGCAAAACTGGCTCTATGCTACATTTAAATAATGTTTTCACTCTGTTAGTGTCGCTTTTATTCCACACATTTAGTACAAAGTAGAAGGAGCAGTAAATGCGTCCGTGAGCTGTGTACTGTTTATCACATTACCCTACAGTCAGTGCAGCCCTGTTGTAGTAGTATTACTGCATGTTTTTTTTACTCCAGCGAATCCTGTGTTAGTCGGAAAAAAATGAGGCAACGTGCTCTAAACAGTGATATCTAACATTCAGCGAGACAGGGAGTTTGAGGCAGTACAGGCCGTTGGACATGCTACAGGGAGGAAAGGCAAGCATTCTTTATCAGACCAGGCCTGGCCTATGACAAATAACTTTAGATGATGGATGGCTCCCAGGCACTCGTAGGTTAATCTGTGGGATGTCACAACCAGTTAATCCAATGCCTGCCTATCACAGGGCCGCTGTGAGCTTTGTGTGGTATATATGTTTATTATCTGCACTGGAATGAAAGCGTTTCTCTTCCCAAGCCCCTCTGTGTATTAACACCCTAAACCTTTCAAGAAGGAACATTATACAGATTACCTCCCACGCACATATCTTGAGCGAGTGTAAAGTTGGAAATACTCAAGTCCAACTTTTACCTTTGGACAGAGTCTTGTTGCTGAGTGGCCCAGGGTCAAGTGTGACAACTGCAACCTGTCCTCGCCTATTATTTAAATTCTATAGCTTTAAGTCAGTACTCGGATCTGACACTACAAGTTCCAAGATGCAAAGTGCCTATGGCTAAAGAGCCAGAAGATGTTAAAGTGGTCACACATGGGCTGGGGCCACGTGCTAGCTGTAGTTTGAGAGGTTTACAGTATTTAATGGTATCAGGGCATATCACTGTTGTGGCAGATTACCAGTTTCGATGATCCAAAGGGAACTGAAACTCAAACAAAACAGAATTCCTCATATCAGCTTCAACACTAAAAGAAATTTGGAGGCCTATTTATAAAAAAGTAACGCAGCGCAGCAAGTCATCTTGTTGTACTGCAATACAGGGAAAGGGCAGGAATAGGGCGTATTTTTTACAATACTGTGCATTCCTGTCCTTTTGCAAGCACTGGCGCACAATGGGCTGCCTAGTGCCAATGCAGGCACCCTTGCATGTGCCTGCATGGCATGCAGGATTGTTTTTGTGCACCTTTCTACACAAAAACAACACTCAGAGGCATATTCCTCTATATTGAAAGAGGAAGTAACAAGGAGAAATGAAGATATTTCTACTCTTTATGCCTCCCCTGAGAAGGCGTATCTTTTTGGCGCATTCCCAGATTTATCAGTGATGTTAAATCTAGGAATGCATCAAAAACCAAAGGAGTTGCTTGAGAACACCCATGCAACTCTCATGGAATGCCTTCCCAGGGCAGAGTAACGCAACGCAGCGATTGCTAGACTTGATAAATTGCTTTTTAGGGTTTGCGTCATGCTTGCGCCACGTTGCGTGGTACAAATGCGATGCAAATCCTTCATAAATAGGCCCCTTGGTGCATAAATGGGAAGAACATCTACAAAAATCACGTACCACTTCCAAACATACCACTCAGCAAAACTAGGGTTTAAAACAAGTGCAAAAAAGTTTCAAATGCTCTCCCTTGCTCTATGCCTTCTTCTTTTCCCACTTTCCTCTCATGAAATCGTATTCACTCTCTTCTTCCTTTCCCTCTATTAGCTTTTCCGCTCCATTAATTGGTTTGGCACGTTCCTGTCAAACTGTCCCCTTGCAATGTTTGATTGTTTGAGCAATACTGATTCGAAGCATTTATGCAGCCCTTTCCCTTTCATGACTAATAGCAAGCTGCTGCCCCTGTGGGGAGACTGAAGTAATAGAATGCATCAGAGGCCTGAAGTTCACTCACTTCCTGTGGCTGCTGCCTTGCCACAGAATGTCCCAACGGCTGCAGCTGGTGGAAAAATATGGTGAAATTACCATTTTACTCATTTTAAAAATTGTCAATGATTGCTTGAATGAATGTGTTTTACTTGATAAATCCCTAAAATAACTGTCTGTTTGGCACAATTATCACAGAAATAGTGCTGAATATTGCTCAAAAGACACAATTTTTGAAAAATTTGCCCCCCCAACCCACCATTAAAAAAACGGCAGGCTTCGCTTTTCGCTTGCTCACATGCAAAAATTTATTGACTGCTTACGCGCCACCAATCATAAATTCCACAAGCCTCCTCTCCAAGCGCGCGCTTGGCAGTGGGGTCTGATTTAGCTTTCCTTAGGATGGTCGTCCAAGGGTTTTTTAGGGAATTTGTCATCATCGAGAATGTAGTTTGAATTAAATCTTAGCGTGTTCGCCCTTGCATATTTAGTCAGATGGCAATATTTTAAGAAGGCGGCATGATTTTGTAAGCCAAAGTCCTACCGTTTCTGACAGCATTTTGTTGTGTTTGGGAAGCAGTAAACATTCCTAAGTTAGTCCAATGTTATTGGGATTCGTCTGGTGCTCTCGAGCAGGCAAACCATTTGATACATGCACTTCAGTTTCTTTGTGGTAGATTAAAGTAACCGAAGTTAGATGTGATCATTAGCGGGTTAAGGGGGGCATGTGAGTTCATGCAAATGTTTTTTGGCGTTTATATATAAGCTAGAGTAGGTAGTGTTAAGTTGCAGGGGTATCACTTTCCAATAAAGGTGAGATCTTTATCTTAAGTGGGTTGTAGGCAATTTGCAGAAAGTCAATGGTGATTAAGGCAAACATAAGCGTGTGTTAGGGGAAGTTGTGCTCAGAGTAAAGATGCATGCAGAGGATGGAAAGGAAGGTGAGAGTCATTTGAAAGGAAAAAGAAGAGGTGACCTTCAGAAGTGTTTGTTTATGGTCTGAAAATGGCTTGCAGCTAACGTAAAGTGGTTTGATGAAACCAGGGGCTTCCAAATGCAAGAAATAAAATGCAAGCCATGCGTCAGGACAAAAACAAAAACACCAGGCCTGGTCAGAGACGTTTTAAGGCATTGACAAAGTGGGCTCAGCTCTGGCCCATGGCTCCAGAATTTCATGGGTCCCCTTATAGAGCCAGCTCTGTTCTGCTGGGATTCTTGCCCTGATGATATTGAATAATTCTTAAACAAACTGTTTTAAATACGATTTTCCTTTAATTTATTTTGAATGTAGGTGGTGTGAGAGGCTATTATAGACATTTTTCAGAGAAATGCTGTGTTTGTTCCATGCAACATCCATATAAAAGTTTCTTTTAGATCAAAACAGGACCTCTCATGTGAGAAATGTGAGGTCGTCACAGAGATTATTTGCAGTAATATTAGTGAGCATTATTGATGTCAAAACTAGAATATAACAATTGCTTTATTAACCTTCTTGCTTTCTCAAATATGCATGAAATTCACCATTTGCCCGCTCTTTTTTCAAACTTTTCTCAGGGGGAGAACCCCCCTTGTGGCTGTCAGGCTCGCTCGTTGCGCTCGCTCGCCACAAGCCACTCATCACTGACTTTTACGGCACACCACTTTCAAGTCTCACCAGCCGCCACTGGCCCTGATCCATGTACAGGCGTTCCACTACCCAGTACTGCCGGGGAGGGAGGGAAGAGGGAAGGAGTAGTAACTGAAAGAGTAGGCACCAATGTTGTTAATGGCTGTGTTGTGGGCGTAAGGGCTGGAGAAAAAGAAGACATTGACACAATAGGCATAGCAGAGAGACTAGCAGTTATCGCAGGCGCGGAGGGCGAAGCCACAGAATTGACAGGAGGCGCAGCGGCTAAAGCAACTGAATCAATAACAGAAGAAACAGAAACAGCAGGGGCATAAGAGACAGGGGCTGTGGCACAGCAGGTCGAGTGTGTAACAATTCCTCCACAAATGTATCATTGTCTTCCCGAACAACATAAGACTTGTTGCTTTGCAATCGAAACTTCCTATTGGCACACTCTATTCCCTTCTCAGTCTTCTCTTTATCATACGCAAAGGCTTTCTGAGTCACTGTCTGCATCCTTCCCTTTCGGGCCTCCTTTTCTGCTTTCATTCGTCTCTGTTTAGCTTCCTTTTGCCACGTTCTAAGGGAATCAAACATTGGCTGCCTACTCCTTTTTGCAAACAATTTATCCTGCAGGAAATTATGCTTTTGCTCATCAAAAATGCCCGTCAACGGCCACTGCGACTCGGCATTGTCCCTCGTATATTTGTGCCATAATGTACTAAACATAATAGGGCCAAAGGCCATGCTTAACATACATCTCAAAGTTTGGGGTGCCTTCTGGAGGCGCAGGGTGACTCTCTTCCAATCGAGCATCAGTAGAACAACAACAACAACTCACACAACATAGCTTACTAAGACAAGGCATCTTAAAACAAAAACGTTTTCACTATCCATGCCGAGCAGATATTTGCAAATATCTTTCCAAAGTTGGTCCGCAGACCTCACCAAATCGGGATCAGAACAATACCATGTTCACAAAGAACTCAAACAAATTCAAGCACTTGTCCAAAACGATCCTCAGACCGTACCAAACACAAACCAATGTGGCACCATGGCCACAAAACAAAACCAAAGCAAACTCACCTGGTGCACACAGGTCAAACTAATTTATTCTCCACTGCCGACTCTTCGGACCAAACGGTCAGAACCAAGGGTTTCGCCGTTCAGGACCCCAGCCGGGATGACCACTGGCTGAGGCACCACCCGGTCAGACAGATGGGGCAGCTGTGAGCACTGGACTCTCTCATGCAGGGATCCCCGGTCCGTCCGTACGACCCGACGTGGCCCCGTCCCCCTCACCGGTCCGCGGGCGAGGAAGGGTCACTCACCCGATGGGGTCCCTGTTCGGGCGCCAACTGAAGGAAGTGACCCATTTAGGGCCACCCGGATCACTCGCGACCACCTCTCAGCCTTCCCTACAAATGAAGAGTCGGTCAAACAGTAGAGAATACAAACCAAAGTTATTTATTAGTATGCGCTCGAGCGGAGTCCGGTCTGACCACCCTCCTTAAATAGCTGGCAAGGGACTGACCCCCGTCCACAAGATAAAGTCAGATATACATTTCCAACACCCCTAAGACCCGCCCAGACTGGAATTTTCCAGCCTGGGCACTGATGAACAAAGGAGGTACAGAAAGATGAGCTACCATCCTGAGACTGGGTACACGCTATCTTAGTTTCAAGGTTACTCTACCCTTGCTCGTCTTCCTGAGAGTGGGAGCAGACCTACCTATGGGGAAAGGCATGCAAATACAGAAAGATCTATTCAGTAGTGCAGCGAAGCTCAATCTTGAATGATAAAGAGAAACAATCGAGGCTGCTTTCTGCTGAGGCAGACAGTATGAGACAGAGGCTTCATTTCGATCATGGTACAAAATAGCGGCTGAATACAAAATGGTGCCGCAAATGCTAACTTAACTTGCACAACGCTAGAAGAAGTCAGCCAGACGCATTTTCAGTCCAACAATTGGCACATGCTAAGCGTAAAGCAAGGGTGTGCCGGTATAGAGTGCGCGGTGTAAATGTGGTCAATCAGTTTGCATGAAGCATTAATCCACAGTATGCGTACAGTGTCTAAACACATGTTCTTCCAAGCTTCAAAGGTTTAGAAACATACAAAGTCAATAGGTTATATTTTTCCAGTGCTGCCTTTTATGCCTTTTCCAAACATTTCTGTATATTATTCCCATATATACATACTACATCATTAAGCTCTGCTTTCTAGACCAGTCTGACCTAAAAGGGCATTTTACATAAAAAAAAGAGAGACGTCATCTCATTTTTCAAACATATTTAGCATAAGAATGAATTTTAAGAGAGAAAAAGATCATAAAAATACAAAATGGTAATTTTTATGTCTTGAAAGTGAGACAGTCCCACCTTGAAAGGGAAATCTGTGCGACTGAGGCATGTTATGATTTGAACGTGACACCGGAGAGACAAACCTGGCTCTCTTCTTCAAAAGGATGGCATCCTTATGCCAGCCTGGAAAATGTACGCGGCCGAAGGATTCATTCACACAGGCTGCCTACGTTTCCCAGAAACTGCACTGAATTAGGCGCATTGTTAACATAGGAAGCCTTAGTCTACTGTCAACCCACAAAATCTTTTTTTTTTTTATAACTTTATTTTTCAGTTTGCTATATGTCAAAGGATACATACATGCAAATCTGTTCACTGTTAATTACAATACTATTGTCCCAGTCCGCAAACACATTGTGGAAGAATTGCAATATTTATGAGTAATACTGTATCATTGTCGTCTAGAAGGTATCCCCTTACCCCCCGCCACTACTGCCCCGCAGTCTCGCAGTCTCACAGCTTTTTCACACTTATAGGCCATATTTTCGGTGCTTGCCTTGTCCGTCGATGTGTACCTGATTCTACGGGGGTCATACGCAGTGATGCTTGCTACCCCACTCCCTCCGGGACTATACCATGCTCCAGCTGAGAGCTGGAAGCTTGCCTCAGACTCTCTACATATGTGCGATATGGGCCCCATATGTCTTTAGTACGGGAAGAACTGGGCATTACGCTAGCATAGTTCTCGCTATTAATGTTACAGTAGGCCAAGCTGCTCAACCAGCCCCGTACTGTAGGTACTGATTTGCGGCCCCAATGTACTGCTATCTCCCGCTTCGCTAATAACAGACCCAGTGATGCGAACCGTCTGACCTTTTTGGGGAAGTTAACCGTGTATCCCCGTAGGGCCACTTACGGAGTTGGAATAAGGGGCAGGTTTATCATTTTCCCTAGAGTATTATGTAGGCGTTCCCAGTAGGGCTGTAGCTTAGGACATGTCCAGGTGAGATGTGCAAAGTCAGCATGAGGTGCCGCGCATTTCCGACAGTTATGTGGTCTGGATGGATCTATTCTGTGCGCTTTAGCAGGGGTGAAATAAATGCGGCGTAAAAATTTTAAATGCAGGAGCTTGTGTTTGCTGTTGAGTGAGACATCTTTTGTAACTGCGCAACATTTGGCCCACTGGTATCGGTTATTGGACGGCCCAAGTCTATCTCCCAGTCTTTGCGGACCTTGTCGTTGTTTACAGGCCTCATATTAGCACATATTTTATATAATTTAGAAATTAGATGCGCGCTGTTCGTGCTCTCTATTATCATTGTGAGAGGGGAGAACGATTCAGGTTCAATCGGGAAGTTGGGCAGAGTGGCGCGTAATGCGGACCGGATGAGGCCTAGGACAAATCTATCCATAAAGCCACTGTCTTGGAAGCGGGCATCGTCCGCGAGCGAGAAGATGTGACTCCCGGGATATAAATCGCCCAGTGTGGAGATTTCGAATGTTGTCAGAGTGCGCTGTACCAAACGTTCACCTGAGATCGGGAACCAGCGAGCGTTTGGAATGGGTAAGGCAGATGAATATAACATTGTGGCGCCGGTCAATCGTCTCAGTTTATCCCACGCCCAGCTTGTAGTGGAAACGGTTTGGATGTCATGTGGGTCCCTAGGGACGCCCTTGGGTAGGACAGTGGAGAGCCTCTCCGGAAGAACAAAGTCTGCCTCAGGTCGAAGATACGGTATCCTGGCGTCTGGATGAAACCAGGCGTGCGCGTAACAGCATTGTGCCACTAAATAATATAATTGTAGATCTGGGACTCCATATCCCCCTCTGTCATATGGTAATGTGAGCACCGACCACCGACACATGCCTGCTTCCCGCCCCAGACCAGACGTGTAAGGAGCGTGCGTAATGTCCGAAAGAAACTGTTAGTGAGGGGTATGGGGATATTGTTAAAAAGGTATAAGAATTTGGGAAGTACCACCATCTTTAGGATCGCCACTCGGCCCGCAAGCGATAAAGGCAATCGCAGCCACTTTTCCACCTGCACTTCTAGTGTGCCAATAGCCTGCCTGTAATTTAAACGGATGATCTGTGCAGCATCTAGGTGAATATGGATCCCAGATACTTGACCGAGTCCGCGCACCATTCCAGTGGGAATTCACACTCCCATGGCTTTGTGCTCGAGGTTAAAGGAAATATTACTGATTTGTGCCAATTAATGCCGAGTCCAGAGAAACGCCCGAATCTGAGAATTTCTCTGATTAGTGGTTCTAAATTTACCTGGGGTTCTCTAACGTAGAGGATCGTGTCGTCCGCGTAAAGCGAGACCAGGAGAGGGCCGGTATTGAATTGTAGCCCCCGCTGCAAATGTCGCTCCTGAAAATGGCGTATTAACGGATCCTTGGCAAGGATGAACAATAGAGGGGACAGGGGGCAGCCCTGCCGGGTGCCACGGGAAAGCCGAAAGGGCCGGGATAGTGTGCCATTCAAGCGAAGTCTCGCCGTGGGCTCGCTGTATAACAATGCGGTGGTGGCAATAAATCCCATGGGCATGCCCATTCGGCGCATTAATGAAAGAAAGAAGGGCCACTATAAGGAGTCGAAGGCCTTCTCTGCGTCTAGAAGGATTGCCGCTGCTGGGACTTCAGGATTAATCCTATGTAATACTGCAAAGAGTGTCCTAAGATTGAGCGAGGTGGACCGGTGAGGGACGAAGCCAGACTGGGCTGGGGATATAATAAACTCCATTAATTGGGACAGGCGATTGGCGCTGATCTTGGCTAAGATTTTATAGTCCAGATTTAGGAGGGACAAAGGTCTATACGATCCACACAACGTGGGATCCTTACCAGGTTTGGGGATTAGGATTATAACAGCCTCTCGAAGTGTAGGGGGAAGCAGTTGTTTCTCTAAGGCCTCCGCATATACCTCGATCAGCTGCGGTGCGAGCAGGTCCTTGTATTCCTTATAAAAGTCTCCTGTGAAGCCATCTAACCCAGGGGCCGAAGAGCCACGTAGGGTGTTGATGGCTCCAAGCACTTCTGCAACTGAAATGGGTTCTGCTAAAAAATCTTGCATGTGTTTTTCGAGGTATACTAGTGCGATCTCAGCCAGGTAGTCTTCCTGTGCTGCGTGGTCGCTCCCTAATTTAGTGGTGTATAGCGCCGAGAAATAGTCCAGGAATTCCTTTCGAATTTCCGATGTGGAGGTGAGAGTATGATTATCAGCTGAGCGCACCTCAGTTATGTAGGCCTTGTTGAACGGTGGCCTCAGCATCTGCGCCAGTACCCTGCCAGGCCTTTCACCCTCCCCGTATCGCCGAGCTGTCTGATATTTGCCCAGGTACAATATTTCCCGATCTGCTGTTTCCATGGATTCAGCCAGAAGGGCCAGGCGTTGTCCCTCCGCAGCAGAGTTGATCGAGTGAGTAGTAGCCCCCTCTATTGCCGCGAGTTTGCGTTCAATGCGTGATAACGTGTTTCAGAGATCTTTGAGCACCCCGGCATGTTTGGCAATACAAGCTCCCCTGATAACTGCCTTAAAAGCCTCCCATAGGACTGCCCATGAGTCTACCGAGCCGGTGTTAATGGCAAAGTAGTTCTCAATAGCCTCGCGTATTTCCGCCTTAAACAAGTCATCGTTAAGGGCGCGGCGCGGGAAGCGCCACTGTCGTTCAAATCCCTCGAGGCGGGGGACTTTCAGGTGTACCAGGACCGGGGAGTGATCTGAGTATGTCCGAGGGAGTGTCTCCAGTGAGCTGAACCAGCCGGAAACATCTGGGGAAATCAGCCAAAAATCTATTCTCGTCCAGGTGTTGTGCTGGCCCGAGTAATGTGTGTAGTCTGTAAGGGTAGGGTTGCGCTCGCGCCAAATATCCTGAAGCGCATACTGTTCGCAGAGTTCTAAAAGGGTGCGGCGCGCACGTGGTTTAGTGTCGGGAGATGTGGAAGTGCTATCTAACCTGGGGTTCAGCAGCAAGTTGAAATCCCCGCCCACTAATAGGATCTGCGGCTCCAACTTCGCCAACTGGGTGTGTAAAGTGTGAAAAAAAGTCAGGGGAGTCAGTGTTCGGGGCATACACGCATACCAGGGCGGAGTTGTAACCCATCAAAGACCCTGCGACAATTAGGAATCTACCCTCGCCATCCCGGACAATGGAACCACAGCTAAAGGGGACCCTTTAATGGATCAGAATGGCCGTACCCCTGGCATAGTTGCTAAAATTGGCGAAGTATCTATGCGCGCCCCAGCTGGCACCAAAGCGTGACGCGTCTGTTTCCGGGCAGGTGAGTCTCCTGCAAGTAGGCGATGTCCACCTTATGTCTCAATAGATAATGGATCACCTGCCTTCTCTTGCGGTTATCGTTAAGACCTCTTACATTCCAGGACACCAGGGACAGGCCAGAGGGGCCCTCTATATTACCCAGCCGAGCCATCAGAAGAACACATCCAAATCGTCATAGAAAGATAGCGACAAGAAGAAAGGATTTGCGACAGTGAACATTTCTGCAAACAACAATAAACGCATATGCAATCACGATCCACCCCCTCCCACCCCCCACCCAGCCTCACCCCGAACGGAGTTGGGCCAATCCCAAGCGAAAGGCAGAACAGGAAGTACCAATCGACTTTATACTTAAATGATGATCCCCAAGAACGGTGCCCCGGTGCGAGCAAAAACAAATCCAAGGGATACACCATGGGGGGTGGCAACGCAAAGGCAATCAACCAGCTATTTGAAACAACATAACAGGATGTATAACGTTATCCTAGTACTGTATTATATCAGCGAAACACGAGCATTGTAGCAATGTTAACCAGTGCCAGAGTCGGAAAAGAGATCTGCACCAGCATCTGAACCACTATGCGGGGGGGAAGGCCCCCCTCTGCCCACCGAGGCCTGACTGTTGTTCTGTTTATAAACCTGACAAAATTCCTGGACCTCAGTAGGGGTGTCAAAAATGCGAGCCCTGTCGCCCACATCAACTTTCAGTCTGGCGGGGTACAGCATACCATATTTTAAACCCAAGTTCCTGAGGGTGGCCTTAACCCCATTGTACTTGCGACGGGCATCCTGTACCATTGCAGTGATGTCCGGATAAAATGACAATTTAGAGCCCTGCCAATCAATGTCCCCATGTTCTCTAGCAAGCCTCAGGGCCGAGTCTCGGTCACGAAAGTTCATAATACGTGCAATGATGGGTCTGGGTGGGAGACCCGGATTTGGCCGCGGCCCCAACGATCTGTGCGCTCTCTCTACCACAAAGCCAGAGGTGAATGATTCTTTGCCAAACAGATCAAATAACAGAGTCTCAACAAAAAGGTCCATGCGGCCAGTGGTGGCAGTCTCCGGAACCCCTAGGATGCGGATGTTGTTGCGTCGACTGCGCGCTTCGAGGTCCTCATTTTTGACAGCCACTTCTTTGAGGATGCGCTCTACGCGCTCCAATCTTTTGAGGGATTGAGCAGTCCCATCCTCAATGTCAGAGATACAAGCCTCTGCCACATCGAGCCTCCTGTCGTGCATCTGTATCTTGGCCCCCAAGCTGGCAATATTTTTGTCAAGCAAATCAAATCTACTGTCTAGCGCTTTGAAGCCAGCCCTCATCTCCTGGAGCATAGAGGTGGACACTGAGGAGGAGTCAGCTGTGTGGTCCGTGCCTTGCGCATTTTCCGCCATGTTGGTGCTGTCCAATGGAGCCTTATCTACAAGCTTTTCAAAGGGGAGTGTCTTTTGTTTGGGGTCTTTGCGGCCCATTCCGCGGATAAGTAGGGCAGATGATGAAGTGTGACAGCCGTCCTCCAGACAATGCTACGAGATTTCTGCGCACGGCCACCATGTCACCACCAAACAGCGAAGGAGGCAGTGCAAGGGTGGAAGGCTCCAACGGAAGGAACCTCGATCGCAGGCTATCCGGTTGAGATGCAATGGCTAATATGAACTAGTGGCCAGAACCAGAAGCCAGTGCAGTGTTCCAGTGGGGAAATCCATGCGGGCCTGCACTAGCCTGTCTGTTGTGGCCTCTCTGCAGGGCCGAAAAGAGCTTGGTGGAGCAGGAGCCTAGGGTATGTGTGCATAGAAGACTCTCAGCCAGTGCACCAGCTTGGTAAGTTTCCAGCGAGCGCTGTCGCAGTCCAGGCCTCGTGCGCCGGGAGGAGGGAGCCCCGCCGCGCAGCGTGCTTATGGCAGCCCAGCACCGATATGCGCTGCAGGAGGTCAGCAATTAGGCAGATGGTACGCCCTGGGGGTGCAGGCGCCGATCCCCGCAGCTGCTCCACAGACAGCACTTGGGCCGGAGGAGATAGGAAGGAGTCCGCCGTCCCGTTAAAATTGTGTGTGAGGAGTCGGGTGAACGCGGCTTCTCCCAGCAGGACTGCCAGGTACAGCGGGCCCTTGCCAGTCTATCCCACCCCGGTCTCGCACCTAAACGCGCCCGGATGGACTCTGTTGAGGTTAGCAGGCGGGCCCTGTCCCCGTCTGCGTTCCGGAGTGCGAGATGTGCGAGCAGTCAAGATCCGGAGCAGCTAGATGCGGCCGCTCCCGACTCAAGCTCCACGGGGCCAGGGGGGGGGAATATGCATCACCGTCCCGCGGCCGCTCGCTGCAATCTCGGGCCCGAGCCCGCTCACCTCCGTCTGCCGCTGCCTGGAGTCCTCCGGCCGCCAGTGTGCTGATGGCATAGAATCGCTCTGTGTAGTCCGCACCCCTTAACTCCTCCAGGAGCTGTATCTCGAGATCGAGGGCTCCCTGCCGTCCCGTTCTCAGACGAACCAGGCCAGGATGTCTTCAGCGCTTCGGCGCTGCGTGTCTCGGGGCATCGTTCCGGTGTAAATCATGGGAAAAAGTCCATGAGCTGGAGTGCCCGGCAGAGCTTCAATGCCAGGCGGCCATCTTAGTCGCCGGCATGGCCACGCCCCCCCCAACCCACAAAATCTTGCCCTGGGGTAAAGGAACTACTCTGGATAACAGATGAGGTTCAGACTTACAAATGCTGCTTTGTTAGAAAGGAATTGTCGTTTCTTTCTTCTGAAGGGTAAACCCACCTCGCCTACTAATGTTAATTATGTTTACCCAGAAGCTTCAAGTCTGAAAGTCATGATGTTTTTGGTGCATCCGATGTTGACCTGAAACGACATGAATAGACAAATGTACCTCTCTTAGTGCATATCTGAGGCTCCGTGAGTGTTTCCTTGAGAATCTTCAAGTTCCTACTCCCAGAAAACCATGGGTTCACTGTAGTAGGGGAGGGTTGTAACTAGAACATGGCAAAGCCAGTGCTTAATTTGAGCCAGTGGTTTCCGGTGCTTAGCACCAGCGCTTAATCATCAACACCAGCGCTTTTCATCAGCACCAGTTAAGGACACGTTAATTTACGGGGAGATTAAGTTATTTGCTCAAAATCACAGGATGTTGAGCTGACGACGAGACTCAACCTGGTTACCCAGGTCCGAAGTCTGCAGCTCTGGCCATTATACCACATCCTCTCCCCATTTTCATGGTTAACAGTTTGTTTCGTTTTAGGCGGCGCTAACAGGAGAAATGGGCTGGTGCAAGCTGCCTCCTGATGAGAGCCCCGGCACTTATTTTTTTACAAATTAACCGCTGGATTATGCCCAGTAACAGGCAATTACCCCTGTGGCAAAACTAGCATCTGTCATCTTACAAAAGCCACAAAAACTGTTGAATTGGGACTTACCACTTGTAATTCTGAGAATGTAAATTGTGTTTACCTATGTGGGGCTCTGGGGATGACCCCATAAAAGATCAAATTCAGTATCAGTGACTACAGGAGTAATATCCAATGTAAAAAATATGTAACATAACCTACCAATCATTTTCTGGTATTTGGAAATACAGATAATAACCTACATTGTATAGTGATAGAAAAACCATGGATTCCATATGCACATAGCATTCCTAAACTGGATCTATAGTTTGGGTACTCATAACCAAGGTTTAAATTATGAAATCCCTTGGAATCAGCTTAACTCGCAGAAGGGATAATCTTTTCTCCTTGACATGATGCCATCAATTTATGTGTTGTTGTTAGTAATTTACTGTCAACAGAAAAACTAAACTGACATGATAGAAGATAGGAATGAGGAAGATCTGACCGTCAAAATCCCAGATTTAATAGTAATTGCGATTTCATCCTCCCGCACTGAATAGTATCCCCACACCCTGTGGTTCAACAACTAGAGACATTCACTGTTATTGACAAATTTGCTGGGGTTTATCTTGTGGTTTGATGTCCCTGATGGTTACTACTGGACATGTTTGCTCGACTACAACAATGCTGTACCATCACCTACATATACACAAGACAGTTCTTTTTACACTAATATGAGCATTCGATACGTAGGTGACGTAGCAATAAGGCAACATGAGACCCAGTAGAAAGAGCCTAGAGACTGTGCCCACTCAACAGAGACTTTGACCTATTGTTCCCATAAAAAGAAAAAGTTGAGAAACAAAAATATCCTTTTCACTAAAAATTAAGACTAATCAATCGCAGACTGCAACCAGGTGACTAAAAGTTTTGTTTAGATGCACTTGCCCTGGAAGACAAACCTCAACAAGGGATTGAGGATGGGCACTGATGCGATGTACTTATGTCCACATCCAATAACGTCAGACATGGAAAGAAATATACAGCAGACGGAATGAAATAGATCTGCATTTCCATTCTGCCTGCATCTTCAGGGAAAGAGAAGGGCATGCTTGACAAGGAGACATTCATCCCTTGATGATGTAAGTGGACAACAGAACGATGAATGCATAGTGCATTTTTACAGCATAAAACTTGAGGATGTATTCTATTGAATTCTACTATTGACAAGTACGCTCTTCCCAATTAATCAGTGTTTAACTACTGGGAAATATTATCCTCTCTCTTTCCTATGAGACGTGGACCTAAACATCGCAGAATGAGTTCACTGCACAGATTAAAATGGAACTACATCCACCTTTTCACCTGTGTGAAGTGCTTCACTGGTTGGTATGTATCACAATCTTTTTGTATGTATCACAACTTTATTGCATGCAAAGAGTGTCCCACCAAGCAATACACAAAATGTTTACTGATCTTTTAAATATCTTTATTATTACAGAAAATACCTGTTATGCAAATCGAATAAATGAATGAACTATTCTTTTAGTTCAGGTAATAAAAGATATACCTAAAAATAAATGTAAAGCCAAGAAATCCAAATATATTTCAAGATAAAAAGAAAGTGCATTGTGCAAGAGTGCCTAATGGTTTTCCTGAACAAAGTGCATACCAAGGAAGGAGACGGGCTAAGTAATTAACATAAGTTCTCTTTCGAAAGCCCGGAAGATTTGGTGGCCCCTGGGGAGGATGGCATAAATGTTCCTACACATGGTGAATGTTGCAGGATGGAATGTGGTCACCTTCACACTAGCTTCTAGCCAGTGCCACCCCCGGGGATTTTCAAGTGATATTAAAAAGCATTAGTCTGGAAGGAAGAAATGTGTCCACTCTATTCCAAGGCTTATTAAATCTCACAAGGACAGCCATGTGGTTTCCTTTCAAGCGAAGGTGAGTTGTACAAAAGTGCATGATAGTTTGCCCAGTGCAATGCATAATGAGATATCAGGATAAGTAATTGGCATAAGTATGACTTCATGGACCCGAAGGCTTTATTAGCCCATGAGGGGGATAGCACTGGTGTTTGTGCGCATGCTGTAGGTGGCAATATGGAATTTAACCACCTTCACCGTGGCTTCTAGCTAGCAGCCGCCCCCTGGAGCTTTTCAACAACTTCAGTTAACAATGGTCTGAAGGAGAGGAATTTGTCCACTCTACTCATGAATTTGACAAATCTCACCGTAACGACTGAGAAGTTTCTTTTCAAGCAGAAATTTACAGCCTGCTGACAGGTTCTGGGGCTATGTTGATTAAAAACTTTATGAAGCCAAAAGCGACGATTGTTTAATAAACAAAAAGTGCAGTCGCACAGACTGTGAGGTAACAATTCTTTCTGATTTCTGCAAAAGTGACATGACCTTGACAGAGGTTTCGGAAGCCGTTTTAGGCAATGGTCCAGGGTTAGGGCATTGCCAAAGCGGAGTTGCAGCAGCCTTATTTTATTAATAGCGTTTGTAATTGCCATTTATGCCTGCGGGGTAAGATGTAGATACAAATTGATGGTCGTGGAACTGTGGTTCTGCTTCTAAAATATTTTGTTGTCAGTAGCGAACGAGATTCATTTGACCTGTTTGTTGAGAAGATGTCTGAACTGCTTTTTTGTGTTTTTGGCAGGTCCCATAAGGGTTCTGCTTTAAAAGCTGATAGAGCCTCTTTCATTGCGGTTGCACAGGCATTCTTATATGAACTTGTTTGAATTTCCTTCCAGATTAGTGCCTTGAGGTTTTCAGTATTTGCACGGCACAAGGACAAGTGGTATTTGAGGATCCATGACTTATGGGCTAGATCCTGTTGAATTAACCCAAACGTGAGCCTTCTTTGGCCTTGTGAGGTGTCCCCTGGCAGCTGAAAAAGGATGTGGAAGACTTTGCATTCTGAGATGTTTAAAAAGGATGTCAGCTTGTTCGGGAAAGCTTCTGCACCTTAGGCTTCAGGGCATTGTAGTGCAAGAGGTGAGAAGTACGGTCCTGAAGCACACGCTGAGTTATTTCTATGTGCTCGTATTCTTTACCTGCACCCCACCTAGGTGCCAGGAGCCCTTCTTAATAAGTTCTTTCCCGATAAAAAGGATATTGGTTTTTCCAAGATTGACCAATATTGTATTCTCCTTGCAGTATCCATCCAGCGCATTTAGTAGTCTCTCGAGGCTGACTCTTGTTTGATTCAACAAGATCACTTCATCAGCATATTTTAATGATGTTACGGCTTGGTGGCCCAATCCTGGAGGGCGTGAGTCTACTTGGTTCAACTGGGTAGTAAGATTTGACGAAAATAAGTTAAAAAGGAGGGGGGCAAGGACACGCTCTTGCTTTAGTCCTCGATTGGTTTGAACACCCAATTTAATTTGAACTCATGTATTTGAATACTGAAGCTGGATTGCATGGAGGAGATTAGGTGGAATATTCCTAGCTTGGAGTTTCTGCCAAAGTAGACCCCTGTTGACATGGTCGAAAGCTTCTGAAAAGTCAATGAAACAAGTATAATGCTACTGGCTATTACTGATTGATCTTTCCACCAGTAACTGAAGTCCTACCATTATCCAGTGTGCACGATTTAAGTCTAAAACCAGTCTGGTTTAATGGAATTCGTTTTTCAGTGGCGGCCCAAGTTTCCATATCTCTTGATAAAAGCCTTGTGAAGTGCTTAGTGTCAATGTCCAGCAGGGCAATTAGCCAGTGGTTGTACAGATTTGCATAATTCCCCTTTTTAGGTCGAGTCTGGGCAGCACATGCGCTGCTCTGCGAGCCATGCTGTATTGAGTTAGGGATTTGAAGCCCCACCCACTCGCCGCCCTTATTTTTCATTGGCTTGTGTCGTTGTCCTTTGTAAATGCTGGCTTCTGATTCTTTAATCGCCTTGTTAGTCCCTCCTTAGTACCGCCTTGTCTTCATTTGAAACCTCCCATGGCGATTAGCACTTTTACTTTGGTTGTGAAGAACCGGAATAACCCACTCACTGGGTCTCGGCGGCGGGGGAATTGCCCAAGTCTTCCATACCCTTCATACGTAGTAAAAGGAGACACAGGAGCCTTCGTCTGCAGGAGGAACCCAGATTTATTCAAATAGCCCGGGCTATGGAACAGAGTCCCAAGCTCGTTAGAAACAAGACAGAGGAGGCTGCTGCTTTACTCCGCAGCTTACAAGCCTTTTATACTTTTTCATTCCAGTCTTTTGGCTGTTAGTCCATTGTTCAATCAGGGCAGTGTTTGCAGTTGATAACCAGATCCAGACGGTGTTTGTAGTTGGTGACCTGATCAAGGCTTGGTACTCAAATTATTGTTCACTCAGCTTGATCAAAGCACGGTCATTCAGGTCATTGTTCGATCAGCTTGATCAAAGCTCGGTCATTCAAACCATTGTCCAATCACCCTGATCAAGGCCCAGCAGTCAGACCATTGTCCAGATAACCTGATCACGGTGTCAAGGATGTTTACCAGGCAGGGAGCAGGAGATGGGAAACAAATCATTTACACAAACCGTGAGTGTCTCATGGTTTTCTGTCGAACTGCAAAGAACAGGGGGGGTTGGGTGTGCGACAGTTCCTGGGCAGAAATGCAGGCTGCAAGATGGTTTTTTTTTGTCGTGTTAGTTAGAATTTCCTCAGGCATCAGCAGAAACGACCAGGTGGGTCGTGTGGAAGTGTTTGACACGAAATGGCAATGAAAAAACAATGGAGTCCTGGTACAAATGATACCGATCAGAAGAACACTTTTCCTCAGACCCTCCTTTTGCCATTGAGTGGCAAATACTTTAAGAAATGTCAATGTTCATAAGGCCATCGGTTTCTTGTTGGAGCATCATCATCATATTGGTGTTGTGAATGTTGGAGAGTGGAGGCTGGATGGTCTGGACACACATTGTACAGAGCACTGGCAGGCACTGAAAGCACAAACAGCAGGAGACCAGGACAGTTATTCCCAAGGCAAGGAAGATGAGGACCCTCCACCCCCACTGGGAAAGGAGGCCCCAGATCCAGCCTGTGAGGGACCAGTTGCCTTTATCCAGATGAATTTCGGAAGAAAGGCGATGCAGACGTTGGATGGCATAGTACACTGAAGGTGCGTTGTCTGGGATGTACACGCAGCAGCTGGAGCCGATCAATTTACACACATCACCACGATCAGCAAGGAGGACGTCTAGGACCATGCGGTTCTGCAGTGTTATAAGGCTGTAGTTCTGCAGTGATGTTGGAGAGGGCACCAGCTGTTACTGTGATGGTGGCTTCAAGGACCCTGGTCAGTCCTCGTACAGCCCGACTGTTTGCCATGGGGCCCCAGAATGGAAGGAAACCTTTAAGGAAGTCCCCGGTTTCCTGGCCTGCTGTATCCTCGGCTGATATGACGCCCCTACGTGAGCGACGCAGAGCGCCCTTCATCAACAGGTGGTAACTCCCATGGGTAGAATACGTTGGCGGAAGGAGGAAGGCCAGATAGCAGGTACCAGACCAGTTACGGGGGAGCCAAGTGTAGGCGGCAGTGCCACAGATAAAATAGGTGTTGGGGGATGCCACCAGCTTCGGAGGAGATGTAGAGTTTAAAGATTTTGTGATATTACAAGTACTGGTACCAACTTTCTTAGTCCCTAGGCCATGGATGCAGACACGGCCTTGCACATTTATGACATTCACAGTGTCTCGTTCATCGGGCAGTATCCTTCTTGTGCGGAATCTGGAAAATGTTCGTCGAGTGGTTGAGTTGAATACTACCATCTCACCGAGTTCATCTGGTGATAGTAGCGATGTGAATGAGCTGGTCAGGCAAAAGGAGCATTGGCATGGCCAGATCTGTTCCGCCAGAAGTCATCCTGAAATGTTCCAAGGGCAGAATTGGCAGTACCATTGACAGTGTAGGCCTCCTGTATCAACATCCACCATGCAAGACAAGACCCAGAGATGGAAAACGGGTAGGGAAAGAATGGGACAGGGTGTATCATGGAATGCGGCATCAGTCCGCAAACCCAGCAGTTGGAAGTGTTCATGATCAGCTGATGATGATGTAACATTTGGATGAAGGTGTTATTGAAGAATTCTGCACGGCGGGGTAACTCGTGGGCTGGTAGCGTGTAATACTGGTGCTCTGTAGGAGTTGGGGTAGGGGTTGGTGAGGTAACAGGATGGTAGATTAGTAACAGCCAACCAAGAATAGACAGGATCAGGGAGACAAACAGCGTCACCACGGTGGCCATGAAGCATTTACTATGTCGGAGACTGACATATTGTTTCTGGATTCGAGTGTTTTGGACGGCAGCCATTGTGCTAAGCCAGGGACCTCTAGTGGCTGTCTGTGATTGGTGGTTGCTTCACTGGGCGCAGGTGCCAAGAGCCCTATGGCGTACCTTAGTCTGACACACCAGCACTACTCTCGGCCGGGGAGATCACAGCCCTACAGCCTATAGGCACTTGGCGAAGTCAAAGGCAAGCCTTCCCTCGGGGGCGCAAGTTATATCGGTCGGAAGTAGGGTCAGTATGGTCGGGAAACAATTGTTCTGGACGTTGAGCAGAGTTAAGGGAGGGTTCCACCCTTCCTTTCAGTATGCTGTCACTCTCTGCTTCCGTAGATGTAAAATGCAGTCTGGCATCGCTGAATGGGACAAACGTCGGGACTGTTTCTGTTTCTGAGTCTCCTTGTCCTTCCCTCACCCACTGATCGTACGGGAGGGGCAGAGGCACACGCCTACAGTGGGACGAATGCACCCAATTCTTCCGACCTTCTACTTTCACGGCGGTGCGGGTGGCCAGCAACACCTGACGGGGCTGTGTCCAGCGGGGTTCGAGGCTCTTAGTCCGTTGAAAATTTCTTACTAAGACCCAATCACCAGGTTGGATAACGTGTCCTGGGCCCTCGCTTTTGTCAGGTATGGCCTCATGCACCTGGTGATAAAGAGTACGAAAGGTATTAGTTAGACTGTACAGATAATCAGTTAATACAGGGTATTCAACATCAGACAGTTTCTTAGGCCGCGGGACACCCCATACATTGGCAGGCCTCCCGAACACAATCTCATGGGGGATAGCCCTATCCTGGTGTGGGCTGTTGTTCTTGTAGACAATAGGGCCAAGGGCAGAGCATCAACCCAAGTGACACCTGTCTCGGCTACTATTTTGGCCATTTTAGTTTTTAGGATGCCATTGTACACCTCCACTAGACCTGCTGACTGGGGGTGGTTAGCTGCATGAAATTTTTGTTTTATACCCAATGCTGTACAGATATATTCCATAATTTGAGCCGTAAAGTGTGTCCCGTTGTCACTCCAGACCAAGCGGGGCAAACCGAATCGTGGGAGGTACTCTTTTAATAGCATTTTGGCGGTAGTGATAGCGGTGCAGTCTTTGACGGGGTAGGCCTCCACCCATCGGCTGAAGGTACAGACCACCACTAGGACATATTTTAAATTGTTACATCGGTCCATCTGGATGTAATCTATTTGGAGGACTTCAAAAGGGAAGGTAGGAGGAGAGAATCCTCCCTTAGGAGTAACTGTGCCTTTTCCTGGGTTATACATTAGGCAAATCATGCATGTTTTAACCAGCTTTTCAGCATATGTTGGTATCTTAGAGTTGTACCATGTAGGTTCCAACAGTTTAAATATCCCTTTTGCACTAATGTGAGCAGGACCATGGGCCATCGTAACTACTGGTAGCACATGACTGTCAGGTAACATCCATTGTCTTTCCATAGTCGTGCGGACCCAGCAACCATCAATTCCCTCCTTTGCTAATTGCTCCTTCCACACCCGTAGTTCCTCAGGAGTAGTATGGGACTGAATATCGATCACACTCTGTACTGTGTTTTCAACCATGCCCTCGTCTCCCACCCACCTAGCGGGACCTCCTACATACATTCCTTCCCTTTTTCTAAGAGCTGTTTGTCTGGCAGTCTGGTCAGCCAGGGCATTGCCTTTCCCAACATCATCTGTCACTTTCTTATGGGCCTTACATTTTATAATGGCCACCTTTCTGGGGAGTGTCAGGGAGTCTAACAATCGGTGAATTAGGGGGCCATGTTGAATCTTGGTCCCATGGGAAGTAAGGAAATTCCTTTCTTTCCATAACCTCCCGAAGTTGTGGGCCACCCCGAAGGAATATTGTCTGTCAGTATAAATATTTACCGTCATCCCTTTGCTTAACTCACAGGCTCTAGTGAGGGCCACTAATTCTGCTGCTTGAGCAGAGCACTGCGGAATCTGAGCTGTTTCTACTACTTGTCCTAATGTCGTGAGGGCATAGGCGGCTGAGGTGTTACCATCTGGCCCTCTGAGACATGATCCGTCCACATATAGTGTACCTTCTGGTTCTGCTATCGGGGTATCCTGTAAGTCAACCCGTCCCTTCGTCTCCTCCTCTGTCCTTAATATGCAGTCATGTGGGTCTAAGCGGGCCTCCTGAGTATCCAGTGGGAGTAATGTTGCGGGGTTCAGTACAGTGCATCTCTTGATGTTAATGTGGCTGGAAAAGAGTGTCAGTTCATATCCTGTGAGTCGTGCGCTAGTGAGGTACTGTGTCTTGGTGTTATTAAGGAGGGTATCTACAGAATGGGGGACCATCAGAGTCAGGGGGGAGTTCATGACGATCCCCGCACTCTGACGGACCATGAGGGCGGCCGCAGCGGTCGCCCGTAGGCATCCTGGGAGAGCCCTTGCAACAGGATCTAAGGTGGCTGAAAAATAGGCACATGGCCGATGGTGACCTCCGAACATCTGGGTCAAGACAGCGCATGCACAGCCGTCTGTCTCATGTACAAAAAGAAAAAATTGCTTGCTATAATCAGGAGTACCGAGGACTGGAGCAGTACACAGAGCCCTTTTTAAATCTTGGAAGGCCTGCGCATGCTCTCTAGTCCATGGAAAGGAACTGTCTGATATGTCTTTAGTGGTGAGGGCAAGAAGAGGTTTGACCATGGCCGAAAAGTTGGAAATCCACTGTCTACAGTATGAGGTTAGGCCTATGAAGGCTCGCACCTGCTTTTGTGTTCGTGGGGCCGTCATAGCATTGATAATGGCTACACGATCAGCGGTGAGCTGCCTTCCCTCCTTCGAGAGGAGATGACCTAAATAGGTCACCTTCTCTTGACAAAACTGAAGCTTTTTAAAGAGACTTTGTGATTATGGAGGGCAAGGTGGCGTAACAAACAGAGAGTAGCTTCTTTACATGATGGGGCAGAATTTGCAGCAATGAGGAGGTCATCTACATATTGTAATAGTGTGGAGTTATCAGGGAGTTCCAAGGAATCTAGTTGACTTTTGAGGGCTTGACTATAGATACTGGGGCTCTCGGTGAAACCTTGAGGGGCGCGGCAGAATCTAAAGCTTCGCCCACCAAGGGAGAAACCAAAAAAATGTCTGCTGTCAGGATGTATAGGAATGCTGAAAAAAGCATTCTTCAGGTCTATGACAGAAAAGTGCGTTGCGTCAGAAGGGACCATCGTTAAGAGGGCTGTAATGTCGGGGACAACAGGATATTGGGAGATTGTTATTTTGTTAAGGGCTCTCAGGTCAATCACAAATCTGTATATTTTAGGGGAGAGAGCATCTCCATTGGTCTTTTTAAGAACGGGAATAATGGGACTGTTACAGATATTGCCATGTGTTTCCTCCACTACGCCCTTGTCCATTAATTCAGATATTATTGTTAAAAGGGCCATTTCTCCTTCCGCGGGTAGTCGATACTGCCGGAGGCGGGGAGAAGTGCACCTGGCTGGATGCGTACCACATGAGGGGATATGTTGAGACACCCTACATCAGTGTCTGATGATGCCCAGAGGGAGGAAGGTAAAAACTGCAATTCTGGTGGGAGGGGACCAGACAGATACATATAGGAAGCTGCGGTGGGAGAAATTGTTAGGGATACACCTTGGGGACTACATGATATGGTCGCATACAGAGCTTTCAGTAAATCCATGCCTAACAAGTTTTCACTGCAACCTGTAGTAAGGACCAAGGGAGCGTCAACATGTGCAGGGCCAATATCGAGAGGGAGGGGTTCAGAGACAGGGCTCGTCACAGGTGTTCCTGCAAAACCCACGGAGACATTTATTTTGCCAGAAAGGGGTGCCTCCGGGACTGACAGACGTGCAATAGAAGACCTGGTGGCCCCAGTATCCAAAAGAAAATTCTGATCGTTCCCCACAACTGACATTTGAACATACGGGCCCCTTTGATCCACTGGAATTTGCACTCTGGTAATACCCCTTTCCTGGCTGTCCTATGCTTGGTAGGACCCTATCTCATCAACTTCGTCATAATCATCATTGTAATAAGTGCGTGTTGCTTCGTACCCATCAAACCTATTGGCCGGGCGCGGCCGGACGGGAACGTGATCCCTGGGCCTACGTTCTTTATCCTGTGGATGGGGCGGGCCATGGTCCCTAGTCGGCCTTCCCTCCCTGGGAGCGCGAGGCCGAGTCTTCCCTGTTCGGATGTTTTCAGCTAACACGGGACACTCGTCTATCCAATGGCCGTACCCCTTACAATAAGCACACTGATCTGTTTGGAGGGCTCCCGTATGTTGAGGGCTGGAGGGGGTAGACTGGCGAGCCCTCGGAGGGTGTTGGGGTTGAGGTCTGAAATTCCCGCGGGCATCGGGACCTCGGGGAGGGTAAGCCTGCTGCAGAAGTGCCTTAGTCTTAAGATCCCTAACCTTCTTACTTTCCTTGTCTCTATCTTCATTCTCCCTATTCTCATGATATTGTGCCATAGCCAAGATACCAGTCATAGTTTGGGCAGACCACGTACTTTCAACTTTCTTAAGCCTGGTGGAAATCTCAGGAAGCAAGTTGCTGACAAACTTATCGACAAACACTGGGCCAGAACCTGGGGTCCGGGGATCCAAACCACTATGTCCCTTGTATTCTGTCTCAAAACGGGTAAAGAAGTCAGCCACATTCTCATCTTTTCGCTGCCTACAGGCGTTTATTTTATCCCAGTTAATGACAGTTTCCGGCAAAAGTGTTTTCATAAACGTTATTATTTTACCGGGCAAAGTCAGGATGGCAGCTTCTGGTTTAGTCCTTCCTACCCTTGCTTCTTCCATAGCCTCTAGGTCAGCCCATTTACCTCCCAACGCCACTTCATGATCAGTATGTCGAATCTTGTCCCAAATTTCAGTGGGGACAACCGTACCAAAAAGTAAATCTATATCCTCAAGAACGAGAGTACCTGCAGATATAATCTGACCTAATTCTCTGTAAAAGGCAGCCGGATTCTTCCGGGGATCTGGTAATTGTTCTTTTAACTGCATTACTTCTGACCTTTTCCAAGGAACATGAACCCAAAGCCTGCGCCAGTGTGCCTCAACAGCCCCTCGGCCATTATTTTGGGCATCGGTAAGTGCGTTAACAAAGACAGGGGCCGCCTCTCTCATTGGCATAGCTGTCTCTAGAGGGGTGTTGGAAAAAGCGGTCATATCACGGTAAGCCATTAAAGCAGACACAGCACCAAACATTCCCTCTCCCTGAACATCGCCTCTTCTTATTTGTGACCTAAGGTCCATTAATCCAGTGGGTATCTGCATAAGCGCATTCTCAAATTTTTGCATGACCAGCGTACACATGTATTCAGCCCAGGTGGTCTGTTCCATAATCGTCCACTGGGAAAAGGTGGACCATATGTCTTTAAAGGCATAAATATTCCCGTTCTTTATCCAACATTCACACTGTTGCTTCTGTAGGTCATTTTCTCGAAGGGACGAAAAGCTGACTGCAGAGCGCAAGGAGGCCAGTCGGGGGGAATTGAACATTTTATATAAATCCTGCTTAACTGTAGACCACGGGGAAGTAGGAAAAGGGCGGGTAGGGGTAAAGCCGCAGGGGTTGGGGGGATGGAGACTTGTTGTCATTCCCGTAGTGAGGACAGGGTTAGCGGGCGTGGTCGGTGTCATAGGAAAAATCGGGAGGGTTGGTGTGACAGGAAGAACAGTAGGAGGGGCGGTGGGGGCAGGAGTGGGCGGTGGCGGGGGGACATGTGGGGTGTGAGGCGTCAGGGCAGGGTACATTGGGGCATATGCAGGAGAGCTTTCTAGCATGGTATCAAGCAAGGAATCACCTTCTTCTCCCCCATCCATATGGCCCTTTCTTTTCTCCTCACGAGCTGGATAGCATTTTTGTACCCGGGCCCCATGCTCCCTGTTGGCTATTTCTACCGATTTTGTCATTTGATTTTGTAAATTTACTCTGGCGTGGTCGGCCATTGACATGCGTTCCTGTTTTCTTTCTTGAGCCTTCTGCTTTTAGCTCTCTGCTCTATCTCTTTCCTCCAAAATCGGACAGATTCAAACATAGACGGGCGCGTTTTTCTTTTCATTAATTGTTCCTCTAAGTTGGCGAGAACTTGGGAATTAAAGGAGCCGAAAAGTGGCCACTGTAATTCCGCGTTACTTTGTTTCGTATATTTTACCCAGAATGAGGAAAACATTATGGCAGAAGGGCCATGTTTAACATACATCGTATGGCCAGGGGTCCCTTCTGGAGGAAGCGGACAAGCCGCCTCCAGCTGGGAGTCCTGCGTACACATACAACAACATAATTTCTTGAACTTACTACTGACTGGCATGCTTGTAAATAGGTAACAGACACCGGCGGGTTTTAAAATTCACCTCGCCTGCTTGGCTTTTGCAAAGGTCAATAACAGCAGAATCATACAGACTTGGTGGGTGATCAGTCCACCCTTACCTTACAGGGGTAGTTCTCTTCTGCAGATGTAGGGCTGTGTCCTGCTCCAGAAATTATTTGCTAGGGGACTCCAGCGAGGACGCGGTCATGTGGCCCAGACCGGGTGGGGAGGAACAGCGGGCGAGTCGTTCGGCTTACCGGATTGCAAGAATCCCTCGGGTAGGGCGCCTCCGTCGGAGTCTCTCCGTGCACCTCCTCACATCCACCGGGCCTGACCTTCGTACTCATGGAGTCCCTATTCGGGCGCCATTTGAAGAACCGGAATAACCCACTCACTGGGTCTCGGCGGCGGGGAATTGCCCAAGTCTTCCATACCCTTCATACGTAGTAAAAGGAGACACAGGAGCCTTCGTCTGCAGGAGGAACCCAGATTTATTCAAATAGCCCGGGCTATGGAACAGAGTCCCAAGCTCGTTAGAAACAAGACAGAGGAGGCTGCTGCTTTACTCCGCAGCTTACAAGCCTTTTATACTTTTTCATTCCAGTCTTTTGGCTGTTAGTCCATTGTTCAATCAGGGCAGTGTTTGCAGTTGATAACCAGATCCAGACGGTGTTTGTAGTTGGTGACCTGATCAAGGCTTGGTACTCAAATTATTGTTCACTCAGCTTGATCAAAGCACGGTCATTCAGGTCATTGTTCGATCAGCTTGATCAAAGCTCGGTCATTCAAACCATTGTCCAATCACCCTGATCAAGGCCCAGCAGTCAGACCATTGTCCAGATAACCTGATCACGGTGTCAAGGATGTTTACCAGGCAGGGAGCAGGAGATGGGAAACAAATCATTTACACAAACCGTGAGTGTCTCATGGTTTTCTGTCGAACTGCAAAGAACAGGGGGGGTTGGGTGTGCGACAGTTCCTGGGCAGAAATGCAGGCTGCAAGATGGTTTTTTTTTGTCGTGTTAGTTAGAATTTCCTCAGGCATCAGCAGAAACGACCAGGTGTGTCGTGTGGAAGTGTTTGACACGAAATGGCAATGAAAAAACAATGGAGTCCTGGTACAAATGATACCGATCAGAAGAACACTTTTCCTCAGATGCGACTCTGCATGTTTATTTGTGTCTGTAAGCACTATTTTCTTAAAAGAGTTTCTCATCCTGCAGGCACGATGTGCAGCTCGCCATGTGCACTTTCACTTTCAAAGGGGGCCGCCCACACCACTTTTAGCTCAAATGAACGGTTCAGATCTGCGTCTTAACGTCCACTCTGCTGCCTTATAATGTAGTGTTCTTTCATGTCACCTTAAAGATAATTACTATTTTATATATCACGCAGACATCGACCCGATGCATGAGCATATTTTTTAAAATAATTCTTTAATGTCATGAAATAATCATATATGTATCACCGTTTATGAGAAATGTTTTTTTTTCATACAGTGATTTGTGTTTCACTCTCAGGCCACCTGGGCTCCCGCATCCACAGGGACTCCTCTTAGCTCTGACTCCAGTGCATGCAGACAGCGTGACCTTTCACTCAGCACAGCCCAGAGATAGGCCTTTCACCCACTGCAGCTCATGCTGAGTGCGCCTGCCACTCAGACCCTGCAGGTTACACCAGCGCGCGATGGTCTGGACTCTGGAGTAACTTGAGACAAAATGGAAAGATGGCGCAGGGCATGTTCTGCCGAAGTCCAACAGCCCCATTCCCCACATGGCAGTGAAACCAAGCGTGCATCGTTGTACAGCTGCTAGCTGAAGGAGCGGGAGTAGCGTTTTAAAAATGACATGCACTGTAACGTTTTGCTTTTCATTTCCAATTAGTCTCATAAAGGCATCAACCCCTGTTTGGAATGAGCTAACACAGTGCTGGCTATTTATTAGCACAATCCACATGTAGAGCCCGCTGAAACACAGAGATAAAACCATCCTTCTGCACATGTGGGTGAAATGTGTGTCCAGATTTCGGAGCACGACTGAAGACGCTATTTCCACCTGTCACCAGTGTGGTGGAAGTGTATTAGAGGAGTGGATGTTGCCTATCGGCCAGAGCTGCCTACTTCGGCGCTGGGGAGCCAGGTTCGAGTCTCAGCGTCAGCTCAACATCCTGTTGTGAAAGGCAGCGAGTCTTCTAAGACCCTCAATGCTGCCCGGTGCAGGGTTCCACCTCTAATTCACTTTGGGTTCGCTATCAAAATAATGAGGCAAGCGCTGGAAACTGGAAGACAAGAAAAAGGTTTATTTCTCATGAGGAGATCACGTCAACTGCAGACACCGGGATGTCTGAGGGAGGTGTTCTGCTGATAACTCCTTTGGCTCTTCCTTTTATACAGGTTTGACACAATGCATTGGTTTCATCAACATGGTTACACAAGCTTGGGGTCCCCGCCCCGGGCAGGTTGTCACACAAGCCCAACAGTAATTCTCTTCCCACCCAGGTCAAACAGACAATCTTATCTTGCAGCTGGACCTTGCTTCAGGGTCTAAAACATGTGAGACCGGCCAGATCTAAGAGTCCGTTCTGTTGATAAAAACAGGTCCCATTGTTGGTAACAACAAGTCTTGCTGTTTGCAGTGCAATAAATCATGTTGCAAGAGTCTTTTTGGTGTTTGGAACCTGTTTGTGTAACTAGGTGTAGTGAGGGGTAGAGTGTCCAAAGGTTTGCCTGAAAACAGAGATGAGAGGAAAAACGAGTTTGTGGCAGCAAGTGGCGCTGAGGTTTGTTGCGGCAAATAGAGTTTATAGCCCCCAGCACACGTACCAGGTCGGTCAGAGGGTCAGAGGGATGCTAGTAAGGGCAGGGTGAAACAAAGGTGACCAACAGAGTACAAAATGGCTGTGATAGATTAAAATGACTGCAACTTATGTGCACATAGAATTCCACCAGACAAGATGGCGCAGGTAATGTTCACGATTGTCGTTTTGCTTTTAACAGTGGCCCCTTTGAACATAACTAGCCAGCTTGTCAGTCTATTTCGATCTCCATAATGTCCTGTATCTCTTGATCATACATTACTCTCATTTTTGTTAGCTGAGTGTCCATAGTCTTAGGGTGCAAGGTAGTTATGCAAAGAGAACACAAAGGTGGTATACAGTGTATACCCAAACAACAACCACATATTGTCAATACTGGGACCAAGAGAATCATTGATATTTTCCAACCCCACTCCTTCAAGATGCCCCAAAGCCAACTTCCAATTGTCCAAGTCTCTGATCCTTGATGAATTTCTGAAGATAGTCTATGGAGATGTTCGATTGCTTCATAGACAGAAGGTGAATTATCAGGAATGTATACACAGCAGCTGGCACCGATGATGCGGCATGCTCCTCCACGGTCCGCTAGTACCACGTCCAGGACCATGCGATTTTGCAGGGTAACCAGACGGATCGCTTGGAGCTCAGCAGTGTTGTTGGTGAGGATGCCAGCAGTGACGTTCAGGGCGGTCTCTACCGCTTGGGACAGATGTCTGATGGCTCGGCTGTTTGCCATCGGACCCCATAGCGGGACGAGCCCTTTTGCTGCATCGAGGAACTGTGATGAGGCAGAGTCTGCTTGATCAATGTCTTTAGAACGCTTTTCTCGATGATGCTCTGCAGGGGCTGTGTAGGTTGGTGGCAAAACAAAGGCGATGTAGCACGTGCCCCCCAGTTTCTTGGGAGCCAGGTGTAGGCTTTGGTTCCACAAACAAAGTACATATTGGGTGATGCAACAAGCGCTGGGGGGTTGGCAGTGTTCAAAGTCCTTACAATGCTACAGGTGCTGTGACCCACATTCTTAGTCCCACGGCCTTCAATGCATACAAGGCCAGAGACGTTCACCACAGATAGGGCCACAGTCAGTGTTGCAGCAGTTCTTTTCTTCAGGTAGGAAAATGTGGCTCTGTTAGGATTATTGAACACTTGCATTTCCACTCGTTCTTTGGAGGGGACATTAATCTGGAATGTCGCATTGAAGGTGTGAGGGCAGAAGGGGGCGGCTGTCCTTCCTGTTTTGTTTCGCTAGAACTCGTTGTAGAACTGGGCGATTGTTCCGTCGGAAGTGGCATTGTCTTTGTAACTTTCTTGTAGGAGCATCATCCAGGCAAGGCAAGATCCGTGAATAGAAAAGGGCGAAGGGATGAAAGGGATGGAATGTTCAGTGGCATGTGGTAACAGCCCACAGACCCAACAGTTGGTAGCATTGGTGGCAAGATTGTGCTGGTGCAACATCTGCACGAAAGAATTATTCCAGAATTCTTTGCGTCGTTCTCAGAGATGTGGCGGTAGTGATACCAGGTAGTGTTCTTTCTTGGTGGTTGGTTGCATGGTGGGTGACAATGTTCTGTATGCAGGTGCATTCTCTTCAATGATCCAGAGTGCGACCATTAGCAGGAGACAGGTGAGAAATGCGGCTACAAGTGCAATTGTCTTTGTGCTGTGCAGGTTAGCAGTCTTGGTGTCTTTGCGGTGGTTTTGCAGGTGTTCAGTTTCTTCCATCATCTTCGAGGAGCTCAACAACTGTTAGGACCACAGACTTTTGTCTGGCGCTTTCCTGGTAGCGTTGTTTGACTGTGCTACTGATCTGAGACCTTGACTTAGTTAGTGGCCTGGTCGTTGGAGCTCCCTCCTTTCGTCGATCTTAGGTTGTACCCTTTCCTGGATGGCACCGTGGGGTCGGGAAATTCTGATAGTTCGAGGGTGTCTTCTTGTGGGTAGCAACTCAGAGCTGGTCGGTCTCTCGCGAGTACTTCCTCTTGCACCTCCACCCCTTCACAGGTTGCCAGGGTTGGAGGGACTCGTTTGCAATGATGAGCGTGCAGCCAGTTTTGTTTTCCTTCCACTCGGAGGGCAGTTCGGGTGGTGATCAGGACTTGCCAGGGGCCCGTCCACCTAGGCTCCAGATTCTTCGTTCTTTGGAAGTTGCGAATCAATACATGGTCGCCTGGCTTTATTTCATGTCCCGGGCCCCTGGATACGTCAGGCAAGGCTTGCTGCACCTGTTGGTGGATAATTGTTAGCTCGTTTGTCAATTTATGCAAGTAATCCGACATTAATATGTTCGGGACATCGTTAATGGAGGTGGGTCTTGGTGCCGCCCAAATGCTCATAGGCCTGCCGAAGACCACCTCATACGGGGTCAGTCGGTGTTTGGTTGGGGTGGAGCGCATCGATAACATTGCCAATGGGCGGGCGTCGGGCCATTTCAACCCGGTCGTGGCAACTATTTTGGCCAGTTTTAGTTTCAACGTTGCATTGTGTCTCTCTACCAGGCCCGCTGATTGGGGGTGGAAGACGGCATGGAACTTTTGTTTTACCCCCAACCCTCTCAGTATGTTCTGTATCACCTCGGATACGAAGTGGGGGCCGTTGTCGCTCCATAAAATTCTGCAAAGGCCGTATCGGGGGAAGAATTCTTTCAGCAATACTTTTGCAGTGGCTAAGGCGGTATTGTCGCGGGTGGGATATGTCTCCACCCATTTGCTAAAAGCGCACACAACCACCAGGGCATATTTTAGATCAAGGCATCTCTCTAGTTGAATGTAATCCATTTGAAGGATTTCAAAGGTGTGGTCAGGGATTCCAAACCCTCTCCGTGGTACTACTGTCCCCTTCCCTGGGTTGTGTTGTAGGCAGACTATACATTGTTGTACTAGGCGTTTTGCAGATTCTGCTATCTTGACGTTATGCCATACTCTGGTGATTAGTTCAATCATGGGGGTGGAGCCTATGTGTGCTGGTAAATGTGCCATGGTCAATATGGGGATGAGGTAGGCATTGGGTAACAGCCATTTATTTCCGTCTTTAGTTCTCCAGCAATCTTCCTCGTCTTTTAGTCCCACCTTTTCCCACTCGGTCAATTCGTCTTGTGTGCCTGTAGTCTGTATGTCCCTTACAGTGGTCCTAGCGTCAGTCCATCGTTCAGCTTGTGACCTGGTCACATACATACGTGTCGTAGTTCTGTCTCCTGCCGTGGCTCGGGCAGTAACGTCTGCTAGTGCATTTCCCTGTCCAATGAGATCAGTCACTTTCCTATGTGCTTGGCATTTTATCACTGCTAACTTCTTGGGGAGGAGGACTGCTTGCGTCAAGGCGGAGACTAAATCTCCATGCAGGATGGGTGTACCGTGTGAAGTCAGGAACCCTCTTTCTTTCCATAAGATCCCAAAATGGTGAACCACCCCGAAGGCATATTGGCTGTCGGTGTATATGTTAACTGTCGTGTCAGTCGCTAAGATACATGCTCGTGTGAGGGCAATGAGTTCTGCAGCCTGGGCTGAACGTTGGGGAATACGGGCTGTTTCCAGAACGGTTCGGGCTGTGGTGACAGCGTATGCAGCTGAGGTGGTGCCGTCGGGGAGTTTGATGCACAAACCATCCACCCAGAGTTCTCCATCTGGTTCTAGAAAGGCGGTGTCTCTGAGATCTATTCTACTCTTTGTTTGTTCATCGGTTAGTGTCACACAGTCGTGTAGTGGAGTCACGCTAGGATCATTTTCGGGTAGGGGTGACAGTGTGGCTGGATTGAGGGTGGTGCATCGCTTTAGGGTAATGTGCGGTGCTAGCAGGGTCAACTCATATCCTGTCAGTCGGGCGCTAGTCAAGTGTTGGGTTTTGGTCTGGTTAAGTAGTGTGTCGACTGCATGGGGTACTAAAACAGTGACTGGATTGGAGAGTACTATTCCTTCGCTCTGGCGTATCGATACTGCTGCAGCTGCCACAGCGCGCAGGCACGCTGGCAGCGCTCTGGCTACTGGATCGAGGGTGGCAGAGAAATATGCACAAGGGCGTTGTTTGTGACCAATTGATTGTGTTAGGACAGACAATGCACATCCTTCCCTCTCGTGCGTGTAGAGGAAGAATGGTTTGGAGTAATCCGGGGTTCCTAGGACAGGCGCTGAACAAAGGGCATTGCGTAGTTCTTTAAAGGCTGACTGGCATTCGGGGGTCCAGGGGAGAGGTGAGGGGATGTCTTTAGCTAGGAGGGAGAGAAGGGGTTTGACAATGAGGCTAAAGTTCGGTAACCACTGTCGGCAAAATGAAGTGAGACCTATCAAAGAGCGGACTTGTTTCTGATCTTTGGGGACAGGGGTGTCTAGAATTGTCTGGATCCTGTCAGGCGTGAGTTTCCTCCCTTCTTTGGATAAAAGGTGACCCAAATAGGTCACTTGTGATTTACAGAACTGCAATTTCTTTCGGGAGACCTTGTGACCATTCTCAGCAAGAAAATGGAGTAGTTTGATGGTGGCTGTGACGGCTATTGGTATGGTGTCCGCTGCTAGAAGGATGTCGTCTACATATTGTATTAGTGCCACTCCATCTGGCAATTGTATGGGGTCCAACTGTCTTTTAAGCGCCTGGCTATAGATGCTTGGGCTCTCAGTGTACCCCTGAGGTGCTCTGCAAAATCTGTACGAACGGGGGTTTAGGGTGAATCCAAATAGATAGCGGCTGTCCTTGTGTATAGGTATGGAAAAGAATGCGTTTTTGAGGTCAATTACAGTGAAGGTGGTGGCAGTGGAGGGGATTAAAGTCAAAATTGTCGTGATGTCGGAAACTACTGGGTATTGTGGCACTACAATTTTGTTTATCTCCCGCAGGTCAATGATGAAGCGGTAGGCTTTTCCGTCTCCCTCTCCCTGTCTCTTTACAATCGGTAGTATGGGACTGTTACAAACGTTGCTCACTACTTCCTCTACCACCCCTGCCTCTACCAAAGAGTGTATGATCTCTGTCAGTGCCTTCTCACCCTCTGGCGATATTTTGTACTGCGGTACTTTCGGTAGGGTTGCGTCCTGTCGTATTGTTATGTGTACTGCGTCAATCATCATTCGTCCTACGTCTGAATCAGCCCTAGCCCATAAGTGTGATGGCAAAGTGTCCAGTAGGGATGCGTCAGTCTCGGAGATGGGAAACATGTGCTGAGAAGGGTTCTCTCTATGGCGCTGGGGGTTGTCATACAGGACGACACGCACTCCGTCTGGTGAGCATCTGATAGTCGCATGGAAGTGTTTCAAAAGGTCGAGACCCATAATGGCGTCTGGGGTGTTGGAAGAGAGGAGGAATGTCGTTTCGACGCTATTGTTGTCAAGGTTAAAAGGGATCGGTCGGGACAAAGGGTTGGTGGAGGGCGTACCGTCAAATCCTATTGAGGTCACATGTGTGCCTGACAAGGGTGCCCTTGGAATCAGTTGTTTGGATAGTGCACTACGTGTTGCTCCCGTGTCTACCAGAAATGGCGACTTTGTGCCCAGGACCTCAGCGGTAACATAAGGGCCTTGCTGATCAACATAGAGCTCGACTGGATCCCTCCCTTGCCCCTGGCTGTCCTATGCAAAGTCGTACGTATTGTCATAATCTGTCTGTTGGTACTGATTCTGTTTGGGATGGTCAAATGTGTTCACTCTTCCTGGCCTTTCCTCGCTTGCTTCACTCGCGTACCCTCTCCCACGTCCTCTTCCTCTCTGTCCACTTGCTATTTCCCTCGCCCCTCTGCCCCTACCAGCTCCTAACAAAGCCGGGCATTGGGTTTTCCAGTGTCCATATTCTTTGCAAAATGCACATTGATCCTGTCCTAGGTCTTGGCGTCCTACATATGATGTCGATGAATTGTTTCTAGGTGGCTGTACTCTAGGGGTATTCTGCTGGTATCCTCCCCTATATTGCTCCCTTCCTGTATTCGCCCCCTGGAGTTGTGCTACCATTACCCTTTCCTTCAAGTCCTTCTTTTTCTTTTCTGTAGCCCTGTCATTTTCGTTTCTCTGATGCTCATAGTACTGGGCCATTTGGAGAATGGCCGCCGGTTTAGATGCTGCCCAACTACTTTCGCTGGCTTGTAATTTCTGGGATACATCTGGCAGTAGTCCTTTGACATAGTTCTGCACAAATAAGTGGTGTCCGGTTGCGGTGGACATGTCTTGTCCACTGTAATCGGAGAACACCGTTTCAAATCTGGAGAAATACTCTGAGACATCCTCTTGTGGTTTCTGGTGGCACGCGGTTACTATGGACCAGTCTATCTTTTTCTCTGGGATCAGCGTTTTCACTTTCTGCACTATTTTGTCAGGGAGGTCCAATATTGCTTTAACCGGTTTTTTGACCAGGGTTCCGCTGTTTATCTAGTGTGTTGAGTTGTTCCCAGGTATGACCAAGCAGTTCGGTATGGTCTATTTTCCTAATCTGTTTCCACACATCTGCTGGCACACATTACCCGAAGAACAAGTCTATGTCGGCAAGTGTCATTATTGTTGATCCCAGAGCGGTACCTAGCTCGGTGTAAAAGGCGGTGGGGTTCTTTCGTAAATCCGGTAAAGAGTTACGGAACGTCAAAATGTCCTGTCTGTCCCATGGTTGATACACCCAATTGTAGACCACCCTTCCTCTAGCGTCTTGATGGTTCATATCGTCATGAGTCCCTTGTCCTCTAGGAGGTACCCAATAAGGGGCAGCTTCTTTTATCGGCATCATGCTATCTGGTTTTTCCACCGGGGGTCCTGCTATCTTAGATGTCCTGTCCTTATCTATCCGTCCTTGTTCCACGAGGTGACGGAATACCTCCAGTGTGGATGAAAAGAGTTCTGTAACATCGTTGTCGCCTTCATCTCCGGTGTCTACCTTCCTATAGAGAGCCACTAGCCGCTCGGGCCCTACATCTTGGCACTTCTCTTCATATGCAGTAAGAGTGTGGTAACAGAGACGTACAATAAAGTATCGTTTGCGGTTTTCAACATAGGAGTTGCATATGTCAGTTACATACTCTTCTGTCTCCTTCCTATCTATGAGGGATTTAACTATTCTATCAATGCCTGCTCGCTCATTTTTACTTAATCGCGGGACCCTGGGCGCTCCTTTTTCTTTTGATCCTACCTCTACTACTGTATCCTTTGATGAGGCATTTGGTGTGGGTGACTCGGTGGGAGCAGAGGCGGTGGAGACTGAGGCGATCGTGCCATCTCCGGCTATACTTTGGTGGTCCTGGCGTTGTACTACGGGATGAGTAGGGGCGTAAGGGGGTGGCATGTATATGATTGGGGGACCTAACAATAAATCATCATCTACCCTTTGTTTTGCTGGTAACTTGGGGTAAAGAGTCGAGGGCGTTCTAACAGGGCATTGACCTGATATTTTTGATTCCTGTTCCTTTTTATCGATTTCCTTTTCTTTTAGTTTTTCTTCTAATCTTTTACAGGCTTGGTAAGCTGATTTTCGCGTTTCTTTATCTTGTCTAGCTTCGTCCCTTTTCTTTCTTTGAGCTGCCTCTTTTCGCCATAAACCAAAACTGTCAAACATGGCTGGTCTAGTTTTCTTTTTGTGGAGAGCTAATTCTAACGTTTCTATTTTAGCGGGATCGAAAGATCCCGTCAGTGGCCACTGATTTACCCGGTCCTTCCTAGTGCATTTATGCCATAGTTTGCTATAAGCTACGGTGGCTAATCCATACTTTACGTACATGTCCTTGTTAGGGGTGCCTTCCGGCGGTGCCGGCTGACTGACCTCTAACGAACGGTCTGGTCCAAAACAATTACAATCAAACAATCTAGAGAAAACAGGCATGACGTATTTATCGGTCAAAAATGAATATCTCAATCAATCAATTTAGACAAAAAGTCTGCACTACCTGTCCTTCGCTGCCTGCAAAGAGAGAGAATATTCCTATTCTTCGTTGTTTGCAAGCAGGGAAATGTCGCAAATAACTCAATATCAAAAAAGGAAAACTAGTATTTCAATCAAACTATTCAATCAATCAATCAATTTAAGTCGTTTTTTCACGACCTTACCCGGACCGTATGGACGGTTCTTCGTCTTCCCCTTCCAGCGCCTGGTTGTCCTCTCACTCCAACAATCAATGCGGCGTTCCTCTAAGGTCCCAGTCAGGACCGCAGGTCACTCGAGAGAGGTCCGTTCGGAACCGGTGAAGTTCAGTCGATCGGCAGCCAGACAAGGGTCTTCTCAGGCAGGTATACCCCAATTGTTTAGTCGTTCACTCCGTCGTTAGGACCTCTCTACCGGACCCACGCGTCGCTGATGGGCCCCCACGTTTGGGCGCCAATTTGTGAAAGGCAGCGAGTCTTCTAAGACCCTCAATGCTGCCCGGTGCAGGGTTCCACCTCTAATTCACTTTGGGTTCGCTATCAAAATAATGAGGCAAGCGCTGGAAACTGGAAGACAAGAAAAAGGTTTATTTCTCATGAGGAGATCACATCAACTGCAGACACCGGGATGTCTGAGAGAGGTGTTCTGCTGATAACTCCTTTGGCTCTTCCTTTTATACAGGTTTGACACAATGCATTGGTTTCATCAACATGGTTACACAAGCTTGGGGTCCCCGCCCCGGGCAGGTTGTCACACAAGCCCAACAGTAATTCTCTTCCCACCCAGGTCAAACAGACAATCTTATCTTGCAGCTGGACCTTGCTTCAGGGTCTAAAACATGTGAGACCGGCCAGATCTAAGAGTCCGTTCTGTTGATAAAAACAGGTCCCATTGTTGGTAACAACAAGTCTTGCTGTTTGCAGTGCAATAAATCATGTTGCAAGAGTCTTTTTGGTGTTTGGAACCTGTTTGTGTAACTAGGTGTAGTGAGGGGTAGAGTGTCCAAAGGTTTGCCTGAAAACAGAGATGAGAGGAAAAACGAGTTTGTGGCAGCAAGTGGCGCTGAGGTTTGTTGCTGCAAATAGAGTTTATAGCCCCCAGCACACGTACCAGGTCGGTCAGAGGGTCAGAGGGATGCTAGTAAGGGCAGGGTGAAACAAAGGTGACCAACAGAGTACAAAATGGCTGTGATAGATTAAAATGACTGCAACTTATGTGCACATAGAATTCCACCAGACAAGATGGCGCAGGTAATGTTCACGATTGTCATTTTGCTTTTAACACTGTGATTCTGGGTAAATCACTTAATCTCCCTGTGCCTACCAAAAAACAAGCATTTGCAATGCAATAGGTCTCGCATTTACGCGAGTTTGAGCTATTGGCATTGTAAATGACAATGCCTTTTATTTATGTTTTGGTTTTTAAAACATAAATAAAAGGCATTGTCATTTGCAATGCCAATAGCTTAAACTCACGTAAATGCGAGACCTATTGCATTGCAAATGCTTGTTGTAAATTGGTGAAGCACGGAGCCGCGCCAGGTTTTAGGAGCTCACTCTGTTGCCAGACAATAGTTGAACAGTTTAAAAAAAGCTGCTGCAAACAGGCAGAGCGACGGCGGACTATGAAAGCCACACCTCACTGTTTCGTTCCTTGTGTGTCAATATTTCAAATAATCAATACAAGTGTGCACAACAAATCCTGCACCTGCCGTCGTTAGGCGCAACTGCAACGCAGATCAAGAATCTTGAGTATTTGGAATGGTGCACCACTGAGCTTCCCTTCCAAAATATAATAGTACAGAATATACGGACAAGTGTTCCTTTCAGGTTTCTCCTTTATTAGAAAAGATCAGAGTTTTTGCATCAAAGCACGCACTCCAGCCAACGCGTTTCGTTCAAATGTCATTGAACTTCATCAGGGCTTTTAAAGTAATACACAGGTCAAATGTCCAAAATTAGTAGCAAGGGTAATAACAAGGCACGTGTAGCTTGGGTTACTTCTCCATACATTCATATGTCATGACCAGAGCTGGTGAATTTCAATACGAAACCGCTCCATGTCAGGGCTCCGGGTATACTAGCCCGTCATCAATACCGTAGCAGCGCAGCGGTACGCCCAGTCTCCGGCCGGTTAGTAATGGCTGCTACCCAGTACACATGGTCTTGTTTAAAAATTACTGCAGGGAGGCTGTTTGGGTCTGGTGATCTATCACCCCTACCTTTACTGATACTGATACATTCTTCTATATCCGCCATCCCTACCTTTACTGATACAGCCTTCTATATCCTTTTGATGGTATTCCAGGGGTGACAGGGATGATGCATAATTCTCTATGGTGGAGTCTGGCATGTCACAGTGTACAATGATTGTATATGGGATATCTATGATTGATGATCCTCAATATTGCCTGTAATTCCATTGGTGCCTCTTTCCAGCTGATTAATCATGCACCAGAAATCTCACTGGATTTTTCTGGTGCACACCTTATAGCGTTCTAACCAGGTCTCATTCTCTTTACTATGTTTGGCTGCCCAAAGGATCCTTTTGTAGTTTTTCCTTAATATTTTGAGCTTCTCTTTTTCCTCGATTGGATCTTTTAAAGGTTTGGTTGCCTTGATTTCCTCGTACAATCTTTTCTTCTCAATTGTCAAGGCTTTTGAGCACCATTTTATATGTGGGAGATTCCTTTGCATATGGGAAAGTCTTGTGTGGGCTCCAAGAAACTGTTTAAGTTCAGTTTGGATACATTGCCAGGTTTGAATATGGTTTTCTTCTGCCCAAATCGTAACCTCTGTGGATGACTGTCATTCCTTATAACGTTCTGGTAAGTATTATTCCAGGTGACTCTCCCTCTTGAATATATGTCAGCTTGCGAACCAATATTCTGTATTGGAAGATGGGGAGTGTTGTCTTTTTTATTACTATTTTTTGCGGATTGTGATCGCTTTCGCTCTCTGGTATATTTCAGAGGTGCTGACCTTCCAGAACAGTGACAGATATTTAAAGGTGTAATCGATCACTGAGTTATTTTTGCATGCCTTAGGACTATAGGTCATTGGTATGTCAAGAGCTTTGCTTAAGTGCACAAAGGCCAATGGCCTCTAAAAAAAAGGAATGGTAAGTTAAAAGTTAAGAATTTTGAACCTTGCTGTGGAATTCCCCATCTGCGTTTACTTGTTCAGGTGCCCAGCTTTGCCACCATGTTTGGCTAATTTAGATTAAAGTCCGCAGATCCTAGACATGGGCTGGGTCCGTGGTCTGATAGCAGCCGGTTCAAGGTGTTCTCTATGCATGTTTCTTCAACAATTAACTTGGATTTATATATATGTTTAATGTTAAGAGGGGGCCTGAAAATACTGCAAACTTCCATTATCCATTTTAATGCCCACCATACTGGAGATGTTCAGGATACAAATATACAAGCAAGTTTCTGATGCACGTTCTACGTTCATCTTGTGTGTTCTTGAGGTAAGAATTTATAGGGCTCTTATAGTCCTGATGAAAGCCATTGAACCCAAGTGCATATATGACTGGGTGAAACATGTTGACTGATTGACTATAGACCTGAGGAATCAATACATTCCCATTACCATTCACTTATATACATTTTAACCTTGCCAGAACAACCACTAATAAAACTGTAATTTGTTTCATTTTGTAGACAATTGTATATACATTTCATTTACTTGGGACAGTTCTGATCCTTACGTATAATATCAACACCACCCACTCAGTGGTCGAGCCCATCTTGACTAAAGGTATGCCGCAGATGCAAAAGGCCTGATGATAAAACATGCCACAATATGTGGGTGAGGACTTTCTGTCTGATAAGAGGAATCTCATTTTCATGGACCTTCCAGATAACAAGTATATTTCTCCCGCTACACCTCATGGTGCTGCGTGAAGTTTTCCATTGCCATTACTGAGAAGGGTAGCTCTATTCAGAAGGATCTCCCTGACAACATTATGCAGAAAACCCTTTACTGGATTCCAGATACTTTCTTCCATTAAATTGATGCTCCTTTAAGAACCCTCCTATTGAATGCTAAAACATTCTGTACAATGTCAACTGCTGCTCCATATTTGATGGCAGGATTACTCTGCCATGCCTCAGCGGTTATTGTTTAGTGGCTCAATTAGTAGTGTTGATTAATTTGGCATACGCAAACCAGGGTGAGCCTTCAGTTAGTATTTACAGATTGGCTATTGGTACACAAACATATGTACATTTTAATAATAGCAGGAAGATGGCACATGCCCTGCCACACCTCCACCTCAGTCTTCACTTCCCAGCAGTTAGTTTGTGATCAAGTTAAAAGTGTAGCAGTACTATGGACTGGTGTGTGTCTGGGGGAAGTGACAACTCTAAGAAACGTTAGGACATGGGATGAATTTAGGTCGCCTGCACTGGAATTTGGAGGGAGACTCCTCTGAATTGTTGGATGAGTTAAATTTGGCCCAGATTAAATGTTTTAGATTCTTCCAAGTGAGACAATTTACAAGATCACTCACTATTGGGAATCAGGGTATTGAAGAAGGATACTGAAAAGAGGGCCATCGCCAGTATGCAGAACAATAGTTAAGACTTGATTAGGCTAATTAAAAGCCAATTATCAGCCTCAAGGACAAGTGTTCAAATGACTTACAGCACATTGAAGATGGTGATTGGGATGAAGCTCAGTCACACCCTAGAAAAGTTGCTATCCAAGTCCCAATTAGATCAATTTAATTCAAAATTCTACAAAGAATTTACTATCAGAGTGCTACTTTAGCTATGGTAGCAAAGTGCATAAAGTGTCACACAGGACGAGGTACTTCCACTTCTCATGGAAAGGCCGAGTTATACTGGCCTTTTAGATGAAAGTTCACAAAGCCCTAATTTGGCACTCTTGGCTAGGAGAGGGTATTATGGACTTTCTTCAGAGACAGCTAAACTCATTATGTTTTTCTAATGTTGATGTTAACTACTTCAATATGATGGTACGGGGTAGGCTGGAAATGATATATACAACGCGATTGGCAGGCGAGGCTTGCATATTCGATTGCATGGAAAAAGTTGGCATTGGTCCTTCAGAGAGCAAAAGCCTGTGTTGGCTTTCGAGATAACTGACATAAATTAGATAGATGGGACGCGATCAAGAAGACATTAGAATCAAGGGATATGAGATCCTTTTGGACCCTAGTTAAAACGGGGAAATTGGAAGGTAACACGACATTGGAACCAAATTTGGGGGAGGAAGTTTGGAGATCCTATTTTAAAGTTTTATACTCAAAAACCCAAGATAAAGATGGCAGGGTTCCCGACTCCAATGAAATTGCCACTAATCAGTATCCGCCACCACTGTGCACATTGGCAGAAGTCTTATTGGCATTGTCTAAACTACTACCCAACAAGGCCCCAGGGTTGGATAGGATCCCTGGCGACCTTTTCAAGAATGAACAAGTGGTATGGGCCCCCTATTTACAGATTTTATTTAATGCCATCTTATGTGGTATGACAATCCCACCAACATGGGCAGGGGCCGAAATTATCCCCATTTTTAAAAAAGGCTCCCCGCTAAACCCAGCAAATTATCGACCAATAAGTCTTATTGATGTCACCCAAAAGTTATTTGCGCGTGTCCTTCTGGGTCGACTGCAATCATGGATGGACGAGATGGCAGTTTTAACACCATTGCAAGCCGGTTTTACGACCAAAATATCAACAATAGATCAGTTATTCAGGTTGCAGTTGATCCATTGGAAAACTGTCATTTTGGGGGGTGGCACCCTTTATTTAACCTTTGTGGACCTTAAATCCGCGTTTGACATGGTGCCGCGCGATCAGCTATGGGCCCTTCTTTGTGATATGGGAGCCCCAGTATATTTATGCCATCTGCTGAAGCGCCTACATGAAGGCACCTACGCTAGGATAAGATACGGCAAGCACGGGGAACTGTCGGCTCCATTTCCGGTTGAGAAGGGGGTGAGACAGGGGTGCGTCTTGGCACCGACCCTGTTCTCCCTCTTCCTAAACGGTTTAGTGAAAACCTTGCTCTCAGTTAAAGATATCGATTCCCCAAGGCTAGCTAACCGCAAAATGCCAGCCCTAATGTTTGCAGACGACACGCTGCTCTTATCAAAGTCGCCAATAGGTATGCAGCGGGTATTGGAAGAATTGAGTCTTTTCTGCAAAAGAAGAGACTTGGAGATAAATCTCCAGAAGACCAAATACATGGTATTTGGTGCCAATACTAGAAATCGTCTGCACCCTCGATTGAATGGTAGACCACTTGAGCGAGTAACTATTTTTGACTACCTGGGCCTAACACTTAACGATACGATGGAGTGGGGGACTCAAATCAAGAGAGCTAATCTCAAATTGACTCAGTCAATAGGGGGAATCATAAAAGTATTCAAAAATTGCACTCATAAAGCATTAGCCCCCCCAGCAGAAATTTTCAAAACCCAAGCGAGGGGAGCCTCACTATTTGGTGCTGAACTTTGGGGCCATTGCCCGACCAATATACTGTCAAAAACTGAGAACATTTTTATCAGGCAGTTGACAGGGCTCCCCATAAGTACCCCCTTAACACCACTTAGGATGGACTTGGGTATCAATCCAATAGCCGACCAAATTGCCTCTCGCCCTCTCCATTACTGGCGACGCCTTTGGAGCACGCCCGAATTACAATCATATAGGGAGGAATTACAGGATGTCATGTCTACCCTGGGAGCAGGTAACCTACCGTGGTTGACTTATATTAGGAACACGTGTCATCAAATGGGGTGGGCTAATATGTGGACAACTCCTGAAGTGACCTGCTCAGCTACCCCAAAAAAATCCTTAACAATTGTTTTCAAAAATTTTAAGCTAGCCCAAATCTCCCAGTGCACAGTTTCCTCTTCCCTGACGTCCAGGTTTTTGGACATAAAACACCAATACATTCTTGAGTCTGTCCTGGATAGTATTCAATCTCCCATGGCTAGGAAACTCTATTTACAATTTAGGCATGGGAAGCTCCCGTTGCGTGCACTTACCAATAAATGGAAGGGAGCAAGAATTCAAGAATGTCCGGGGTATACTCACAACGAAGAAACAGAACTTCATGTCATCCTCTTTTGCCCCGCATACAGGAAGGTGAGGTCCAAGTGGGTACTTCAGCTCTGCAGGAACTTAGGGATCAGACATTATGTTGAAGTGTTCAGGCTTTTAAAATATGAGATGCAGCCACTATTTGTAACTGTCACTTCAAGATTCCTTTTTGCAATGTGGAATATACGCAGAAATATTATTAAGACGGAAGAGTCGGGAAACAACATATCTTTGCCCTACCTTTAGACAAATTAGCATATTTGCACAAAGTTTCTAATGAGAAAATCCGCTTTCTTTCCTATTTAGGATAGCTTGTTTTAATTGTTTTTAAATTATTTTTAAGAATAGACATTATCTAGTTTTTTACACTGTTTTTATGTCCATCAAATACTTTTTGATATTAGATGATTTATTGGTTAGTTGTAACCTAGGCGATGATCTAGATTTGGGGACAATGATTGTTTTCTCATTGATGAGGTGTAATGATGTCTATCTGTTTTATAAATGCTTCCCCTATCCCCACTATGCCGATTATATTTGTAATTAATTCTAACTTTTCTAAAAGCTTGTTTTTAAATCTTTTTATTGTACTTTTATGGCTGTTCAGCCGAAATAAAGAATCTTGAATGAATGACATAAATTACAGATTTTGTGTTTTTCTTATCAATTTAAAAAATAAAAAGTTAAAACAGACACACAGGCTATCACCCTAAAGTAATGGGACTCCCTCCTCCCCTGCAGAATGAGGAGGCGGGCCCTTGAGACTTCCATAACTCACAGATATGTATGTCTTAGACTAAACTGAGGCTTCCTTAAAAAGTGCGGGGGGGTGGGGGGCAGACAAGGGTCGCTTCTTACGCCCCTGGTCAGCACAACAAATGCGAAGACAAGCAGGTTTATTTAACTTGAATGGATTATGTGCTCGTAGTCTGCAAGGCCTATAATAATAGCAGCTTGTCAGAAGCACAAGGACATAGTGCCCGCGTCATGATAACCTTTCAGAATAATCCTTTTGTGCTAAAGTGAAGCTTGCGATGTTTTATTCAAATGAAGTAGAAGTTAAATATAAGTCGCATTTGAAAAGAAATGATTGTATTTGGGAAATATTTATTAAAGAATCGGGCATAAAGCCTGAGTTTGCATTGACTATTAATAGATTTCACCTACAAATAATTAGAAAGAAGGACTCTAAAACCTTGAGCTGGAATATAAACGGCAGACAGCAGCATGCACGCCCTCAATTACGGATCGGTGAAAGCGACCTTTTCAACCCACTGCGGCTCAGCCCTGGGCTTCAAGAGCTATGAGTCATCCTTCCTTTGGAACCGTTCCATTACCGAGCAGCCTCCTGCACTTACCAGTGCATCTCTGAATACCTCCGAGTGACGCTTGCTTCTGCTTCATGCTTTCCGCTCCCAAATGCGTTCGAAGAAACCCGTTGCTTCCAAATTCTTCTTTCAACTTTTTTGAAATTGATTAATTATTTTTCCTGTGTTTCAGCTTGTTCTTTCCCATACACAGTAAGATTTAATATCACATTATTGTTCCCTATTGTTATTGCTTTCTTCTTTATTTTTTTGTGTGTGTTATGTTTAATTTAGAGGAGCTATTTAATGCAATTAAATATTTCGATTCGTGTATTATGTTGAATTTTCTTTCATTGTTTCTCACGGGAAATTTTGAATAAAAACAAATTGAAATTTTAAAATGTGTTTCTTTGCTCCGGACTATTATAAAAATATGTAACCAGTCTTTACAAAGGAAGTAAAATTAGTTTTACGTGGAAAACAACTTTACTATTCCTCGATCAGCGGAGGAAAGGGAAACAGGGGCCCTTGTTAAACATACTTATGATGTGGGTGGGTTAGTTCATAAAACAAGACAAGGAGCAGCACGGACGCACCCACCTCTAGTTCATCCACAGCGCGTCTCGTCTCCAGTGCCGGCTTTAGCGCTGGTGGAGCCCGGTGCAACAATCTTTTTTGGCGCCCCCTCCTCCCCCCAACCCCAACCCCCATGACCTCCTCCTTGGATTCCCTCACTACCACCGGGCACAGTGCCCCTCATCTCTCCATAGCACCTCTCTCGCATATATTTCATTTGTTTTAAAGCCTGGTAAAAGTTGACTTTACAAATCCACTCAGCTATCCTCATAAAATACAGATCTGTTCTTTGTAGCAGGCATGTTAACCCTCTGTGCTACTTTATGGTGAGTCAAAACTGCCACTAGACAAAACTCCATCTCTCTCTCTAGCAGGAACATTAAACACAAGAGTTATTTTGACATTTTTATTGCTGCCTGAACACACACAAGGAACTATGCAGCAGGCGTTTTTAAATTGTAAGTTATTGCTAAACATAGCCCCTAGGATCTGGACGGAGAATCCAATCCAGATGATCACAGGGCGAAGGCTGAAAATCCTGAAAGACAAAAATGGAAGACAAGGGAGCAATGAATGTGATGAAAAAACATTTCAATTCGTATTGTGTTGTGACGCACCCGTCTGTGTTTCAGGCTTTCTTAGATATACTTTTATAAGAAAGTGACATAAACCAAATGAGGGGGTGCCATCTTGGATTGGGAGCACACTATAAGGAAAAATAGCAAGCAGTGTACACGACTCCCTATGACTGCTGAGGGAAACGTCATGATTTATCAGGTAAGAGTAATAAAGTAAAGTTTTCTGCCTTCAGCATAAAAGGTTTCAGGAGACATGAGCACAATCTGTGGCACACAAACAAAAAAGAGAACAGCAGCAATATCCCTCAGCGAGCAGAACCCAGATTCAGATCGTGGTCCACAAAATCCTAAACTCCCTCTCTGAGATGAGGAGTCAAGGAACACCGGTCATGAGAAGGGCCACTTCACAGTCCTAAAGACCGATGGCATCAACATCCACGGTGCCTGCACTCGGACCAAAAGGTGCAACAATCTACTTAAAGACCCTATGCAATTATTTCTTTTCAGTTGAAATAATGAAGAACAGTCTCCGAGAAATGGTTGGGATCAAAAGAGGAAGAAATAACACAAGGTTTCACATTTTTCTGTTTCCAACACAGTGTGTCTGTATATATGCTACTTTCTAATTTGTGTACTCTCGTCTTCCCAATTTAGACTGGAGTCTGCTATTTAACCATTGACACATCTCTTTTTGTAGGTCTGGTGTACCGCAGAACATTTGTTTTGTACAAATGCATTAAGTGGGTTTAGGGTTAGCCCCCTTCAAACATTGCAATGACTCAGTGTCAAGCTTATCCTAGCTCAGCGCAGAAAAGTACGCCTGGCTCATCATCGTGCTGCAAGCCATAGGGTATATTATGCTGCTTAATATGGCGTTCTTTCATTTGACTGTGTGAGGTGCTTTGGCTTCGCCATCACATAAGGACTATTTGCTGAATGCAGGAGTCATCTTCAAAAGAAAGCTTCCCATATTGTAGGCAACAGATTTCAAATTATACACAAACACTTGACGTTTCACCGAAATAAGTATGTATATATACACTATAATACTTCTTAGTCTTATTTTTCAAGAAAATCCTTTTTTTGTAAAAAGAAAAATGACTACCTACAAAGTACAAAACAAATGCTTTTATTTAACAATGAGGCAGGACAGGTAACATAGTGCTTGTACATTTTTTCTTGATTATATTTGATAGAGCATTGCAGCGGCTGCTCCTCCACTATGGCGGAGGAGCATAGCCCCCTCCACCGCCAGCAGCGCAAAATTCCAAATATAGAACGATAATAACACAGGTTTATTATCATTTTATTTTTAAAACTAGTCTTGGGGGCGGGGCCAGATGATGGCACGCTGGAGGGGGAGTGTTTCAGCACTGCTGTCATTGCGCATGTCTGTTTGGCCGGCCGTCTCAGGACAACCAACTGGACATGTCTCCAACCTGAGCTGCATTGCCGAGTTGGAGTCCTGCAGATACAGGCTCCTAGTCTCTCTTGGGGTGCAAATCGAGGGTGCTAAGACCAATCCTGGCGCTGCTCTCATCCATGAGAGCAGCGTCAGGATTGACCGCAGGAGAGTCTTGGAGCCTGTGCAGTGCAGAAGATGAGCACTGAGCCGGCAATGCAGCAAGCGCAAGGTAAGTGGCTTTCTTTTTTTTTTTCTCGTCGTCTCCCACAGCCCCCACCCCACTGCCCTTGTACCAGCCACCACTGGATCATGGCCTTTGTTTCTTGTTTTATTTGCATTGCTTTAAAGTTGGAAGTTGCCTTTTCGAGATGTCTTCCACCATAGCAGCATGCTTGTTCTTGAAAGATGTAGGTGCATGCTGTAAAGTTATCGTGCCACTCCTCCTGAAGCCAAAAGGCTACGTCGATGCTCCTCTTTAGCTCAGATTTTTGGCTCCTAAAGACAAGAACAGCAATGGTAATGCCTGATAAACATATCAACCTTCTTGGAAAGGTGCTGCTACCAGTAGATGAAAGTATATTCTGTACGAAACAGAATGACCACTTCCCTCAAAAACACTGTGGGCTCAATTCACGAAGTTTTATCAAACAGTATTGTGTCTTGCTCATGTCCTATATGTAACTTACATGTGAATATTTAGGACTGATTCACTAAGCATTTTATGTGAGCATTTTATAGGTGTAAGGCATGCCTATTCATGGAAACTTGATGTGTTGGGATGTGTCTCAGGTACAGCGATGGCAAGGAGACATGGACACGGTCTTGGTGGGTAAATTAAATAAGGGCACGAGCACCCAACAGGAGACAGCAGACCATTGTCCCTGTAAAAGTATTACAATTTGTTTTTTTAAGAAAGCAGCCCGAGTTTGTTAATGGAAATGGAGCTTCTGAACCACTGCCTACTCCCCCGTGAGCTGCTACGATGATTACTGAAGGAGAACTTATCCAAAGGGAACTTCTTCCCCTTTGCTAATTACTTAACACCTCAACTTAGCGATTCAGTAAAACTTTCCTCAATTTTAAAAGGGTTTAGTACATTAGAAAAAGGTTTTTACCAGTCACAAATCCACTGATTTATAAAATTGAAAGGCGTGTTACTGGTAATATCCTTTGAACATCTGGCCCTAAAATACTATCACTGTTGTAACTTCAAGCAGCAGGACAGTGGTATGCTGGGGGAACAGACAATTGCAACAGGGTGTTGTCACTTGAGTTCATAGTTTAACCTGTCTGGTGGTTTAGGGTATGAACACTGGTTGTGGACAGATCTCCTATGTTGACATCAGCTTCAGATGTTTAATGGCATGCACATGTTAAGTTTTATATTTTTCATAAAATTTGCCTAGGTTAACAATGAAGAAAATGTGCCAGACATTGGTAGTTTTAACCATAGGAGAAGATGTTTTTTGAACGTGTGAAAAATAAAAGAGCAGCTTAAATAAGTGGTAGGCTCTCATATCTAATGTGCTTTTACGACTAGGCATGAAAAATATTTTGTCGACTTCTGCTTGACATTAAAACAAAATGCCTTTCAGAAACTGCTGACCTAATCCTCTAATTGTAAAATCGTTCATCAATTTAAAATGTGCTGTTCTAAGAGAAATGTATTTCTTTTGCTTACTCACACCGTATGATGCATTTCTTTTGCTATCTCATTCCATATGATTTCCCTCATTTCACTGAACAATGTATTCTGCTATATTTTATAATGGATTGAGCATTAGCAATGTTGAACTTATTGAAGCTATTTGTTCGCATGGTCTCATCAAGACTTACTGATAGAAATTTTTCATTGCTTTAGACTAGCCCTTTGTCCACGCAATGGGATACTGATAACAGCTAACAGAATAGGCCTGTAAAGGTTCAAATGAGAACCGTCCCTCATGTAGCTAGTGCAAGACATATTAGAACCCTTTAGTTAGCTGCTCACCAGCGTGAATGTTTACCTTGGGAAATGGGAGGAGAGATGACAGACCATCGGAAGACCCATTTTCATTGGACGAACCGTGCTAAATGTTGCAAATATTTTATGTTTTCGTATATACATGATCCTAGTTAGAGAGTCAACTTCATCCACACAATTCTTCTCTTTTTCCATGCCACCTTACCCTTGATGCTTTATGCATTATTTTCTTCCTTATTCTTGCCCAGATTGCTGTATGCTACTGCTAACAGAGATTTCCTATTATCCTGATCTTTTTGCTAGGAGACTTTCCCCTACAGCTGATCATAGCTACTGCTGTGATTAATTCTCTTTGATTTAATTAACAGTTGCTACTGCAACTTGTTGGGGAACTCGGCTGAGTTTCCTCAACTACTCTTTATGGGGAGTTCATTCTTTTACTAACTAGATGCTCCAGAGTCTTGCTCTTTCTCATAGAACTCTTTAGTGGTTCTTATTTAGGTTAGGACTCTTACACTAAAATAGGAACTATTTCCTTTATGGAACACACTGTCTATATTATGCTGATTCTAATGAAACCTTTTCTCGATATTTCTGCAAATTGACTAATCTGAATAAAAACAACAAAAACAATACTAATCTCTTAATGAGAAATAAAGCTTTAAAACTATTCCAAACCTATCATCATTGACTGAACATTAAGTTTCTGAAAGTTGATGATAATATTTGAAATTAAATTTGTTACAGCTCCGTTGTACCATTGCGGCCAAGATCTGTTGACCTGAAGATGGAGGAACGCCAAAAATAGGAGGGTTTTGTTGTAAGTTCTTTGGGTCTGCACTGGACATCAAATTGTCCTCCCAGATTTTGGGCGCTAACACACAACAGGGCAACGCTTAGAGAGTTTGGGGGCAGTCCACCTTACTGACCCCGGTGATCATTTGTGGGCAATATACATGTATTTATATGGTATTTCTATAGAGCAGATCTAACCAAAAAACAGCGGAGCGTTGTACATGGTCAAAGACAAGCATAATGTCAATGAGCATTAAGAGAGGAAGCTAGGTTGTGGATAGTTAAGGCATTATGATGGACTGTTCTTCAAAGAGGTGAGTCTTCAACTCTTTCCTAAATTGGAGGAATGTTGGGGCAGTCCTGATACATACAGGGATGCTGTTCCAAGCATTTAGAACTGGGCATTGGAGAAAGAGTGATGCTGGGGCCACGTGGTGTCCACTGCAGTGCTTAATATTGAATTATGCCTTTGAGCACCAGGAAACGTGACAGTTCCAAGATACTTTCTACAGGTCACCTCCAAGTCCAATTATCAGTTTCTCAGTTTGAGGTGCACCTTTGGTGTATACTCCATTAAACTGCATGCTGAGTACATGTGGGGCTATGATTTGTGGGTAGCTGCAGAACCCCTACAAGTCTGCCTGAGGGATGGATCTGGATACCACAATCGCTGTTATCATTGAGTCTATAACTATTTTACAATGTGAGGTCAGTACTTCTAGGCAAAAAATCAAGTCTTATCAAACTGCTTCTATTCACCAGGAGGTTGCTGGCTTCATAGGAAGGGAAACAGTGATTCAAGTGTGCAAAACATTGCTACAAGTTGATCCTCCAGAAACGAATCTTTGGGCTCTGTGATCACCCTCAGTAGGTCACAAACCCCCTCCAGCTCTAGGATTCCCATAGCAAGGTATAGCTAATCCTTTTAGTGTTTTGGACTATTGGTTGTGAACTCATCAACAGGAGCAAATAGTCAGCTGCCAGTGATTCTGTTGGCCCTTCCAAGCGTGTTTATGGGGATCCCAAGAAATATACAGTATTTCTGAACCAATGTCACCTCAATTTCTTTTGTAAACCAGCAGCCTTCCCAGACAAGCAGATGAAAGACACCTTGGTATTGTCTTCTTTGGGTGATAATGCAGCAAAATGGCTGATACCATTGATTGAGAAGAACAATCTCCTGTTGTACCATTTTGGGTGATTTTTTACGGAAACAAGAAGGATGTTTTACAGAAAGAACCATATTATGGTTGTAAATATACACTTTCTAACATTACAATAGGGTACATGGGATTTACTACTATATTATTTATTTATTTATTTGTTGAAGGTATTTAAACAGTGTGAACCTTGCTGCCAGGGCAGCTGAGGGCTTTGTAAGTAACTGATAGCAATGAACCAAGAACCTTGGCTCTCGATAATGAGCAGTAATAATAATTTCACATATGGCAGTCTACAATAACTAGGTGTAATTTGAAAAGGAGGTTTTTTCCGGTTCTATTGGAAGCAGATTTGGTATCTGTCTTTGCTTCTCTGAGAGTTGGTTATAAATTCTTGGAGCTTACAATATGAATGCCTGTTTCACTGTATTTGTTTATTTTGTTTTTAGATCGCCAGTAAAAGGCTTGATTTGCCTTTAGTCTTAATCCCACCTCCTGAGGTGCATAACTTGCACTTTTAAATATCTGGAGTGGCCTAGATGTAGTATTTTGTGTTCTGGCTTCAAGGGGATGCAATGTAGATCTCTCAGAGTCTGGCTTGTGAGATTTAATCTTTTAGTACACTTGACTTGGCGTGCTGGTGCATGGAGGATGGCTTTGAAGGGTGCCAGAGTGGATTTTGGGACACATTACATTGCTACTTTCAATCGGCTAAAAAAAGCAGCAAATAGCTTGAAGATAGGAGGGCGTCATTGCTCTATTAAGGCATGCATAAAGGCCTAAAAGACTTTCTGGCTGAGGTGGTGAATTCACCCACCACATATTCTGTCTTAAAACTAGTAGTGTAGTAGGACTATTGTCTAATGGAACAGAAAACTGGTAAATCAGGGCAAGAATCGAATGTAGCCTTGGTTTGGCCGAACAAGGGCTCAAGTGATAAGGATAAAACAAAGATGGACAAGAGATAATGCAAGTAGGCAACATAAAGAGTCCACTTACAAAGTAGTATTGCGAGATGCTTCAATTACTTACCGGCAATTGCATTACTCCAATTGCTCCCTTTGCCCCGATTAATTACTTTCATGAGAGGCTCTGAGCCTCGTAGACACACCTTAAACCAAAAATCATTGTATAAAAGCTCCTCTCCTGCTCCCATCATCCTGTTTAAGTTGACTCAAGCTGTTATTTCTGTCAGTTGGCCTGGTTTGAACATATATACTTACCAAGCGAAGGAAGCACTTGGAGTAATGGAGTTTTCGGTAAGACATTGAAGAATTACTTTCATGAGATATAGAAAGTTATAACAAAACCAGGAAAACAGTGATCCATTGCATACATTTTTATTAATTATCAGCTCCTCCTCTATTTACAGCTTATATGATAGAACTTTTGAAGAAGAAAAAACATTGTGGATCTCCATCTCCTGCAACACTCTATAATGTCTAACAAATGTTGAAGGGACCACCAAAGTTGCTGTCCTGCAGATCACCCTGAGCCTCAGCTAGTGTTGTTCACATTCCTGGATTAAGGCAGTACACCAAACTCTATGTAGGCTAAGGCAACTGTGAACCTTACCCACATACTTAATGTCCATACTGAAGGTTTAAGACCCTTCCTGACAGACCCAAAGTTAACAAACTGTTAGTGCTTGGAGCTCGCACCGCCGCTATATTCTCTTCATAAATAAAAAGTACTCTTTTGACATCAAGACAATGGAGACTCATCTCCTCTTGCATCTGAGGATCCGGATAAAATACTGGTAGGGCAATTTCATGTTTGGTGTGAAAAACTGAGCTAACTTTGGGAATGAAGGATGAGTCTAATCATAGGACCTTTCTATCCTCAAGTACTTGTAAGAACGGATATCTGAAAGACAGGGATCCTAACTACCCCAGACGTCTTGTCAACATAATAATGACAAGACAAAAGGTCTTAAATGTCAAAGGTTTAAGATCAGTGGACTCCATGGACTCGAAAGGCAGAGATCTAAATGATAACAGAACTAAAGAAAAATCCCAAGCAGGAAAAATGTTTTGGGTAGAAGGTCTAATATTCCCTAAAACTTTGATTAATCTACTTAGTTATCTCTGATCTTGCTCTCCTAAACGTCTTAATCGCAGCCCACTGGATTTTAAGAACTGGAAGATTAAGACCAATTTTAAAGCCATCCAGGAGAAACTCTAGCATCTGGATCAAATTAGTGGACTGAGGGGCTAGCTGTTCACCTGTACACCACTTAGTGAAAGTACACCAATATCTCTTATAGGATGTCACTGATGATTTTCTTCTGGAGGCCTGAATCAAAAGGGACAATGTTTCTGGTTAATCCATATTCATTACCCAGCCCTCTCAATCTCCAGGCTGTTGGTTTTAGCTTTTTCAAACTTTTGACTTGAAGCAGAGGAAATGCAAAGGAGATGGATGCAACGGGAGAAGCCACTCCTTGCAGATATTCAATATCACTATCAGTGCCAGGCCAGTGCCCGGCCCCCTCCCGGGTCAGATACAGCCCCGGGGACCACCATCTCCCCGGGGCCAGCCCGTGCACAAGAATGGAAGGGGGCCACAAGGCTCCCTCCCCCTCCTGGAGCCATATATGGCCCTGGGGACCAGGGAAAATTGGCAAGGCAGGAATGGAAAAAAAATAGAATGCCCCTCCACGTGTGGACTCATTTTATTGCTGCTCCAATATAAAGGCAATATGACTTGCAATGGTTAAACTTCAGACAATATGAGTGACAATTACAAGTAACTGATGACACATAATAAATGGTGAGTGATACAAAAAATGAAAGGCTATGGGTGCCTGACATTTTGCTTCTCTCTTTAAAACTTCTATTAGCTCTACGATACAGGTAAAGCTGTCTCCAGCCAGACGTAAAAAGCAAAGGCATTCATTAACGAATCAATACGATTCCCCTCTTTCCCGAGCAGTGTTGGTAATTTGCATGACTGGTTCCACATTTGGGGTGAGCAATAGCTTTCGCTTGAAGTTAAAAGTACCTGAGATCATCTTGAACTGTAGGCCAAAGGATCAAAGGACCTACTAAATCTTTGTTGAAAGAACCTTTTATATGAAAGTAATTACACTGATGCGGTGGCTGGTCTATTGCCATTGAACTCAGCCAGGAAAGTTCAGGCTTTTAATGTGGTTTTCGTGCCAAAGTGTTCAAACTCGGATGACGCTTTTGCTCTGACATAGTGCATGCAGCCTCTACTTGAACAGATACTATATGCAACTTTTCACTCCCAGCAATAGAACGATCACCATTTTGTTGCTGATGTAGGTTCTGAATGACAGATTTCAAGCAATAATTCGCAATGTTCTGTGCGCTTCAACAGTCCGAACTGTTTACAGCGATGTTAATGCATCTGGCATCCAAGGAAACATGAAGGTATTAAAAAACAAATCTGAATATTTGGTCTAAAAGGGAGCTTTTCGCTCCGTCAAGGTTCAGATAGTTGGAAATCACAGATCGAGGTCTGCACTTACATTTTCAGGACTTCTAAGTTAGAAGTCAGCATTGGTACTACTTACACGTATAATAATTCAGTGGGTGCCTGAATTCATCAAATTGTCCTGGAAAGGAGACTTTAAGCAAAATGGCAATGTTTGATATCAAAACAAAGGGCGGTTCATTGCGACAAGTGTATGTTTCGGTGAAACAATATTAAAACATAATAATTCTGCCTGGTGACACAGACCAGTTACCGTTTTGAAATAGGTTGCAACGAAACTGCACAGAATATATGCAGAGCTCCGATGCTTCATTACGCCTGGCATTGGCCAAAGCCTTTTGATTTTACTAATATTTATATAAAATATACTTCGATATAGGGGCTTTCTTTCAGCCCTCTTCATCCCAGTGGTGGCTACAACTATAAAACAAGCATTTGCAATGCAATAGGTCTCGCATTATTAAAGTTTGAGCTATTGGCATTGCTAAATAATGCAACACCAATAGCTCAAACTTTAATAATGCGAGACCTATTGCATTGCAGTCCAGTCCGTGCGGCGGCGCCACTACAAATTCTTATTGGTCAAGCTCCTAACCAGTGGGAAGATGTTTACAACTAATCAATAGCTCGAAAACGAGGAGGTCTTGTCTCACAGATGATGTTAAAATAAAGGAAAATGAACCAAATAAACATACAATGGAAAATGTTTGCAGCCAATCGCCATTAACTATGTATTTTGACATTGCAGAAATGACTTGGACAGCTTTTACAATTAAATATTTTGTGGGTTTTGATTTCTCCATGGGTCCAAACAAGAGGACAGAACACACAGGGAAGGTTGCAGTTGGGTTCTTTAAAATGCCAAACAGATAAATGGTGATGGTTTCCTTATAAGGACAATGCTTAAGACAACCGCACAAAATATATATTATATATAATCGTAGGTACTTGAAACAGTGAATAAGAATGCATCGACCCTGTCTCAAGCACTTAAATATGCTGCAGGGACACTAATGGATTCTTCACAAAGTCAGGGTAATATCAAACTTGCCTCCAACACGAGTTCATGGACAACATGAGACTCGCCTGCAACATCATTCACACTACAAAAGTTGTGGAAATGCAGCAATATCAACACAAAAATAAGATGCATCAGCCAAGCCCAACTGAGTATCAAACGACAACATACACCATTCATTGCCAAATCATAGAACGAATCATCTACAAGGGTTCAGAATGGTACTAAAATGTGTCATCATGTGAATTTAAAATTTGCAGTGCAGATGTTTGAATGTAAAAGTTAACACTTGGCATAGTACAGCCGATTCCATATGCACCTGAAATTATAATTAACTATACGAACGGCTCAATAAACTGATAGTTGAGGAATGAATATACATCACAACTTGCCATGGGATAACTAAGCTTCCAACCCCTCGCTGTGAGGTATGAAGAACCAAACTGCAGGCACTGTGAAATGCAATAAGCAATATAGAAAGATACATGAAAATGGTTCATGTATTGCACAAATCCACATAGGCACATACTGAAGTTATGAATACTGACATGAAGTATATTATTTATAAACAAGAAAAGGGCTAGATATGTTAAACGTAAACAATCTCCAAAGTGAGGTAGACTTCTCAAGTGTTTAATCAAAGCTTTTAGCTATTGTCAGATTAGGAGACAGAGGCACAGTGGGAGCACGATTCACCTAAGATCACACATATATATATATATATATATGTTCCAATCCGGTTCCTTTTCGCCGATATTGCAGCGCTCAAACTTGGTGCGATACCCTACAGCAGAACCACGCTGTTAAATACTTCAACACAATCCTTCTGAACAGAGGGACAAACGGGTCGCACTGCCGTAGCTTTTTGCAATTTTTATTTTCTTTTTCTTTACATCCTTATTGCATGGCTATAGGCGAAACGATCACGCGTTTCGTGAGCAAGGTATTTGTAGATACCGAAACGCGTTGATCGTTTCGCCTATAGCCATGCAATAAGGATGTAAAGAAAAAGAAAATAAAAATTGCAAAAAGCTACGGCAGTGCGACCCGTTTGTCCCTCTGTTCAGAAGGATTGTGTTGAAATATATATATATATATATATACACACACACACACACACATATATATATATATACATACATATATACATATACACACACATAACTAGTAAGTGTGTAGTAAAAAATACAACACCAGGACCGACTATTATGTGGGGGGGGGCGGCGTTCAGCAGAGCCGTCTTCTAGCCTGTTCCTGGCAATGTAGTATGATGGTACAGTTACAGCCTTTGGAAATATTATATCTGATATTTTTCTGTTATTTTCTCGGTATAATTCCAAAAATACATACATTTAAAAATGAAGAGAACTAAATTACAAAAACATGCATGATTTCCTCTTTCTACACTTCAAATAAATTTAGTTTAGACAAATGCATGAAAACTAGATATTCACCTAGCGGCTTCTTTGTTCTCCTCATTTAACTGAACATTAAACTGTACAAAATAACCCTCAATGAAAAATTGATAACACATAAATGTACACTGTATCAAAGCCAAGAGGCTGATGCCGCTCTGAGAGGCCCACATACAGTCTATATGTGGCCTAAGATAAAAGATAAAAAAGATAAAAGAAAAAGTAAAGAAAAAAGCAATTGTGATTTAATTAAAAAGTGCACTTATTTCAACTGCTGAACTCGAGAAACCGATCGGACAGTCATCTGGTCAGTTACACGAAATCCAAAATCAGCCTGAATTAACAAAATATACATTACAGAAAGATTTTCTTTCATAATGTTAACAGTGAATCATCCCAATCAGATGTGTATCTTATGGCATTCAGTACACAATCATCACATGCTGTCAAGACACATCAAAGTGATTTTAGAGCAAACGTCATCCTTATGTCATATCAAGATACCTCGGGAAAAAAAAGGGGGGGAGGGCGGGGGGGAATCATGATACATAACACACAAAAAGAGAACGAAGAGAACAAACAAAATCAGTTGAGAAAACCAATATAATAAGGGGGAGCCAGCAGAAAAAGACTGAAACCCATTAAACTGAAATCAGAAACATCTTTAGCCAATATGTACAAAAAGCTCTTCATCAACATTCAGGCCTTTAGGATGCTTGCTGTTAAGTTTGATAATATATTCGCATTCCAGTCTCCGCAGCCTTTTCTCTCTATCCCCACCTCAGACGGTCCCAGGGATCCTGTCAATTCCAAAAAAATGAGTTTCACTATTCTGACTGTGTACCTTCTCCCAATGCCATGCAACAGGGTAGCGGGGATTATGATTATATATATCATCCTAGTTCCATGACAAAAACGCACCACTGGGCCACATCTAGTGAATTGTTCATCTTGCTAGGGGTCATGTCAAGATTTATTTATAGCACTTGATAACTGTATTGAGTTTGTTCTTAAGCTCCCCCAATATTTTTATGTAATGGGGAAGAAGAAAAAACAAAATTGCAAGACCTTTATTTTAGGTCTTAGGGCGGTAGTTTGATACATGGCAGCATTGTTTTAGGCTCCATTGTTTGTAATTGGGGTTTCAAAGCCTTTCTTGCTTCTGCCTATCAATGTATCAGCCACCCAACCTGTGCATGACATTGGTGACCTCTCATCCTCCTGTCTTTTGCTATCTGTGCCTTCTGTCCTTTACAAGTGCTTTTGCAAGTCACTCACCCGCTCCAGCAGTTACCCTTTGTATTGAGACCCTACTCCTGCCGAAAACCAGTTGCCTTATATTTGGATCTCACTGGCTTAAATGGAGAGTTAGGCAGTCGTATTGAAAACCTCCTATATAGCGCTGAGAAATGTATATTGTAATTGCAATCATGCACTAATCTGGAAACAGTTAGTGACCATCAGAAAAATGATGCCAGTTTTGTAGAAACCTGGGCCAAGCTTTTCCACCCTGTTGCATGAATGTAGTGTAGTTCCTCTTAACAGAGCTTTAATATACTCGTACTTGTGTACAGGGGTGGGTGATATATTCCGATCTGTTGGCGGGATATTGGAAACTCTTAACAGAAAGTTCTAGCCAAATTCTACCAAACGCCACGTGGTAGAGTTTTTTCTCATGTGCGACTGGCATACAGTAAATTAGAGAGCGAGATTTGGCATCCCCTAGCGTGATTTTTGGTCTCTAGGAGGGCACCCGATGAGATTTCTCTGAGGCGGTTGCGACAGTTCACAGTCAGAAAGCTGCTGATCAAGTAAAAAATCTTCTTGAGCATCAGCAAAATCAACTTGAGGAGCTGTACCCTCTGGCGTGCCTTGTTGTGCCGATCACGCAAATTTCTCAGCCCAGATTGAGCTCCAGGCGCTTAATCACAGTGCGACGTTCCAATTTCCGCCCACAGAATCTCACGGAGATTTCTGTACCTCTGTGGAAATCTGCAGACTGAAACTCAGCAAGTTCTGCCCAGACCTACTTATTTTATAATGGTAATCATTTTTAGCAACGTTAATGATAGCCCCACTTGATTCGTAGCCACTTGCAAGGTTGCTTCAATGAGAACTAATGGTCAATCGATGTTGCTTCCTGTTAAATCAAATGATATGCAAATTAGAAGGGTCTTGCAGCACCTCTTCTGCCATAGGGCCCTGCAATCCACTAAAAGGTCCTGACTGCACTGAATAGTTAAAATCTCTGGTGAGTGGAAGGTAACAGCTCACAAAAAAATATAATAAATAAAATAACGAGATGGATGGAATACTTTAATCTCAACCACTAGTAATTACTCTGGTTGCATTCCAGTCCATCATTTTTGGCTCAATGCGCGACTACCAACAGTAGCCAACTATATGCAAATCAACCCAAGTCCTCCTCAACAGAAAGTCTAGTCTGACCGCTAAACCTCCTATTCTGGAGATTAGGGCTTACGGGAAACATTCAGTTGGAAAGAAACCCAAATTAAAGAAATTAATCCAGGTGAATGGTTTGGGTGCGGGAAGAATGGTCACCACAGGTGAGCGACACTTGTCTGGGATATCCAGGCTGGGGAGGAGGGTACTCAGTAGCCGAGAGGCAGAAGACTCCTCGGGTGAGGGACAGTGAAGAAGAAACCGTGGGTAAGTGATGGTACGTAAACAAACCACACGTGATTCGCAAGTGCGGAGGAGCAAGGTGAATGGGAGGGTACTCATTGATGTGTAGGGAGGGCACCGTTAACCAGTGACGATACGATAATCTAGGCGAGTGACAAGCGGCCACCACGGGTGAATAGCTTGATGTAGAAGACGCCACAAGTAAAGAAGCGGAGACCAACACGAGATTGGCAGCTGAAGGCTCTGGGGGCAGTTGCGGAGTGGCTCCCAGGTGCTTGAGGGGCACAACATCGATATGGGCTCAGGGTTAAACCGTGGCTGGGAACAACTGCTCCGTCACTTTTCGTCCTGCTATAACAGTTTGTGCTGCCCTATGCATGGAGACGAGTGGCGTATCTCTAAGTACACACCGCAGACTGAGAAGCGGCTGCAGAGGGAGATATATATATGGTACACGCGGTCCAGTTGAGTCAGCGTGGGGAGTAGAGGGAGGTTGGAGGGGTGCTGTTTTTCCACGCAGCCAGGTTAGGTGCTGTCAGATGGCGGGAGCTCTGCAGCGCCCTCTTATTCCACGCCCTCTAAGCCAGCCCTACAACTGCAAATACCGCTATGCGAAAGTGACCAGTCTCTTAAAGGATCAAGGTTGCCGAGAGAACAGTACCTTCTGTTTCCCAAAACAGGAACTTACCCGCCATTTGAGCGCCTTGGTAGCAACTAAACCAGAGCCAGGAAGAGCGAATCAGCCGCGCGCGCTCCGTTTCCGGACGCCACCTGACGTACTTCCGGCGGTGTTGGGAAAAACAAACGCCTCCTAAAGCTCACCACCAGAACCAGTGGTGCGCGCGCACCACAGAGGAGCGGGGGGGGCGAGGGAGCCTGTCGTCTGTGCCGCGCGCTGATGCGCGTCCTAGACACGGACGGGAATGGGCGGAGCAAAGGCGGGACATGCGCCCGCCTTTGCCCAATTGCGTGCCGTTTTTTTAAAAAAAACGCACGCTACAGCCAATGCGGGCTTCCGAAAGCAAAGGAAACAAAAAGGGGGGGGGACCGACGGGCTTTCTCCTCCTATCGGAATGGAGGAAGGTCCAGCATAAACGCCCTGAGTGAACTAATGAAAGTATACAGATATGCTGTTCCTGATGGTTGTCAACACAAGGGAAGTGACACCGACCTGATCCAAATTTGGTTCAAGGTGGGAAGTCCAATTATTGGATTGTAATGCCCTCACACACCCAAAGGGTGTCATGCTTCATCATCTGGGCTGCTCCTCGTCGGGTCGGCGGTGCAATACCCAACGGGCTCCCTATAGTAGGGGCTCTTTATCGGAGATCTTCTTCCAATAGCCGTATGGTGAAGTGGGGGTATGGGGCCAGAATTGTGTAGATGTGTAAAGTTGAATGTGTGATCTAAAATAGAGTTGGGAGTTCCATTAAATGTGATTTATTCAAATGGTCTCCTACCCTAATTAAAAGAGTGATAATGTGATGCTCAAAAGTGAGTATTATGTCTCAAGTAAGGCATCATCATTCTTAAAGGAAGGTCAACATGTTTCACGCTTGTTGTCAAGATCTACATGCGATTCGTCAGGACCTCTATAAAAGGTAGACTATCTACACATACACACGGTGCGGTGGCCAAATACTCACCGCAGCCGATTCATTACCTACGTAAGTATACCTGTCAATCCCTGATCCTACCTATGTTGGTGAGAAAAAGGTCTCCGATAAAGAGCCCCTACTATAGGGAGCCCGTTGGGTATTGCACCGCCGACCCGACGAGGAGCAGCCCAGATGATGAAGCATGACACCCTTTGGGTGTGTGAGGGCATTACAATCCAATAATTGGACTTCCCACCTTGAACCAAATTTGGATCAGGTCGGTGTCACTTCCCTTGTGTTGACAACCATCAGGAACAGCATATCTGTATACTTTCATTAGTTCCGAAAGCAAAACCACACGCACGAGCGTGTGGTTAGCTTTCTGAAGCCCGTACAAGAGGTCTCGCGCTGCGCGAGCAGTGCTACGCACTGAAACGCTAGGCGCGAGACCTAAAAATGCTGTGGGGTGCGCCGCTTGGTCACTGGGGCACCCCAGGTTATTTTAAAAGGAGGAACACATATTGTCGGCTCCTATGCGGCCCATGAAGCCGCCTGCACAGAGCTGGCAGGGCTGCAGGATTGCTTGGGTTCCCCGATGGCCCCCAACAAAAATAATGTGGTGATGTGCTCTGGGTGGGCACCGGGGCACTCCAGTTTTGTTTTGTTTTTTTTAAACCCAAAATGTGGGAGGCTGCAGGAAGTGCAGCTGCCCCCCAGCAACATAAAACCAGAAGCACCCTCTGCTGTTCAAGTAATGGAGCCCACAGACAGCTCTGTCAATGCGCCTCACTTCTGACCAGACGCAGCCTATGCTGCTCAAGAAATGGCAGCCACAGACAGCTCTGTGAATGCGCCTCACTTCTGACCAGAAGCACCCTCTGCTGCTCAAGAAATGGCGCCCAAAGAAAGCTCTGTCAGTGCGCCTCACTTCTGACCAGAAGCACCCTCTGCTGCTCAAGAAATGGCGCCCAAAGAAAGCTCTGTCAGTGCGCCTCACTTCTGACCAGAAGCACCCTCTGCTGCTCAAGAAATGGCGCACATGAACAGCTCTGCTAATGTGCCTCACTTGAGACCAGAAGCACCCTCTGCTGTTCAAGAAATGGCGCCCACAGACAGCTCTGTCAGTGCGCCTCACTTCTGACCAGAAGCACCCTCTGCTGTTCAAGTAATGGAGCCCACAGACAGCTCTGTCAGTGCGCCTCACTTCTGACCAGAAGCACCCTCTGAGGCTCGAGAAATGGCACACACAAACAGCTCTGCTAATGTGCCTCACTTGAGACCAGAAGACCCTCTGCTGCTCAAGAAATGGCGCCCACAGACAGCTCTGTCAGTGCGCCTCACTTGTGACCAGAAGCACCCTCTGCTGCTCAAGAAATTGGGCCACAGACAGCTCTGTCGATGCTCCTCACTTCTGACCAGAAGCACCCTCTGCGGCTCGAGAAATGACACACACAAACAGCTCTGCTAATTTGCCTCACTTGAGACCAGAAGCACCCTCTGCTGCTCAAGAAATGGCCCACATGAACAGCTCTGCTAATGTGCCTCACTTGAGACCAGAAGCACCCTCTGCTGTTCAAGAAATGGCGCCCACAGACAGCTCTGTCAGTGCGCCTCACTTCTGACCAGAAGCACCCTCTGCTGCTCAAGAAATGGCGCACACAGACAGCTCTGCCAATGTGCCTCACTTCTGACCAGAAGCACCCTCTGCTGTTCAAGAAATGGCGCCCACAGACAGCTATGTCAGTGCGCCTCACTTCTGACCAGAAGCACCCTCTGCTGCTCAAGAAATGGCGCACACAGACAGCTCTGCCAATGTGCCTCACTTCTGACCAGAAGCACCCTCTGCTGTTCAAGAAATGGCGCCCACAGACAGCTCTGTCAGTGCGCCTCACTTCTGACCAGAAGCACCCTCTGCTGCTCAAGAAATGGCGCACGCAGACAACTCTGTCAGTGCGCCTCACTTGTGACCAGTGGCGGCTGGTGACATTTGAAAGGGGTGAGGCGTAAAAGTTTGGGATGAGTGACCCGTGGCGAGTGAGCATGGTGCTCGAGCCTGACCATCATAAGCGGGGTTTGAGGTGGGGGGAGGGGGGATTCTCCCCTCAAGAAAATTTTGAAAAAATAGTGAGCAAATGGTGCATTTTCAAGCAAATCTGAGAAAACAAGAAGGTTAATATTGCAATTGTGAAAGTTTCGTTATGACATCAATAAATACATTTTGAAAGATAATGATGTAGGTAGCTGCCTATTCAGTATAATCAAATAATTTTTAAGTCACTTTAGGTGAAAATGGATTCCTATGAAGAGGTTCCCTGGCTTTAGTGTTAGCACATAATCAAACTCAATGCTAGGCAGGAGCACCTGGTATTGTTACTCACTATAAAATGAGTGGATTTTGTAATGTGACAATTATGCTGGGGTACAGGGAGTGGGTAAGGAAATACACTAGGATGTAAACACATTTCTAACTCAATAAAAGGTAAATACCTGCAATTAGATTGTATAAGCGGATCTAAAAATAGAGTGGTCATTTTTGTAATTAACAAGCACAGGATGAGCTGCACAGTGATTTAACACCGAGCCATGTGTTCTGCTGCTCATGTAAAGCACTCCAAATACCTTTGAGTCAAGTTTGTGCTATATAAAACTGCAAAAAAAGAAAAAGTGTTACTGCAATATGAAAGCCTAAGGCTTTAGATATATTGCATTAAGTACTAATTAATACATCATGACATGCAACACAGTCACTATCATTCATTCCTGTCCAACAAAAATAACATTTAAAACAAGTTTTTAAAAAGATATTCTATAACATCTTGCAAGTAAGAAGCCACTGCTGCATCTTATAGTGGTAATGTATAAATTAGACAGAATAGATAACAATGTATTGTGTTGCTGTGCGGTGCAGATCAAGCTGCACAGTGCATCTGCGAACTCCCTGGCCTGGTCACAAGGCTGGCATCAAAGGGAAGGCTGGGGCCTCCTGGGATATTCCTTTCCGAAAGTTTACAGTACACTCTGAGGCCATGCATGCTTCTTTCCATTGTCAATCTGCTCTGTTACCAGGCCCCTTGTTCATGCCCTGACAAATTCCTTAAATGTATTGCTTGCATTTGGGAGGGGCTGAAAAGGCTGCTTTCCCCAAACCACCAGCCATTTGTCAAGCCATAAACACTGGGCTCAGGACGGGCTGTAAACTACTTTGGACTCTGGAGACTAAATTCCATGCGTTTTGGGAGTGAAGCAAACAAAGACTCCAGGGGCCAGGGCATATGATAGCATTGATGACACACGTGTTCCCATATTAGCAGCATGGAATGGCTTAGGTAATGGCATGGATGGCCTGACCCACCGTTGCTCTGCAATCAGTACGTTAGGCATTGTAATGTAAACACCTCAGGACATCACTATTTTATCTTAAACACAGAATATTAGCGTGAGGGTAACGTGGAACTAAATCATCTTAACTGAGATAGCATGCCAAGCGCGACACTGTGATTGCGAACCCAGGGCGAGGCAAACTAATAACACATGAACACAAAACACAAAACCACTCATCAGTCAACAATGACCTGAGCCATAGTAAAAAAACAGAATCAACTAGTCAACTAACTGAACTTATTTGCGAGTTATATTACCTTATCTATTTTTTCATACTCGGACTCCACGTGCTGCTGCCTTATGGCCGGTCCGTACATGCCAGAGGGAGAGAGGTGACGTTTTGCTTCCTAGTGTGCGGCATGAGTGCTGTGACTGACACTGCCTGTGATAGCTCAGTTTATTGCTACAGATTGTAGAGACAGGCTAAGTTATTTAATGTCACAGTGCCATTTAGCATGATTGAACACTGCCAACCATCGCTAACTGTGCCTACCCGCCTCCCTCGATCACCCTTGGCCTATCACTCCCTAGGCCGACTCACTGCAATGCTGTGGTGGTGGTAATTGCAAAGCGCACGAAGTCTCTTCGACAAAGATTAAAAGATCAGCGTGCTAACGGCAGAAATAACCAAGGCCAATCACTGCATGGCTTTCTAACAAAGCCTAGCCATACAGTGTTTGCCATTGCCAACTACTCTTCAACGTTCAACCAGTCTGTCCGGACGTAATTCATTAATTTATTGGAATTAATTTAACCTCTTACTTTTTTTGTGCACACTGCGTCTCCGACTCCAAGTGCTGCTGCCTTCAGGCCAGGCCCAGGTTTGCGATGCACGAGAGGTGACGACTCTGAAGCGGAGGTCAGAAAGAAATGGCCCTGCTCCTAAGAGGAGAGTACTCAGACGCTTGCACCACCCCTCAGATCTGCTTGGCCTCCCCCTGCGGAATCCTCTGTCCCAGTTTAAAAGAGCATGTAAACCGCAATTTCTTGTTTTGGAAAACACTCCCACGAGTCAAACGTACCCCACCCTCACATGCTGCTGCGCTGCAACCTCCACTCCTGACCAGCATCAAACCTGCCTCAACTGTCACTGTAATGTAAATATGTGCATTTTTGTGAAATTCCTTTCAATTAGATTTTAGCATATTCTGCACTTGCATGCATCGACCATTAAACACAATAATATCTCACCCTCATACGTTGTTCTCATCCACCTTATACAATAATAACGTGCTTTTATTTAGCGCTCAATGCCACAGACAGTTGCCGTTTCTAAGCGCTGCAATTGCAAATAGGTGTGCCGTCCCGCTTATTTGCTATGTTCAGCGTTTTTCTTAGAAAAGCTACTAAATCTTTAATAAATACAAAACACATGGTATACCGGAACCACCGAGACGTCAGTGCGTGTTATAAATAAATCCACACAAAATACAATGAACCATTGAGTTAGTTAGTAAGTGGAATAATTTCAAAATTTTTTGTGAGAAAGAGCACGTTAGGGTGCCCTGCAGCGGCGGCCGACATGCTCGCGGGAGGGAGGGGGGGGGGAGGGGTCGCGGGTGGGGAATAAAAAAAGAACAAGCGCGTAATAGACACCAAAAGGCCATGGGAGGAGCATTTTCTCCTCCCATGTCCTATTGGTGTCTATCACGCGCACCAAGCGTGTAATAGACACCAATAGGCCATGGGCGGAGCAATGCGCCCGCCTTTGGCCAATTCAGTGCAGTCGTTTATACAAAGACGCACGAAAAGGCCAATGGGGGAGCACAAAAGGAATCGCACACGCACGAGCGTGTGCGATTCCTAGGTCAGTGCTGAATCCCCGTTTTTCACCTACTAAATGTCTCGCGCTGCGCGAGCACTGCTGCGCAGTGCAACACTAGGCGCAAGACCTAAATATGGTGGGGCGCTATGGCACCAAACTCACCATATACTGCTCCTCTGGTGCACACTTTTCTCCCTGATCGGCGTCCACGAGCAGGAAAGGGAAGTACTTCCTTCCTGCTAAGTGGACACCAATGCGATCCAATCCTGGAGCTGCTCTGCTCTCATGCTGAGAGCAGCTCCAGAATTGGTGGGAGCAGGCTAACCCAGGGCTCAGTTTGAGGCTGGGGGCCTGTGCCAGCAATCTCCAGCTGTTTCACAGCCAGGGATTGCTGGGTGTGCGCTACACATGTCGGGCTGGCCGAAGCAATAGAGCCGGCCAACCCAACATGCGCACTGCAGGGGCAGCTGTAATCCTGCAATTGCAAGATTCAGTCCCTCCCTTGCACTGCGGCGTTTAAGTAAAATGGGATTCACATGGCATTTTACTTATTCATATGTGCCTGCTGCGCTCGGAGCAGGCGGGGCGACACTCCTCCGCTCAAACGGAGGAGCACCCCCTACTTCATCCGTTGGTCTACTGTTATGTCATTCACATTTTTCTTGCACCTACTCCAGCATAGGGCAATGGATCAGCCCACACCAGCTACTGGCTAATTTCACTGTAAATAATGGTGTTCTGCTAGTTTCACTGTGAAGGATGGCTTTCTCCTCTTTCACAAAGAACATACATACAAGAAGGAGCTCCCTTCACTACAAGGGATTACTATGAGAAAGTGCGCTTTGTGAGGCCAAAAACTATTTTTGCTTTTTGCCACCGTTTAATTGTTACATTGGCAAGGATCCTGCAGCACCCCAAAACTGTTTTTTTCTATTTTAAAGTTTGAAAAAGAAACCACAGCAAATCAAGCATGGGTAAAGTCAAAATGCTAGTAACCATCACCAGACCTATTTGCTTTGCAATGCTTTGTTTTTTTAAAATTTTTAGTGGTGGTGTTAGACTTGGCATCTTTTGGCGTGTTTCCCCTGACTTTTTGCTTTCTGACCTCCCGGTTTTGACTCTGTTTTTGCTGGTGTAATGATTCTGCGCACTTTCCTCACTGCGGTCCAGTGGGAAAGTGCAAGTGCTCCTGTATAAAATGTGTTATGGATTGGTGTTTCCATGATTGGCCTATTTGGTTTATGTGTCAGTCCCTTGTAAAGTGCACTGCGAGTGCCAGGGCCTATAGACCAAATGCTGTTGGTGGGCTGCAGCACTGGATTGTGCCACCCACGCAAACAGCCCGTAAAGTGTAACTCGGGCCTGCCACCGCAGAGCCTGTGCGCAGCCTGGGGCTGCCATGTCGACTTGGCAAGTGCACACACTTGCAAGTCCCTAAACCTTCCCTTTGCTACATGTTAGTCACCCCTAAGGTAGGCCCAAGGTACCCCTGTGGGCAGGGTGCGTTGTACGCGAAAGGTAGGACATGCCCGGGTGTGTGCGGCATGTCCTGATAGTGAATTACAGCCTAGTTCGTTTTTCACTATTGCAAGGCTACCTGTTCCCCCTAGGCCAGACGGGCAGTTTCGATTATTACAGCTTATAATCCTAACTGACCCCGGGAACATGGTAGAAATTCGAGTTTAGTATGCCTGGACTCAGAATGATAAAATGCATCTTTTAGTGAAGTTGGTTTTAACATTCTGTGTTTGAAAATACCACTTTTAGAAAGTGGGTATTTTCTTGTCTAACCATCCAAGCCTGCCTCTGCGAGGTTGTGTATTCCTTGTCTGGAGTGTGAGTGACAGGGGCTGGGGGATGCCAGGAGACAGGGTGAGTCAGCGCAGGGCTGAATAGCAAGATCTACATGTAGATGGGTGGGAGGGTCGCACCTGGGCCCTGAATAGGACAGTGCCTTCCCTCCACAATGCTGGCTCCACCTCCTGTGGTGCGTCTGATGTCCCTGGCCTACTCACTGAAAGAAGGGACGGAGACTTGTCAACAAAGTGCTCCAGAACTGGTTTGGGCTAGGCAAAGGCCTCTCTGCCTTCAGAGAACAAAGGAATTTGGGATATAAATATTGGGGCCCTGACCCCATGAATTTAGATCTCGCTGGAATCAAGGAACCTGCCAAGACGAAGAGCTGGAAGAGCTGCCAGGAGGAGTACTTCCCCTTTGCTGTGTTGTTGCTTTGTTGGGTTGGCCTGCAGCTGCTGCTTCTGCCTTGGGCAGTGAAAGGACTGGACTGAACTTTCTACAAACTTGTGCTGGAACCGAGCTGGCCTCCTGTTAAGAAGTCTCAGGGACTACAAAGACTTCACAAGCCTCTGGGTACTGCTTCTGGAACGCTGTTTCAGTTGCCACAGAGGAAGGGAACCGCAACCGACTCCGTCAACCGAATCCATCCCTGGCCGGTGACCTGTTTGCACCGCAGACCGCATCGCCCCGCTTCGCATCGCAACCCTGGTCTCACCGTGGGCGCCGTCCGACGCCGCCAACATCGAGCCGCTGCTTGCACCGTGACCTGTGGGCACCGCAGTTCGCATCGCATCGCTTCACTGGACCAGCCGGACCAGACCGACGCTGTCGCTGCAACTGGCTCAAGAGTCGAGACCGCACCGTATTTGGGGCACCGCTCGCACGTCTGCGACGCACCGCTCCGACTCGCACCGCTGTCCGACGCCAGCTCCCGCACTCCGGCTAGGTCGCCTGCATCGCAACCTGTCAGCACCGCATCGAGCATCGTCTCGCCCTGCATCGCACGCCTTGGACTCACCGACTCCGTCTGCACGACGCTCATCGAGCCGCTGCCTGCACCGCATCGAGGGACACCGCACCTTGCATCGCTCCGTCTTGCACCGCAACCGCGACGAACGCCGACCGGCTCGTACACTCCGTACCAGCCACAACGAGAAAGGTACTGTAACCGAGTCTGTTCATGACTCTGCTGGCCCGTATCAACGCGGTCGGCTGGAATTGTTAGACTCTGGGGTTTTCAGCATCACGGTAGGCTCGGACGGAGCTACCGACTCGTACGAACTTTGCTTTTGTGCTATTCCTGCAAAGAAGAAGTTACCGTATCAAGTATTCGTTCGTAAAGTATAGTATTGTGGATTTTTGTCGTAATTGGTCTTGTCTTGAGTATATAAAATATTGGTTATTTTTCTAAACTGGTGTGGTGTCCGTTTGTAGTGCTTACACTGTATTACTGTTGGTTATGTGCAAATGCTTTACACACTGCCTCTGAATTAAGCCTGACTGCTCGTGCCAAGCTACCACGAGGGTGAGCAGGGGTTACTTCACGAGTGTAACAACCCTTACCCTGACTAGGAAGAAGGGTCCCTACTTGGACAAAGGTGCAAGCCCTTGCCAACTAGAGATCCCATTTCTAACAGGTGGCATGTCACAGGAAAAGATTCAAATACTGATCACAATCAGGCCATTCATTTTAGGTGTAAATTACACCCCCCACAAATTTGAGATACCACGAAGTTTGAAAACTAGCAAGAAAAGTTGATACAAGGGTGATTTAGGCTACAAGACAGATACATGTCTTCAATCAATTGTTTATATGCATGACTTTCATAATACATGACTGCAAACTGGAAATAATATACAAAGAAAACTTTCTTGATGCACGCCTATTTCTGACGTTAACAGAAGTCTGTAATAATATGATCACATTGGAACTCTCTTGCTATTACGAATTACAGACAGGTTCTTATGCCTCAAGTTTTCACAAGCTGCAGCCCTGGCATGGAGTTAAGGCCTATCTGTTTTTCCTCATTTACATCCAGAACACATTTAGTGGAAGGACGCAGTGTGTACAGGATCAACTGCTAAATTAGACTTAAACATTGTAGAAGGAAGGACATGGGGTCTGTGTCTTTATGAGTTGTAAAGCAATCTAATGGAAGGGGGTGGCGTGGTAGAAGCTAGAAAGTTGGGAAGGATTCTGGAAGCTGAAGATGTGTGGGAGCCGAACCTCAATAATGTCCTGAACCCTAATATTAGATCACCCTGACTTTTGCCAAAATAATTTGACTCCAGTGTTTCCTGTGGATCTAGCGGTTAGAGAGTTAAATAAAATATTGGCAGCATAAAGAACTGGGTTCTAGATCAAAAATAAGGCATAAAGTGAATTTATTACAGAATAATCTAAATGCAGTGCAGAGAAAAATGCATGAAATGCGATAAAGGCACAAATACAAAAGTGCAGATAAATGAAAACTCATAAAACTAAATAATTCCTAATTAGGCAGAATTTAAGTAAATATTCTAAGCGTCAAACTCATAAAGAGTAGGGGGCGGAGTCAGATGCCATGCTGTGAGGAGCTGCTCATCGGCGTTCCATAGCAGCCCCGAGGGCTCCCGATTTATCCCGGTGGCTGGAACCTTCATTGTGGACCCGCGGAACTGGGACACGGTAGGGGACGCGGTGAGCCTCTCTGGGAGAAAGCGGAACTCATGCACATTACCTTGCCGCCTTTCGGCTGCCGACGGTCCAAACTCAACCAACTGTCCAAGATGGCAACCGTGCCTGAGCTAGCCCACCGGCCTGCCTAGTTCCTGCCTGACCATCGATTGCGGCACCGTCGGCGGCAGACGATCCACGGGGCCTGAATTGTTGGCCTTGCCCCTGGCTTGCACGGCTTGCCATTTAGATGTTGCGGACATACTGCAGTATTGGAACGGCTTGCCCCATCAGGGTTCTTGCATGTGGACAAGTAAACGCCTCTTCGAATTCCCACGTCCACTGCCATTTGTCAATTCGCTGCTGTATGGAGTGCTGCTGGGGGCCTCTCCTCTGTCGTCCTTCCTGTCTTAGGAGGCTCACCCAGCATTCATAACTCCCCCGCCAGGGCTCAAGTGGCTGGACTAAGCAGCGACACCTTAGCCACTAGCAGCTTGAGATCGTTGCCCCTCTGCATTGGCTTTTAAACCACGGACACGCAGTTCATCGCTAAAAACCACCTTACTCTTCTCCCCGGGACTGAGGGGTCTGAAACTTGATCTCCTACACGGCCGCATGGGAGAGTGTGCGTTGCAAGGCAGACCTGCTTTACTACCACCCCCGCAGACTAGTAAATGAAGACCCCCACTTTCTGCCACCTCTGATCTCTTAGTCACTGTACATCGGACAGACTGGCGAGGGCCCACTTCCTTGAGTTGCACAAGGGCCTTCTGGAACTTTGACCATGGCCCTACACAAGGGGACCACTGCACGAGTATCTTTATGGCTGCCACCCGACCTACTCTGGATTCATATTGAGGTGCACTACCTCTGCGGGGGTACCCTGAATGGGCGCCTCGAAGATCTGCTCACTCTAGCTTATTCTCTCATTGCTCTCCGCACCGCCTCCCTCCACCTGACACCATGGGGCACACACACAAGATGAGGGAGGACTCCCCATCGCCATCAACATCTTAGGGCCGTGTCCCGCAGCTGAAACCCACTGACGCCCCCAGTAGAATGCGCACAGATGCTGAGGACAAACTTGATGACATACTAGTGGCCATTGGGTCAACAAGAGAAGCCCGGAATGCAAAATGGACTACCTGGTGGTAGATCTTAGTCTCCTGCGGGATGACCATCGTAAAATTCCCGATTGAAACCACCATGGCTGAACTTGTGCCTGTATCGAAGAGCCACTTGTCTCAACTGGAAGACATGGCAGCACACCTCAAAGCCAGGATCGAAGAACAAGAGGGTAGAGCCCGGCACCATAATATTTGAATCTTTGGGCTGCCTGAGAACATTTAGGGGTCGCTGATGGTTACTTTCCTTGAAGACTGGCTGCGTAAGATGGTTGCCCATGAGGTACTCTCGAAATTCTATGTCTTAGAACGAGCGCATAGGGTGCCAGCGCACCCGCCACCTCTGGGGGTAGGAAGGGCTCTTCCGAGACCCATAATGGCCCACCTCCTGCACTTTCACGACCGGGACTTCCTACTCCACCAGGCCTGCACGGCAGGCCCCTTCTGGGTCGAGAATGCAAAAGTCTAAATTTTCCAAGAGTACACTGCAGCGGGCTTCTTTCCTGGCCCAAAAGAAGCAAACACCCAAACCTACTATCCCGTACACTTGCTCTTTCCAGCAAGACTGTGGATACACTTAAATGGCAAGCCCATGTTCTTTGACACTCCTGAAGATGCCTGGGATGGCTTGACACATACAATGGCCTCCTCTTCTACTGTGCCCAGGGGCCCCCCTCAGGTCGTCAATTGCAAATTGTGACGCTCACAGAGGAGGGGTTGCTCACGCCACATCAGGCACGCAGTGGCTGGAATCAGGCACTTGCCACGGCGGATATGGTGGGGCACGAGGGCACCGCTGTCTCCTCGGAGGAGGGAGCCAGCTGTGGATCTGAGAACAGTCCTGAATCAGACCCCTGCATCACCCCTCTGCGGGTCACCCCCAGATCTGGGAAAGAGATAATTTTAGGTTTGACCTGTTCCCCTTGCTCTCTCAGCATAATGCATCCACTACCCATAACACTAATCCCCTTCTGATGGTGTTGGCCCAGACCACTGGATGTTATATTGTCATACTTTTCTAATCTAAGGTGAGCCTCCAAGGTTCAGGAGCATGCTACCTTCTTGGAGTAACTCACCCCCCCCCCCAACCCCTCCTCCGCACTCACTGTTCTGGTGCAATTGCTATTCGACGACTCCACCAGTGGGGAGAATTTTATAGGTGTCCATGGTTTTTCAACAGAGCGCCTTGGCGCGACTGTCCCTGGGAGGTTTTGTAGGGGAGTTCATCTGTTGTTTGTTCCCTCCTGTTGTCGCTAGGTTGCTGCTTATTATTTTGCACTGACTTTGAAGGCTGGAGTAAAGCGAATGGGGGCAGGGAGTGCTGTAGGGCTCAAGTACTGTTCTACCTCTCATGGCTAGACGTATTCCCACCCTTAAAGTGCTTACTTGGAATGTCCACTGCCTCAATTCTCCTTCTAAGCGATATACAGTGCAGATGCACCTTAAGAGGCGGGGGATACAGGATGCATTCCTTCAAGAGACACACCTCACACAGGCTGACAGCCTGCCATTGCAGAAGCGTTGGAGGGGTAAGATGTATACTACCACCTATTCCTCCTTTGCTAGAGGGGTTTTTATATGGGTACTCCTGGGAACCCCTTCCTTCCCCAGGTGAAGGTCCTGGACCCGGAGGGCCGCTTTGTGGTACTGGGGGGTAAATTGAATGGGAGAGATATTGCTTTTCTTAATATCTACGCACCGAACACTGATCAACGCAAGTTCCTCTCTTCAGTAGCTCCACACATTGCCAAGATCATGCAGTACCCACTGCTAGTGGAAGGTAACTTTAATTGTGTTGTAGATGTCGCTCTCAATAGATCGCACACACCCTTAGCCACATCTCCAATCCATAACACAGCCTGCTTTTTTTCGTACTTGGATTGCAAATTGGCGACTAGTCTATACTTGGTGGGCTCACCACTCACTGAGTTCCTTTCTCATACTTCTCTGCCCTGCATTACCTCTTGCTTTGTTTGGACGCGTTCCTCTGCTCTGCCTCCCTACACAACCATGCCACATGAGCTGAATACCTAGCCAAAACTCATTCCGATCACAAACCCTTATTGTTGTCTTTTACTTGGGTCGTACCTGCCCCCCATAGCCTCCTGGAAGCTTAATGTTGTGGCCCTTGACAACCCTGTATTCCAGGACCGGATGGGAGACACAATCAGCAACTACTTCATGGACAATGAGGGCACGGCCTCCTTGCCTCTGGCGGAGTGGGAGGATTTCTAGTTGGTAGTCCAAGGTCACGGTATAGCTAACATGGTCGGGATCTGAGCCCAGCTCCATAGAAAGGTCAAACAGCAGGAGGACCTCCTAACTGCATTGGAGTTCCCCCAGGACAGTGCTCCAGCTTCCCCAGACCGTCTTCGAACAGAATGGGAAAACCTTCAATTTTTAATTGAACGCCTCCGAACGTGCCACTATAGGGCCTCCACCACCAGGACACATAATAAGCGGGACAAGAAGGGGACCCTGCTGACCTGGTTAGCCAATCCTAACTAGCACTCCTCCAAAATCCTGCAACTGCATACCTCCAGCGAAGGGGTGGTGTACACCCAGGCTAAAATCAATGAGACCTTGCCAGCGCACTATGCCCAGCTGTACGCTTGATGGGAGGTGGACTGCTCACAATCTATGTATGGCTATTTCCTAGCTGCTGAAGCACTGAAGCTCCCGACTGCGGTAGTGGCCTCGTTGGTAGTGGAGATCATGGTGCAGGAGGTATGGGGGCAATCAAGGCTTTGGCCTGAGGAAAGACTTCTGGCACGGACGGGCTGCCCATAGAATTCTACCCGCACATGTGGACACCCTGGCCCTTATACTGACCAAAGTATATAACACGGCACGGGACACTGGCTCTCTCCCGCCCATCCTACGCGAAGCGTTACTAGTGCCTCTCCTCAAGAAGGATAAACCTGAGGAACTGGTCACTTCCTGCAGACCCCAAGTCTATACTGAATGTAGACTACAAAACATTAAGCAAAATACTGGTGAACAGACTGCTCCCCCATTTCCAGAGGCTGATACACGAAGATCAATCAGGATTCATCCCTACCCAGTGCACTGCTAGAAATATATGCCCACTGGTGCAGGTCATTTACTCTGCTCCAAGCATCTACCCGAAAGCTTTGGCAATAGCAGTCGACATCAAGAAGGTTTGTGATTCTTTGATATGGGACTCTCTATATGCGACGATGGCACGCACGGACTTGGGTAGTGTGTTTCTCCTCTAGACACAACTATTGTATACGAAACCTGTGGCCCGAATTAAGATTGGCGCTACCATCTCAGCATTGCGTGCTATTGGCAGAGGAACGCACCAAAGATGTTCTCTTTTGCCTATACTTTTCGCTTTGGCAATGAAACCCCTGGCCCTTACACTTTGCACCAAGCATCATTACCAGGGGCTATGGATAGATGATGCATGCCTGTCATAGGGTTTCTGCACATACAGAGCTATGCACAGGATAATAGGACCTTGGAATATAGTGGTGAGCCAACCATAAACCTTAGCACCCAAAACCCCAACCCAACTAGCCTTAGCGTCCCATTGGCACCAATGTACCAATGCTTAGACAACCCAGAACACGGTATCTCTCTCTCAGGACACGCAGAGGCAAGAACACTCTTTCGTCACATTCGTACCTGTCCACAACATGCGTATGAAGAGACACTGTATAGGTTAAAATGTTTATTTCAACTTACGTGCTCTAAGATACAGTACACGTGTCAGTACTAGTAGCATAATACATAAGAACAATATAATCAGCATAGTTACTACTCCATAGAATACAAACGGGGAAAGCATCTCATAAAGCAGTGGAGATATGTCTAACTAACATTACCACCCTCCCCGTGCTGGAAGCCAGTTTATTATGATAATAGAAGACCTTTGGGCTTTGACTAGCGAACCCCCATACCTCAGTCTCTTGATGCAAAACTACATCAGCAAACAATCACAGCTCTTCCCCCTGGAAAGGTCGTCTCCAAGTGCTCTCTTAGAGCAAGCGATCGCATTATTAAAAGCACACTAATTTCTCAATGGCAGCTGTACAAGTGTTATGTCTAGGTGCGAGGGACGGGCCAAATCAGTAGGAACCAGGGAGTTGTTATTCGACCTTGTAACTGTTGTTCAGACTGAGCCCAAAAGGGAACAGGAGAAAAGGTGAGAAACAGAATATGCAGACTGTTGTAGAATAACTTGGCAATAACAGAGGGCGAAAGAACAACATCCAATAATAACGTGCGCAAGAGTCATCATGGCAGCCAGGCCTGCGGTAACGTGGCCAGACCCGTCAGGAGGCCATGAGCCACAAGACATGCCTTTACATCTCTTTTTATGAGGACGACTTGCGAGACGGGTGAGTGCTCAGATGTTGAGGGAGCCATTGCCACATTGGCAGAGTTTGTGTGCCACTGCAGCCAGAGGGTTAATTGGGACAAGTTTCCCTCCATATACACCACTGACATGGACTACCTCGTTCTCGGTAGGGATGGTCCCCTGCTGGGAATCTATTACACTTCGCTATCTCGGAATTAGGGTTTACAACACTGAGGCAGAGTTGATAGAGGGCAACATTAGGGCATCACTCACGGCTCTGCAACGAGCCGTGCAGTTTTTGCTCACCCTCTCCTTATCTGTCATGGGTAGGATTGCCCTGTCAATGACGATATTCCTCCCTCCACTCTTATACAATTTCACATTCCTCTCAATTTGTCTCCCTAAATCACTCGTCAATTAAATGGATAGCCTGCTCACATGGCTTATCTGGGGCATGGAGCACCGTCGGATTGCCCTCAGGAAACTGCACCTACCACTGGATGCAGGGGGACTTGAGGTCCCCGATATGGAGCTCTACTATCTGGTGGTGCAGTTGAAATGCGCAGCACTCTGGTGCAATGCACTCAGGAGTGGCGGAGACGGTCGACTGCGTACTGGCCCCACTCAGACCGCCCTGGCAACCACCTACTTGGCACCACGACCTCAACATCATGAGGAGACAGAGGGTCCTGTGCTGTCTGTCTTCCGTTTTGCTTTGGCCCATGAACTCCAACACACAAAGGCAAAATGTCCTTATGCCAAAACCTCCCAGCAGCAATTCTGTCTCACCTCCTGCGTACAGGAGACTGTACTGGGCTGCGTGATTGGGAACAGAGGGGTATGACCAATCTTGGTGACTGGTTTTCAAATGGCCAACTGCGTGACTTCTAGGACTTGATTGCTGAGTTGCAGACCTAGGGGGCCGAGTATCTAGAACCCACTGAGCATGAGTGTCTAAAAGCTATCTGCATTACGAAGGCCAGGCCCACGTGATCAGACTGCTATATGGTTCCCTCTTCTCAGTCCAAGCACGACCTCTCCCTCTTGCGAGATAACTGGGCCACTGACCTGGGTCGAGAACTGACAAATAGGGACTGGGTCAATGTGCTGTGTTATATCCCCCTTCCCCCCCCAGGCATTCCACAACGCCAGTTTCAAGTTAATTCAATATTGCTCCTTGCACATGGTGTACATGACCTCTAAACAACTTAATAGGGCATTCCCTGGGATCAAGGTGGCGTGTCTCAGATGCCGCTTGGATGACGCAGACTTTCTTCAAATGGTATGGGGCTGCCCGACCTTCACCCCATTCTGGTAGACAGTGACAGCCATAGTTAATGCTGTCACAGGCTGCACCCTTGACAGGACACTGGCTGTCTGCTTCTTTGGGTTATTTCCCAAGCCCTGGACTAGACTTATCACTTCCAAATTTGCGGCCCAGGCCTCAACTCTGGCACAGCAGCAAATCACGATGGCTTGGAGATCCCCTATGGGGCCCTCACTTGTGGAATGGAGGCAGGAGCAGTCCAGATGGGCAGAATGCGAGAGTGCAATTATGAAACTAGAAATACAAAAGGGCCGACGCCTTTCCAGACCACGCGCAGATGTGGGATCTAATACTTCAGGACTGCCCACTGATAGCCACGGACGGACGCCTACTTCCTGTGCCAGACGAGGTCCTCAATGATGAGAGCTACATTTCTCTCTGCCTTATTAGGGGCCGCCCATCCCATACCCACTGTATCCTCACCTGCTGTTAAGCCTACGGGGAACCGGTTCAACTTACCCCAATCCCCTCCACCTCATGCACTCCTCCCCTACTGTACTGGCTCTTCTGCTGAAGACCCACCAGGGTCCCAGCATCACCGCACCCCTTTGTTTTACCATATTGGTTAGCCTGTACAGCAGTTTCACCCTGTTTGACTCCCTTTCCTCCGGCAAAAGCTCCCTTCAATTGTTGGGACTCGCTGTGGTTACTCATTTGGGCAGCCAGTATGGCTTTCATAGCCTCTCTCTATGCATGATATGTTTACGATAACATATCTTTCGAGCTGCTACATCGTCTATCTGACTATGGCTTATATGGCTGCCATGCACGATATGTGGATTGAACTCACACTGTATTATTTACTACTATGACTGTACCAGATTCATGGAATATGCCAAACAAAACTCATAAAGAGTACTGACAGCATCCCAACAGCAAATCTAAAGCAAATGAACAGAGTCTTGGAGGAAAATAGAAAGTCACCTACAAGGAAAATAGTGAAAGAAAAAATGCCACGAATAACAGAAACCCAAAGGTTTTATAGAGAAATCACACAAGCTATTAATAGATTCTGCAAATTCAGCATGGCATTATCATGGTTAAGGTCGCATTGGCAAATCAGAAACAACAACGTAATATTCTAAATCTTTAGTACTAACCCATTTCTTAAAGTAAGAGAAATCTTCCATATGCACCCTCAGCAGCTGTACTCAGGAGATGTACAACACAAATAAAACCTTTCTTAAACAATGGCTCATAGAATTAGCACATCTGCACTAAAACTTCCAGCAGAAGTCCTTGAAAATTATACTTTGAGAACACGATGGAAGCTTCATTCACAATACGTGCTTTTGGACAATGTTGCACATTGCTAGTACATTGAAGTCATTCATTTGGTCCTCCTCGGAAACAAGGTGTCAGATGGTTTGCAGTGGGACATGAGCAGGAGCAAGCTGAATAGAACATCAGAAACTACATCCATTAAAAAAAAAATTAATGACTTGTTACACAAAAATGTGGCATAACCATTCTTAGCATTGTTTACAGTTCTAAGTGACCTAGGTAACTCAGTCCAAGTGCAACATCATTAGTTCAGTGGTTACGACTCTATGCATCATTGAAAAAAATAATTAATTAATTAATCTTCACATGACATTTCCACATTTCATGTGAGGATTGAGGTGTATTATACGGTGTGTGGTTGTGTAACCTCACCATGTAATACACTCACAAAAACCGTCCTGGGTCCAGTCAGGCTCATTTGTAAAACCTATAGCTCAACGCTTAGTAGCTGTGGCTTAGAGCAGCAAGGCTTAAACAAAGGAACTAGTGTAAAGCATTTAGAAGCACCAAACAACGAAATAAGAAAGTCACACAACACAAAAGAAACCAGACACCAATTTAAAAAAAAATAGACTATAATGTTATGATTTTTTCAGACACACTGATGAGCAAAATCGACTGGCGGGTTCCGAAGTTATAGATTTTTAAATAAAACGTAAATCTCAGGTTTTCAGGCTCAAGCACAAACAAGCATTGGTAACCGTAAAGTTCGGAAACTTTATAAAACTTTTAAAGAGCTGTGTTCGACTACTTCGGCCTGGACTGGGTGACCAATTCCAACAGGGGGTAGGTCAAGGGGGCAGCCAGGAGTCAAAGTACAGGTACCTAGTCACCAAAGGAGTCTAAGGCCCAGTTCCACACTTTAGAAATGGACCGCCATAGACTTTAATGAAGTGGTCCTGATGCTGGTGATACATGAAGCTGAGGATCCTGAAGGATGCTCTGGGTTCTGTGCAGTCGACGGGGGTCTCCTCCCAGTTTTTTCTCAGTTCATGGGTTAGTCAGGAGTCATGGTCCCTCAAAGTCCTCTTTGAGCCAGTAGAAATCCAGCAGCAGCTGGGCTACCGATTTCTGGACACAGCAAGTCCAGCAGTTTCCTTAGGTGAAGGCTAGTGTCCATCTTTGAAGACCAATCTGCAATCTGGTGACTCTCAAAAGTCTAGCAGACACAGGTGCAACTTTTGAGTTGGGAGTGGTGGTCATTGGGGCTGCACAGTGGCAGTCAGCGGCCATTCCTTGGGAGTGGCTACCGACCAGCCAGGATGGGCTATTTCAGCTTTTATGGCCCTGGTGCTGGAACAGGTGGTCAGCAGGTGGACCATTGGAGTCATGACTTTGGTCTGGGGCTTGGGGACAACTTTTCCTTGAGCCAGGCATAACAGGCATAGTCCTCTCTTTGCTGGCCCAAGGAGCAGCAGGGGAGCCTCCATTGCCAGGTCTAGGGGTTAGCAGGGCAGTCCTTCTTCAGTCCGCTATCCAGTCCAGATATGATCTGAGATTCAAGATGCCAGGGGTGCCAAATTTATGCCCAGAAAGTGCCCTGGGGGATAATACGGTCACTATCAAATGGTCTACTGTAATCCCTCCCACCCAGTGATGACCTACAGCTATGTGTGGCATCTAGCAATCCCAGAGTGCACTATTCTGCCCACTCTCAAGATGGCTAAACCCCTCCTCGGCTGTGAGGAGCTTGGCAGCCCACCTTAGAGGTTTGGCTACTTGTGGGCTATATACCCAAAGCAAAAATGGTTTGGCAACTGGTCTCCCTGCTCTGTCCCCGCTGCTAGCCCGTCTTCCTGAACACAGGGGCAGCCCTCCCTTAGTGTGATTGCCTTAGATCACCAAAGGCGGCTCGTCCTTTGATGCTCCCCTTTTTGGCTAACACCCGGAGTGGCTTCCTGTAAATGGGGAGGTAACACCTCCCTCCGTAGCAGGCCTCTATTGTTCCCTAGCCTGGGAGTTATTCACATTGCTCCTCAGGAGGGCAGAAGGTTGTCTGGAGGCCAGCATCTGCGTAAGGCCACAGGATAAACTGGGCAACAGAGTGGCAGCTTTCTAAAAGTTGCTTTTTCTCAAAAGTGACATTAAATTCGACTTGGGCATCAGGTCAGATTTAATGCCACCATTAATTTGATATCTTGGAGTACCCATTTTAGTGGTGCCATTCAGACGTGATCACAGCTGAGGGGTCAGCGTGTAACTCTGTACTAGCCAGGCCAGTGTGTAACTCTGTACTAGCCAATGGGACTACCGACCTTTCCACAGTAAAAACAATAATTTGGGGTTTTTACTGCTCGAACATATGAAAATACATGCCCAGCTTAATAATGTATAGCACCCAGACTTGGGGCTCCTTGGGTCTTCCTAAGGGGTGTCTTACATACATTACTAAGGGAAGTGGGTGGCTCTGCCATAGGGTTAACTGGCAAAGTCGATCTAGCAGTTTTAAACTGACCTTCTAGTCTGCAGTGGCAGAATGGGAGCCATTTTTTGCCTTGTCGTACTAATGGTGGCACAGGTAGAGCTGCAGTCCACAAGAGACACCTCAACTTACAGGCCCTGAGTACCCTTGGTACAATATTCTAGGGGTTTAACAAGTAAGGGCCTGATTATGATCTTGGCAGATGGGATACTCCGTCACAAACGTGACGGATATCCCGCCCGCAGTATTACAAGTTCCATTATATCCTATGGAACTTGTAATATGGCAGACAGGATATCCGTTACGTTTGTGACGGAGTATCTAATCCACCAAGATCGTGATCAGGCCCTAAGTTGGGCTATGCCAATTGGAGACAAGCCAAACATGCACCATTTTAGGGGTCAGTGCACAGGCACTGAATTCTGTGTAGCAGGGCTCAGGGCATTTCAGAGTCATTACACCAGCAGCTAGTAGTCAAATTGGGGGCAAAGAGTGGGGGTACACCTGCAAAAAGCCTTTTTCCTTACATTTTGCATATTTCGAAAATGCTACAACAGTTGTTTGAAACTTGTTGGAGGAGGATATGTTTAAAAGTTATATTGATAATAAAGCAGTTTTATCAATTATGTGAATTCATCAGAACATCTCTACACTAGTGACGATAGGATGATGCTGAAAACTGTGAAACATCTGTGGTTGAGCGAATCCTGGTCATGGCCTGCACTCAGTTTGTGTTTCTGTGACTTAAATAAGCAGAAGTAAGTTTGTGTTCGGTGCATAAACTGAGTTGTGCTTTCAGATCCCTTTAAACTCCCAAACCCGCATTCCATTTGAGGCTCATACTCTTACTCCACAAGCACTTTCCAACTCCTACGTCGGATCACTTGCTATATTGCTGCCCTCCATTTCAACATTCTTTTCTTCGATCCTCTGATCTTGGCACTCTGAGGCCTCCTGTAGTGGCTTATACCACAACACAAAAACCTAAAATAAATAAAGCTGTACCTCTCAATGTTTGGCAAAAGCTGTACGTATCTGGTGCGGAGATCTTTTGCAGAAGTTGTCACTTAGTTGTCTGTCATACTGAAGCACTGTGTCATAATGACACTACAAGGAGAAGGGGGTGTGGCTTGTGAGAGCAAGATGGCGGACATGCCTTAACACCACTCCGCAAACCGCCCAATAAATCCGTGGTCCACAATTTACACACAGGAGTGTGGACGCTGGCTGCTGGGGGCCCCCCTGAATGTTATAGGTGGCCTGCAGTGAACGATCGAGCTGCGGACGGAGAGCTGCACGGACTGTGGACCTGGCCTGGCTACAGAGGGGCGGGCTGAGGCACAGACTGCTGGCCGGGCAGAGGCCGCACATACCTGGTGGCAATGAAGGAGGCTTGAACGGAAGGACTGTGCCACTCGTTGGTGGTCCGCAGAAGAGGGGCTGCTGCATGGGGCTGGATCGGTAACTCGGATCGGGCTGTACAGGGGAGATGGCTGAGAGTTGGCGAGCGAGGAGGCAGGCCGGCATGTGACGATCCAGCGCCTGTGTAGATCGGCGACCCCCGGGATCTGCAACGACGCCTAAAGTGGAGGAGAGAGGCAGGAAAGCCGGAGCCTACTGAGGGACCGCTGTTGCTTGACGCCAGCGGGGACATCGCAGTGGAGGTGAGACGTCCTCTCGGGCCTGCCATTTCACCCCCAGTGCGGCCCGAGCGCTGAAGCCGGATGCTTTCCGGCTGGAATCACAGCCCAGAGGAGAGAGTACATGTGACTTGCGGGGGCTCCATACAGTGGGACTTTACGGGGTGAAGACCGGATCTGTGATGAGGACTGCAGAGATGGCGCGCTGAGGCCGGGGAGGCCCTGCTGATTTACGCTGCCTGATAACGGCTGCGCGCTGAGGGGCTGAGTGGGCCCTGAAAGAGCATTGGAGCACAGAACTTGCAGCACTGGACAATACCTTCTCTCCGAGGCAATTGACTGGAGGCGGGACTGCTGGGCCATGGTCTGAAGAGATGGGGATGGCCTAGGCTGGCTACAGATGCACTTACGGGGGAAGATGGGGACCGATGTATACACACGGTGACATACGGATGTACCCCATATACTACCTGCGAAGCTGGGTTGTGGGGCTGGACTGTTGAAACCCCCCACACCGTTCTTTGACGCTTCTCCTCCTTGTTCCTGCTCCAGCTCTTGCGTGCGCATGGTCTTCTCGGAAGGGCATGTGCACAGGAATAAGCAGTTGTGGTGTGGCCTAGTGATCTGCACATCAGGACGGAGGTGAGAGCCATTACCCTGCTCATCGCCCCTGGTGCAGCTGTGAGAGGGGCAGAGGGACAGAAGAGATAGACACACTGCTGTATGGTAGATACTACCTGGCGGAGGAGGAGAGGATAGGACGCACGAGGGGGACAGGCCCCGGAGCCTCCTTACGAGCATCTTCAGCGACAGAGACAGATGGACGGGAGTCCCCGATCTCACACAACCCACCACCGGATGACAGGTTTGAGGCCATTCTTCAAGCTATTGAATGCTCCAGGCTGTGTATGGAGGCAAAAATTGACAATGTGGCAACAGAGCGGAGTATCGAAAATTGTCTGAACGCATCACTACTGTTGAACATACTTTGGCTGAAGTTCAGCCGGTCATGAACACTGTGACCCAGCAGATGAAGGATTATGAACAAAGGCTTCGCCACCTGGAAACCAGGATGGAGGACGTGGTGGGCCGCTCCCGCCGCAATAATGTCGAGCCTGATAGGCCTCCCGGAGGGGGCGGAGGGCAAGGATGCTGTGACATTCAATGAGACCTGGCTGAAAGGTTTGGTGCTGGCGGCCACCCTCTCCCCCACTTCTCGGTCTTCGTGTCCCCTTTAGGAGGCCTGCGCCGGGTGCGGGTCCTCGCCCATTCCTCTTTAAGTTGCTACATTATCGGGACAGAGACTCTATTCTAAGAGAAACAAGGATGCTAAAAGAGGTCCAAATTGGAAACGCAAAGATGATGTTGTTTCCCAATTACACCATCGGGGTGCAGCGTCAGCGGAGCTCCTCCCTGGCGGTGAAAAGACAGCTCCGACAACTGAATATCCAGTACTCTCTTCTTTTCCCCACATAATTACGTGTAATAGCTGACGGTAAAACATGCTTTTTTGAAACACCGCAAGACACCTAGGACTGGCTGGAATCAACCAGGAAGTTCTCTGGCCCCAGACCAACTGGCCGAGGTGATACACGAGGGGATGCAACACGCACGGCTGAGGGACGCAGACAATGGAAGCACACCCATAAACTGTTGGGAGTACCGAACCTGGAGCAAATAATTAGGGAGAGACAGCAGGCGGTCAGATGCAGAGAGGATGTCAGACTTGGCTAAAGAGTCAGACAAAGAGAGGCTGTCTATAAGGTCTTTGGATGATGAAACCTCGCCGGGGTCTTGTGTGTCCGAAGCGGTTTCCTTGCCTCTGCCAGAGGTCACCTCACAGACGGCGGATGGACTTATCTGAGATGTAATGTATCTGTTGGGTCACGCTGAGTTTCTCTGGAAGTGGGTGGCGCAGGTGTGGGGGGGTCAGGGGGTTGTGGGGGAGGAGGTGCGCTAGTTGTCTTGGAGGTACTGGCTGGAATGGGGGCCGCCTACTAGCCACACAGTTGAGAGATCATAGGGGACTAGGACTTACCCTTGGTACTGGATGGGCATGTTGCAAAGGGAAGCCACTGAAGGTCACGCTCCATCACTTTCGTACATTCTAGGGGATTGCTTTGGGTTAGGGTGCTATGGCACTAGGTTTGGGCAGTCCCTCACGGCTGATGGGACTACTCTTTTGGTATTATATATTGTTGATGTTTTTAGTTGAAAGAAGTTTAATTGGATGGGTCCGTGTTTGGCTGCTGCTGCTTCTGGATGACACCTTACGCCACAATCAATTGCACAACATTCATTCTGTACCACTGATGCACCTGATTCTGCTTACAACATGACAACACAACGCATTATAACATGGAATGTGTGAGGATTACGCACTCCCTCCCGTAGATATGCGGTATACGCCTATCTTAAACGGCATAACGTGAAACTGGCACTCCTGCAGGAATCTCATCTAACACACATACAGTCCGCTAAGTTACAACGTAGGTGGAAGGGACACATTTACGCCACAAACTACTCCGCATTTGCCCGAGGGGTGCTGGTCTCGGTCCGCCCGGGTTCCCCCCTTCTAGTGGAGGAGACGGTAGTGGATGCTGAAGGGAGATATATCTTCCTTAAAGGCAGATTGGACGGAAGTTATTTACTATTGGGCAATATTTATGCACCCAACACAGATCAAGGGCCGTTCTGGAATAAGTTATCCACAATACTTTCTAAATGGTGTGATCTACCCTGGATAATAGGGGGTGACTTCAACAACATGCTTGACACGTCACTGGATCAATCGTTTCCACCACTCAGGGGCACTTCGGCATGTACAGGGGCCTCACTGCTACGGGGCTGGGCTAGAGGATGGGGGATTGTGGATATTTGGAGACACCGTAATCCTAACACACGTGAATATTCTTTCTATTCCAGACCACATGGATTACATGCCCGTCTTGACAGATTTTTAAGTACATCCAACATGGTGCCATATGTAACACAGGCAGACTACCTTGGCCGCACACATTCCAACCACAACCCACATTGTGTATCAATAGCATGGGACGCACAGCCCTCTCCAGTTCCAACATGGCTGTGGAAATGTACCTTTTAGGGGTACACTGGTGCAGGGTCACCTTCTTGTCCACGGGTCCAAAGACCAACAAAATAGAGATCAGCAGTGGAGTTGGAATAAATAACAAGTTTATTAATCACTCATGAGCGGGACCACGTCCATACAACACTCTCAAGTGTTGCAGGAGGTAGTACACTGAAGTAACAGAACACAGGTCTTTTATACAGGTTTTCTGCAATGCAAGCATGTGAACAGAAATAGGAAGAACAAGTTTTAGGAATAGCTATCAGCAAACAAGGGCAGATGAATAACCATGTGGTCAGCAAAGTGGGAGGGGGAGCAGGAATGCTTATGGCAGCAGTAAATGGTCGACAGTTAACATCTGAGTCCAGGTGCACTGACAACTATAAACCCTCAGCACGTACATTGCTTTAGCTGAGTCAGGAAGTCAACAAAAATAGATAACACAAGCAGAGTGAAAAGACGAAAGAATTACGAAGGAAACTTAAATGGACACCATAGCCAAAATGGCTGTAGCTTATGCTAAGTAAAAATATTACACGTTTTCCACAGACGGCCCTTTTAGCATAAGCTAAGACATTTTTCTTATGTTTTAAAAAGGGTACGATAAATATCATGTATATCAATTAGCATCATGTCGCTAACTTCTCGATCTATTGCTAAACGGGCATTTACATTTTGGACATTCGTTTTTGATGGTAGACAAGTAGTACAAGTGGAAATACAGAGGGAACAAAGCATCGGTCCGCATTGGATACATAAACAACAGGAGAAGAGAATTGCAATAATTATGAACAAGGACGATAATATTTTTAAACCCCATACAGAAAATACGTTCCAGAACCATCCAGCCCAAGTCCATGTTCCTGAATCTTGATGTATCTCAGTAGCTATTTTATGCATTTTGGAAATGGCATCATAAACAGAAGGGGCGTGGTCAGGGATAAATACACAACAACTACTACCGATAATGCGACATGCTCCACCACGATCAGCTAGAACCACGTCTAGCACCATTCGGTTTTGCAAAGTCACAATTCTCGTAATTTGGAGTTCTTCTGTAATATTCCCAAGCGCCATTGCTGTCTGATTAGCCACAGCCTCTACTACACGGGTTAAGCGTCTAATCTTCCTACTATTTAAAGCCGCACCAACAAAGAAAAAGAGTCCAAAATTAAAGTCAACATATTGCTGTAATGCAGTATCAATTTGATCCACTTCATCATTATTTATAGTTCTTTTGAATCGGTTCAAGGAAATGTCATTAAACAGTTTTTGATCTATATGATAAGATGCAGGTGCTAGGAACACAGGAGGAAGCAAAAAGGACACATAACAGGTTCCAGACCATCCAATTGGTAGATGATAGTAGCCTTTACTCCCACAAATGAAATAAGTGTTGTGTGAGGACAGGAAACTGCTATTGTTCGTTCCAGTAATGTTCAATACTGTGGTACAGTTACTTTTTCCCACTGGGATAATACCAAAACTGCTCACACAAAGATTTGCTCGGGCTCTAGTAACAGCGATAACAAAAGGCCCGTTACCCTTGGCCGTTCAAGTGTTGGGGAAAAACTTAACATGTGGAGGAATTTCTTTTGCGATACTCCTCCATTTCCCATACAGTTCCTTTGGCTTGTGGGTCCCCTTCCTCATCGGGGTAACAAACTTTATTAAGTTTTGCATTAAATCCTCCTACATCAGCTAGAGTAATATTAGCAATTTCAGAGGCCCACAACAGTGCAAACCAGGCTCTACAATTATGCGAGAATGGCAAGGGAATGAAAGGCGTTCCTCCCTTCTTCTGATGAGCTGGCATCATTCCACATACCCAGCAGTTGGTAGTGTTCGTAGCATTATGAGTATGATGCAACATTTGTATGAAAGTATTATTGAGATACGACATTCGGTGCTTCTTTTCATGATAGGGAAGAGTAAAATAATAATGTTCGGTGGGGACAGGAGTAGTAGCAGTCGATAGGTTTCGAGCTGGAGCTACTTCCTCTACAACCCACATTATAACAGCAATGATGAAAACAGTCAAAGTTAGTCCAATATCGGGCAACATATTTTTACTACAGACTTTTGCAGCATTCGATTTCTTCTCCTCCGGCATGTTCATTTCGTCGGTAAACAACAAAACAGATGGTGCCCTAAGGTCCTGGTCAGGCGTTGGTTTCTTCACTAACGTTGAGACAAGTAGTCACTAAAAGGCTACCCCCCTTTGTAGTCAGTCTTTAACCACCCAGGACAGTGGCTCAAACAGTCTCTTTCTGCGATGAAATGTCTTTCTTCCTGGATCGAAGCAGATATCTGGATGTACCAGGGATCGTGTGGTCCGGGAAGACATCCTCAGGTCTTTCAGGTGACACAGCTCGTCCTTTCTCGGTGACCAGGATGTCGCGGTGATCTGTCAACGCAGCTGGGCTCACGAGGGCATGCAGAACTTTACGACAGTGGGTGGCGTGCACCCAATTCTTCCGGTTGGTCACTCGTACCGCAGTTCTGGTAGCCAAGAGGACTTGCTCCGGTCCACGCCAACGGGGTGCCAAAGAATTGGTCCGCTGGAACGACTTCGTTAAAACAAAGTCGCCAGGCCGCAGATCATGGTCATCACCCTGCGACCTGTCTGGAAGGGCTTCCCGTACCTGCTGATAAATAGAAGACAAGCTGTCAGTTAACTGGGACAAATAGTCACTCATCAACACATAGGGTACATCATGTATAGGGCGAGGCTTAGGGATTCCCCAAATATTCATGGGCCTGCCAAACACAACCTCATATGGCATAAGGCCAGATCGTGTATGCGGTATCGATCTGATAGAAAGCAGTGCTAGGGGCAGGGCATCAGGCCATTTCAAAGATGTGGAAGCCTGTATTTTAGCCAATTTCAGTTTCAGAGTGGAATTGTAATGCTCCACCAAGCCTGCTGATTGTGGGTGAAAAGCGGCATGAAATTTCTGCTTAATCCCTAACCCTTTCATGACATATTCGACAACTTGCCCAATGAAATGAGGTCCGTTGTCACTCCATAAGACCCGACAAATGCCGAATCGAGGAAAGAACTCCTTTAGGAGAACTTTCGCTGTCGTGAGAGCTGTATTATCCTTCGTAGCATACGCCTCCACCCATTTACTGAAGGCACAAACCACCACCAGGACATATTTCAAGTTATTACAGCGCTCAAACTGAATGTAGTCCATTTGCAGGACCTCAAAAGGTGCAGTTGGTGTCGCAAACCCTCCTGTTGGAGTTTGCGTTCCCTTTCCGGGATTATACTGAAGACAGATCAAACAAGACTGGACCAATCTTTTTAGCAGTGCCGGCAATATCAGGATGATCCCAAACTTGCATAAGTTGTTTTGCCATTGAGGATGCTCCAACATGTGCCGGCCCACGTACCATGTGAATCATGGGGTATAAGTAGGCTGTGGGTAACTTCCATTTGGTCATATCTTTAGTTCTCCAACAGCCCTCATCATCCAGTGCTCCCTCCTTAGACCATTGGTCTAGTTCATCAGTGGAGGCAGATTGTTGCATGTTCAGTACCTCTTGCCTGGCATCATGCCAACGTTCAGCTTGTGACTTCACTACATACATAGATGTGGTACTTCGCTGCATTGCGGTTTCACGGGCTGTGTAATCTGCGAAGGCATTACCTGCTCCTATTTTATCAGTCACTTTCTTGTGTGCACTACACTTAACAATTGCCACTTTCTTAGGATAGGTTAGAGCAGTAAGAAGATTATGTACTAATTCTCCATGCACTATCTGTGTCCCATGTGAGGTGAGGAAACCCCTTTCTTTCCATAAGCGGCCAAAATTGTGTGCCACCCAGAAAGCGTACTGGCTGTCAGTAAAAATATTAACAAGCAAATCTGTACTAAGCTCACACGCTCTCGTTAGTGCAATCAATTCGGCCGCTTGGGCTGACTTCTGTGGGATGCGAGCTGTTTCTACTACTGTCTGAAGTGTTGTAATTGCATAGGCAGCAGATGTAGTGCCATCAGGCAATTTGAGACACGAGCCATCAACCCATAACTCCCCATCAACACTAGAGAGAGGTGTATCTTGCAAGTCAACGCGGCCCTTTGTTTGCTCTTCAGTAAGGAATATACAATCATGTAACTCTTGTGACTGAGACTGAGTAGCTGGAAATGGCAATAGTGTAGCAGGGGAATCACTGACAGAATATCGACGATCAAAATATCGAGCTGCCAGAATATCGCTGACAAAATATAGACTACCAGAATATCGAATTCCTATCTACAAACAGGTAAATACAAAAATATCGAATCCTAAATATCGTTGTAAATAATATAGTTTGCTAAAATATCGACTTTTCAAATCTCTTAAAAGTAATGTAAAATTTATGAAATTATAACTATAATTAAGTAAAACATACTTAAAAATACTTAAATAACATTAAAATTAATAAATAATAAATGTAAGTTAAAAAATGCATTTTTATTTTTTATTACATATATATTAACTTAATAATATTAAAAAATAATCAATATTTTTAATTAAATGTTAAAAACAATTTTAAATATAATTACATATATATCTAAATAAACCTATAATATAAATATAAAAATAAATTATATATAATAAGTTAAAACATTAAAATTAATTTAAAAAAAATATTTTACACTACATTAAATATAACAATACTAAAAAAATTGCATAGCGTAAAAGATAAAATTTCTATTTCCACTCCAACAAATGGTACAGTAGGGAAAATGTTGGACAGCGGGTAAATAAAAATTACTATTCCCACTCCAGCGAGTGGAACAGTAGAGAAAGTGTTGGATAGCGGGTGGGTAAAAATTACTATTCCCACACCAGTGAGTGCAACAGTAGGGACAGCGTTGGATAGCGGGAGGGTACAAATTACTATTCCCACTCCAGTGAGTGCAACAGTAGGGAAAGCGTTGGATAGCGGGAGGGTAAAAATTAGTATTCCCACTCCGGGGAGTGCAACAGTAGGAAAAGCGTTGGATAGCGGGTGGGTAAAAATTACTATTCCCACTCCAGTGAGTGCAACAGTAGGGAAAGCGTTGGATAGCGGGAGGGTAAAAATGACTATTCCCACTCCAGTGAGTGCAACAGTAGGGAAAGCGTTGGATAGCGGGAGGGGATAAATTACTATTCCCACTCCAGTGAGTGCAACAGTAGGGAAAGCGTTGGATAGCGGGAGGGGAAAAATTACTATTCCCACTCCAGGGAGTGCAACAGTAGGGAAAGCGTTGGATAGCGGGTGGGTACAAATTACTATTCCCACTCCAGTGAGTGCAACAGTAGGGAAAGCGTTGGATAGCGGGAGGGTAAAAATTACTATTCCCACTCCAGTGTTGGATAGCGTAGGGGAATAATTTAATATACCCACTTCTGCAATATAATTAACATTAATTAACAATTAATTATTTTGTAAAAATTAATTTACCTCCCACCATTTTCCCCTATAAACATCCCCTACAATATTGTAACATATTAATAAATTAACATAATTAATTAACAATTAATTAATTAATTACAATTAACAATATAATTAATTAACATATTTACAAATTAATTGTTAATAATGAATATATAATTAGTGAAAAAAATTACACAATTAACATAATTACCAATTAATTATTATTAATCAATGTATAATTAATTAATTAATAATACATTAATTAACTTAATTAACAATATAAATTATTAAATATAAAATTATTAAGTAATAAAATAATAAATTAATTTATTTCAATTAAATTACTTCCCACCCTATTCCCCTATAAACCCACAACCCGCTACAGAATTAAATTACGCAAAAAAAATTAACATATAATTAATTAATTCTAAATAATGCTAAAAATATATATTATAATTAAATTACTTCCCACCCTAAGCCCCCAAAAAACCCACAACCCGCTACGGAATTAAATTACACAAAAATTAATTAACATAAACTTCATTACTTTTACAAAATTCAACCATACATTACAAAAATAATACATACTTTTAACACATATACTAACACTTAAAACACTAAAAAAAAATCGATATTACTGACTTCGATATTGTGGAACTCGATATTTCTTACCTGCATTTCGATATTCTGCACCACTATATTTTTGCAATTCGATATTCTGTCCATTCTATATTAAAAACTCGATATTCTGTCCAGTCGATATTTTTTTTCTCGATATTGTGACTAGTTACCGTAGCAGGTTTAGGGTCAGACATCTTTTCAGTGTAATATGAGGGGCCAAAAGTGTCAATTCATATCCTGTCAAGCGGGCACTAGTCAAATGCTGCGTTTTTGTTTCATTTAGCAAAGCATCAACAGAATGGGGTACTAACACAAGCAGCTTATGTGACAAAACTATTCCTTCACTCTGACGTATTGATACAGCCGTTGCTGCCACCGCTCGGAAACATCCAGGCAGCGCGCGAGCGACTGGGTCAAGAACAGCTGAGAAATAGGCACAAGGACGTTGCTTATCACCGTATGTTTGTGTTAGGACTGAGAGGACACAACCTTCCCTCTCGTGTACATAGAGTGTGAAGGTCTTAGTGTAGTCTGCAGTTCCTTATACTGGTGCAGAGCAAAGAGCTTGGCGTAACTGTTGGAAGGCATTCTGACATTCAGTAGTCCATGGGAGGGGCATCGGAGTGTCTTTAGTCAAAAGGGCCAATAAAGGTTTAATAATGTGCGAGAAACTGGGGATCTACTGCCTACAGAAAGAAGTGAGGCCAATCAGTGCACGAACATCCTTCTGAGTACGGGGCACAGGAGTATCTAAAATGATCTGAATGCGATCTGGTGTAAGTGCACGTCCCTCCTTAGACAGGAGGTGACCTAAATAGGTAACCTGCTGTCTACAAAATTGCAATTTCTTTCGCGAGACTTTGTGATTGTGAGATGCAAGAAATGATAACAATAACAGTGTTCCTTCTTCACACTGCTCAGGGGTATCTGCAGCCAACAAGATGTCATCGATGTATTGGATAAGGGCCACTCCTTTGGGTATAGAAAAGGAATCAAGCTGCCTTTTTAATGCCTGACTGTAAATACTGGGACTCTCTGTATAGCCCTGTGGAGCTCTACAGAACCGATATGATCTATTTTTCAGGGTGAACCCGAACAAATAACGGCTGTCAGGATGGCTGGGTATCGAGAAGAAAGCATTCTTCAAATCGATCACCGAAAATGTAGTGGCAGTAGGAGGGACCATAGTGAGAAGTGTAGTGATGTCAGAAACCACCGGATATTGGGGCACTACAATTTTATTAACCTCTCGCAAATCAATAATGAATCTGTAGATTTTAGTGTCATTGTCTTTTTTCAAAATAGGAAGGATAGGGCTATTGCAAGTGTTATAGGGGACCTCTTCCACTACCTCCACTTTAATCAAATCCTGAACAATGTGTGCCAATGCTTCTTCACCTTCTCGAGATATTTTGTATTGAGGCAGTCGAGGCAATGAAACACCCTCCTTTACTTCAATATGTACAGGTGGAATAACCATTTGACCCACATCAGTATCTGATTTAGCCCACAAAGTACTAGGTAAGGATGCCAGAGCGACGTCCTCATTGATAAGATAAGATCTCTCTACCATTGGGTAATTATCATTCAAAATAACATGCACACCTTCCGGAGAACAACGTATTGTGGCACGAAAATATTTAAGCATATCGATACCCACAATGTTGTCACGTGTGGTAGGGGAAAGCAAAAATGGACGTGCTGCAGTGAATTTATCAAGTCTGAATTCAAGTGGCTGTGAAAGTGGGCTAGGTGTAGGTGTCCCATCAAATCCTATCGATGTTATCATTGTGCCGGACAGGGGAGCCCTAGGAACCAGTTTTTTAGACAGGGCACTACGAGTAGCCCCTGTATCAACCAGAAACCGATCAGTAGATCCCAAGACGTTTGCGTCAACATAAGGACCCATTTGATCTACTGGTACCTCAACCGGTTCCTTACCCCGTCCTAGGCATCCCTATGCGTAATCAGAATCTGCAAGGACCTCATCAGAATAATCAGACATTCGATATTGATTTCGTCTATCAAAAGTATTAGAGTAATTTGGTCCTTGTTCAACTGCCTCAAACCTGGGACGAGCTCCTGTACCTCCCCTGTTTCCTGAATTACCTGGGCGTCCTCTTATACTGCCCCTTCCCCGCTGATACTGCTGACCTCGCAAAAGAGGGCACTCAGAACGCCAATGCCCAGTCTCTTTACAATAAGCACACTGATCAGGGGACACATTTGCTCGAGGGAGAGGGGGTGCTCCAGGTGTATACATTGCACGTTTTCCTCTTCCACCTCCCCTAAATTGTGGACCATATATTTGAGCCAACATAAATTTCGTCTTTAAAGCTTTATTCTTCTTATCCTCCCTGCCTTTCGCTTCCTGTCGCTCATAATATTGGGCCATAGTCCAAAGGGAAACTGGGGAAGACGTAGTCCAAGAACTCTCACTGGCCTTTAAGCGACTAGCTATTTCCGGTAACATATTAGCGACAAATTTATCGACAAACAAATGCTTACCCGTATCATCGGCCAATGACTGACCACTAAAATCATGGAATGTTTCCTCAAACCTTGAAAAGAAATCAGAGACTGACTCATCCGTTTTCTGTTTACAGGACGCTAACGTAGTCCAATCTATTTTCTTAGGAGGTTTGAGAGTCTTTAACTTATTCACAAAAGCTTTAGGAAGATCTAATATCTCCTTCTGAGGTTTCTACGCAGGCTCCCTTTCGGCATCTACTTGTTCTAAATGTTCCCAAGTATCACCATATGCCACATTATCATCTATTTTACGTATTGTTCTCCACATATCAGGGGGCAAAATAAGCCCAAAGAACATATCAATATCTGGCAAGGTCATAGTGCAGGAGCTGATGGCTCCTTCCACCTCCTCATAGAAGGCGGCGGGATTTTTCCGGGGATCGGGCAAAGCAGCCTTAAGAGCCATAACATCTGCTCTACACCAAGGAGTGTAGACCCAATTATATATCAAATATCCCTTTGCATCATCTGAAGTTTTGTCATCATTTGTTCCCGCACCCTTCGGAGGAACATACAGGGGTGCAGCTTCACGCATAGGTTTTACAGTAACTGTAGTACTACTGGGTGCAGCCTCTTCCACCGGAGCATCTACATTCTGTGCTTGAGATTGAACCGCTTCTATACCTCTCTGTTTTCTAGCTAATTCTTGCTCCTTTCGTAGAACGCAATGTTGCGTCTCGTATTTTAACCACTCGTCTAATCATATCAGATAGGTTTGAAAAAGGAAAAGTCCCCTCTGTTAATCGTTTGTAATCAGTATTTATATCAGCTGGCTCTAGTTCCTGAGAAATTTGTCTATAATCAAATATTACCTCCCAAACGAATTTTTCTACAAAATAAAATTGCTCTGCACTGTTCCACTGTTGAACCATAATTACAACGAGCGATGCCGTGTGAGACCGACGAGCCTCCTCCCTAGCAGCAGTTTTTAATTTATCTTTTTCTGCTTTAGTCAAAGTAGAGCAAGTCTGTCGCCCATCTTGTTTATCTTGTTCTTTGTCGTCTGAAGACAAATGCTCGTCGTCAGAAGCCTCATCAGGGGCACTTGGAGTGTGAGGTTTATACGGGGGTAGGGGACGTTCTAATAGGATGCAATCATCCTTAGTTGTATCAAGTAGGGAATAGAGAGGGCGCCTAATAGGATACTGGCCATTTATCTCTAATCGACGTTCTCTATCTTCTTTTTCTGTTTTTTCCTTCTTTTCTTTATTTTTTATTTCTAGCGCTTTTTGATATATCGTTTTACGTTGTACTTTTTCTGCTATAGCTTCAGCTCTCTTCGCTCTCTTTCGCACTTCTTTCTCCCACATATGCACACAATCAAACATATCCTGTCGACTTCTTCTTTTAAACAAACACTGCTCTACATATTGAACCTTTTTAAGATCAAATGGCCCATTCACTGGCCATTGCAGATCGGAATCTTTCTTTGTGTATTTGTTCCACAGTGGACCGTACATTATGGAAGAAATACCATATTTGACATACATATCTCTATTAGGCGTCCCTTCTGGGGGAGCCGGCTGACTTTTTTCTAAGCTTTCTTTGGTACCACCAGAAGAGCAACACCACCTACTGAGTGTGCTGAGAACAGGCATGTTTTACCAAAATATGTGTAAAATATTACTACTCCAAGCAAATATTCCAAAAGGAGAAAAATCTCCACATTACCTGCCTTCAAACTTTGCAAAGATTGAATAACAAATTTAAACAAAAAGCCCAGACTTAACAAATCAAGACTGCCGCTTTAGCGACCTTACCAAACAGGAGACTCCAACTCCCACCTGCCGATCTCCGGTCGACCTAATGGTCACTACAGATTTGCGCCAAAGCAAACCCCAGTCGAGACCGGTCACCACCTGGAGGGTCAAATCGGGAAAACCGGAAAAGTCACGTCGGCCTGCAAAGACAAAGGTCTCCTCGTGCAGTGCGCTTCCTCAGTAATATTTCGGTCCTCCGTCAAGACCACTCCTTCGGACAGCCGCGTCTCCGATGGGGCCCCACGTGTCGGGCGCCAACTGTGGAAATGTACCTTTTAGGGGTACACTGGTGCAGGGTCACCCTCTTGTCCACGGGTCCAAAGACCAACAAAATAGAGATCAGCACTGGAGTTGGAATAAATAACAAGTTTATTAATCACTCATGAGCGGGACCACGTCCATACAACACTCTCAAGTGTTGCAGGAGGTAGTACACTGAAGTCACAGAACACAGGTCTTTTATACAGGTTTTCTGCAATGCAAGCATGTGAACAGAAATAGGAAGAACAAGTTTTAGGAATAGCTATCAGCAAACAAGGGCAGATGACTAACCATGTGGTCAGCAAAGTGGGAGGGGGAGCAGGAATGCTTATGGCAGCAGTAAATGGTCGACAGTTAACATCTGAGACCAGGTGCACTGACAACTATAAACCCTCAGCACGTACATTGCTTTAGCTGAGTCAGAAAGTCAACAAAAATAGATAACACAAGCAGAGTGAAAAGACGAAAGAATTACGAAGGAAACTTAAATGGACACCATAGCCAAAATGGCTGTAGCTTATGCTAAGTAAAAATATTACACGTTTTCCACATGGCGATTACAACCCACCCTACTTGAAGATCCACCCTTCAGGGAATCCTTTTGCACAACTATAACAGAGTACTTTGTGCATAATACAGACACAGTGTTGTCTGGTTTGCAGGAATGGGACGCATTTAAGGTGGTGCTAAGGGGTGACTGCTTGGGAAAGGGCAGTGGCATGCGGAGACAGATAGAGAAAGAGCTCCAGGAAGTGGAGCGTAACTTAATGTCGCTGGAGAAGCATGCGATTTCTGACCCTGTTTGCTCTATACAAAACACGACCGCGTAGACAACAAATGCAAAATTAATGGAAAGGCTGAGGTGCCTCAATTATGAGGCGCACTCCTCTAAGACACATGCAATGGCGGATCGCTCTGGTACCTTACTGGCATGGTTGATCCGGCAGGAAGAACCGCACACTCCCATTACGGCATTGCACTCCCCTGATGGGTCCAAAAAATACACACAGCACGAAATACACAGGGAAATGTTCCTACATTTCTCCTTGTTTTATCCGTCATCCCTGGTGGCATCGGATTCGGAAACACATGAGTTTCTAGACTGCCTTCCCCTCCCTGTGCTTACACCTGATCAAAGCGTAGAATTAAATGAGCCAATATAATTAACTGAAATACAGGGATCAATTCGTTCCCTAGCATCGGACAAGGTGCCGGGCCCAGATGGTTTCCCGGCGGAGATGTACAAGGCGTATTTCGATCTTTTAGCACCATTACTTAAGAAAATATATGATGAGGTACTGCGCCTAAAGCGTCTACCAGACTATGTGTGAGGCCAAGCTGGTTACACTGCTGAAGCCAGACAGAGACCCCACGCAACTTGGCTCTTATCGCCCACTGGCACTATTAAATGTGGACTATAAAGTTCTGGCTAGTATACTGGTGGGACGTCTGACACCATTAATGCTCTATTTAATACACGTAGACCAAAATGGGTTCGTCCCAGACTGGTCCACAACACTTAAATTGCGCAGACTTTTCCGAATAATGCACCATGTCCCTCAGGCCTGGCCCAGTTCTGAAAGCATGGGGCTTGAACTAGAGAAGGCATTCGACACTGTGGAATGGCCCTTTATTTTCAATGTCCTGACCAGATATGGACTGGGCACATATTTTATCACACTGGTGCAGCTACTATATAAAAATCCGGTTGTGAGGGTGAGGATGGGACGCATGATATCCCAACACACATCAGTGAAAAAAGGCACTAGGCAAGGCTGTCCCTTCTCCCCTCTTCTTTTTCTTCTAGCCATAGAGCCTCTGGCATTGGCGATGCGAACATCTGCAGCCTCCTGGGGGATTCCTCTGGGAAATGAAATGCACACAATCTCCGTATACGCTGATGATTTACTACTGTACATAAAGAATGTTGGAGCGGTGCTGGATGTCATCCATAATACACTCAATCGTTTCGCACATCTTTCGAGACTGCGAGTTAATTGGGATAAGACTTGCTTGTTTCAATTTCATCCTACCATGCCAAATCCAATGTTCACCATTAACGGGACACCAATTGTATGGCAGGTATCCATGTTTAGATACCTGGGTATCACGATATACCACACAGAACAAGATCTACTTGATGGTAGTCTCACAAGGGTGATTATTTCTGATTCATTGCAGATGATATTCTGGAAGACGCTGGCTCTGTCGGTGGCGGGAAGGGTGTCACTTATAAAAATGGTGGTACTTCAGCGGTTGTTATATTATTTTCCGAACCTACCATTGTATTTACCACCCTCCTGTTTTCCACCGATTGAATGCAAGTTCTGCGAGCTAATATGGAGCAACACAAGATGTAGAGTGGCACTCACAAACCTATATCTGCCACTTGTTTGCGGGCGAATCTACCGATGCTGGGATTTCCCAGGACTCGGATCTCGAACTGGGACATGATTTGATTATATACCCTTACTCTTGGGTGACTATCCTGATAACAATACAACGGCTCTTATGGAAATTGTGAACACACTATTTAATATATGAAGCACTGATGAAGTTCCTAGTGTGACAGGAATGAAACGCGTTGGCTGATGGCTGATTTTAACTCATATACAACAATTTTCACTAATAAAAGAAGATGATGGACTGAAATGTGCTATATCGAATTCATTTCTGGTGCACCTTCCATTTTGAAGTATAAAACTATATCTGCCGTTGGACCAAGGAGGACTTGCAGTCCCCAACCCAGAGCACTACTACCTAGCATCCCAACTTCAATGGGTGGCACGCTGGGTGGCAGGTAGCTATTTAGCAGACACGGCAGGCAACGATGTGGCATATAATGAACATAACATACATGCGTGTTGTATCACCCATGTGGCAGGAAGATTAGCCCTCGCCCTTTGTTGCTGCGCATAGCATATAGGCGTTATCACCGCTCATTATACCTCACTAGACATATTAGACCTTATGCACCTGCGATACCATTGCTAGGGACTCCAAGGGGTAACAGATTAACTGTTCGGGCTGATCTTGATGCATGGCATGCGGCGGGCCTATACACCCTAGGCGACCTTTACCTAGACGGAGCACTCATTCCGTACACTGATATTAGGGAGGAAGGCGAAATACCTGCAGGACACTTCAGGACACTTCCTCATGCATGCCTTGTGGATAAGCTTTTTGCAAAGTAGTTGGGGAGACATTACACAAGAACTGTCAACCAATTTAGTACTCAAATACATACACGTTATGGGAAATAGCAGGCACCTCACCCGTTTTAGGCGCTCCGTTTGCACACAACATTAGATTTTTGGCCAGGCTGGGCGGGGCTGGCACTCCTGTGATGTCCGGGAGGAGGAGTGGTTTGGCCGGCCCTATTGGGCCGCCCAAGGAGTCATGCGCACTTTGCATGTTCCCCACCAGGCTGCATTACACAGCCTGGTGAGGAACATGCAAAGCCTCCCAGTCCCTGTCTGATCCACGGCGCTCAGACCAATCACAACGTTGCAATGCAGCATTGTGATTGGTCAGGGGAGGCAGCCTATGTGCTTCCTGGATCCAAAGAGACGACGAGGGATGACGGGGGAGAGGCGGCTGCGGACTGGGCATGGAGATAACTGTTTTTTAAAAACATTTTAATAATCCCCACCCGCGAAACCCCCACCGCCCGCCCACCCCTCCACTCTTAGCTACTGTAGGATACTCGTTCCTGAACCACTATACCTGTACTTCAGGTTCCGAATTCCGGGGTAAGACAGGAATCGGCACAGTCCGATAGGTGATAGCAAGTATTTTTATTTTATTTTTCCATTTAATAAGCCAAGGTGCATTGTGTACAACAAAACAACAAAAGCCTACGTGTTTCGGCCGGAGCCTTCAACTGGGCCATAGAGTGGTGATAACAAAAGTAGCTATTTAAAGGGCAACATCCCTTATTTCCCCCACCTCTTTAAAAGAATACTGGACTGCATATGCTATTTCTTGTTTGCTCATTGGTGAACACTGCGTGCAATACAATTACTACAGTATTTATAAGATTTGAAACATTGACATACATGTACCTGCATTATACTGATCCATATATAATTCACACTGTAATTATATGGAACAACGTCTGCTTGAAGGTTGTTTCTTTCAAATGCCATATACAAATTTCCATTTTTGTCTTTTTGTTCCTGCCTCTCATGCCAGCAAATAATTTTTATAAGTAAAGTACTGATCCATAATCAGTACATTATATCTAATGAACACCAATTGATATGCAAACACATATTTTGGAAGTAAAGTACTGCTTAAATCAGTATGGTCATACTGTCACCGAATCCTGATTTCTTTTCCTTGTTTATTCCCTTTCTTTCTGTCAAATGATGTAATGAAGATTATCTAGGTCATTCATGGTCATTGATACATCTCTTTTTTTCATTTCTTCGTGCAACCCCTTGCTACTCAATCCAAAGAAATCATATATATATATATATATATATATATATATATACACATATATACACATATATATATATTTCCACAAAGCCTCTGAAAAAGCCCTGCTTTTGCCACTCCATCACCAGGACCAACAGAAGGACGGCACACAGGAATCCTTTTGACGAAGCGATTTATTAGGCTTCAAAAGCTTCCATACGTTATGGAGCAAGTAACCAGCAAAGTGCAAGGTGCATATTCATCCACAAGCAGACCTAAGCATTTCGGCCGTAGACTTCTACTGGGTCATAGAGTATAGTGCTCAGAGTGTCAATTTAAAGGGATATCAGTACCCTTTCCCACCACCAATTAAAAGCATCCATAATGTTGAAGGGGAAACAACCAGTTTTTTCACATCCTTATCAAAATAAAGTATATCATTGCAGCGAGTTGTTACAGACATGAACGGAGAATCCAAAACAATCCTTGTGAAGTACACAGAGTATAAAAGACATAATTCACCGTAGTCATAAGTTTCAAGGTCTTAAAGCAGATAATTTTAGTGCGGTCTTGTTAGGCCGTTATTTTTTCGAATGGCTATATAGCTCATAATGATTCAATCACAGGTTTTGGATGACATATTTGGACAGTATATTTTCAGAGAGGAAAGGAACTGGTGTTGGGCGCATCATACCAATTCTATTGTTACTCAAACAATTTCATTAATATCTCGTATTAATGTTGTAATATACATAAAAATATATATAAAGTGCAAAGTGCTTTTCATAACATATATTACCCCATAAGATACACAGATAAAGGAGATTGTAAAGTGCCAAGTGCCAAGTGCAATGTATTATCTCTGCAACATGCCAAAGCAGGTATTCCAGTACTAAATTCCAGATCATTTCAATATTAGATATAAAGTGACAAATGCTATATCCATCCTAATTGTAAATTAGAAGGAGCCAAGATCCGCTCCTCTATCAACTCCTCTAATACAACAATATCCCATTGAAAATTACTCTATTTACTACACCAATGTCACATGTATGGAACTATATAAAAAAAGAATTAATGAAAAAATACTGTAAAATACCAAAATTGGAAAAGTGCTAAGTGCTGCCATTGTATAACCTCCCATATTGCACAAATGCTCAATCGATGTAGATTCCATTATTGCACAAGATTGTATAAATATAAAGTGCATTGTGTTGTTTTCTGTAAAGTACAGGAAGCAGCAAATCCATTATTGCACAACATTGTATAGATATAAAGTGCAACGTGTTATTTTCTGTAAAGTACAGAAGTTAGCAAATGGTGATGCTTCTTCTACGTCCTCTCTTCAATTGCACATGTGATATTAAAGTGCAATATGATATTATTATCCCATACCTGGGAAAGTGGCTCATACTCATAGTAAATATTTTTTTGATAACAATGTATTAAAAATTAAAATCCATATTCATCGAGACATAATAATAATGATCAAGCACACACTTTAGGGCAATTCAAACTTACTACTCCATTGATCTGTTGAGAGTCCTATCATGAATGTTAAAAACCAATCATTGAAAAATCCTACAGAAATGTATACAGTTCGGCATCTGCATTCAAGCCCCATGGATTTTCCGTTCCCAATGTAATTATCCATTTCGATTCCGCTCGCCTCAGGGTTATTTCTCTATCTCCTCCCCTGATTTTAATCGGGATATGTTCAATACCAGAGTAGAAAAAGTTATTTTCCAAGTTGCCGTCATGATCTTTCCAAATGTGTTTAGCCATCACATATGTGAAATCCTTGTTGACGATGGCCCTCAGATGTTGGAGAATGCGCAACTTTAGTTTATTCACAGTACTGCCCACATATTGTTTGCCGCAGCCACATTCTAAAAGATAAACTACATGGGTGGTCTCGCAGGTTATCCTTTCCTTGATAGATTTCTTAATACCTTGTATAGTTTTTACATCCACCCTATTGCGGCCATAGTTACATGCTTTGCATTTGGGGCATTTAACAAAGCCCTTGTGTTTTAGCCAATTACTTTTTTGTGAGTTTTTGTTGGTAAAGTAACTCTGGGTTAGCAAGTTCCCCAAGGAGGGTACCTTTCTGTATGTGATGTTTACATGTTCTGAAATATGATGTTTGAGTTCATGATCTTTCTTTAAAACGTTCCAATGGTTAATAATCACTTGTTTAACAGTTTTGTTTGAACTATTAAAATCCTTGATGAATCTAGTTGTTTCTGTGTTTGGTTCAGTCGGTGTCACTATTTTTTTGGGCAACAACAGATTGTCTCTCCATTGTTTAGTGGCTCTCTTACGTGCATTTTCCAGACCAATTATCGGGTATCTTCTTCTTCGAAATCTGTTATACATCACATCAATCTGTCTCTCATATTCATTCTCCTCGGAGCAATTCCTACGTGCTCGCAGGAATTCTCCGTACGGGATGCTCCATTTTAGAGCTTTTGGGTGTGCACTATTAGCTGATAAAATGCTGTTACATGCCGTGGTTTTGTGGAAAAGGGTGGTACACATTCTTTCCTCTTCAATATAGATCCGTATATCAAGATAGTCAATAGAGCTCTTGCTATAAGTGTGGGTAAATCGTAGGTTTAGGTAGTTGTTTTTCAGTGATGCTAAGAAATCTTTTAAATCACTTTCCTCCCCTTCCCATATAAGGAAGAGGTCATCGATATAACGGACCCATAACAGCACCCTTTCCAAGTTCATGCTGTTATTCTCTGACCACAGACATTCTGTCTCCCAAAAGCCCATTGTTAAATTTGCGTATGTTGGAGCGAATGAGGTGCCCATGGCAGTTCCTTGTTTTTGCCTATAGAATTTGCCATCACAGATAAAAATATTATTTGTTAGGCAAAAGGACATCATCTCTAGGAGCATTTTCGTATGACTGAGTAGACTCAAGGACCGTAATCTCATGAAATGTTCACATGCCATCAGTCCGTCCTCATGGACTATTGAAGTATAGAGAGAGACCACATCCACTGTGGCCATGATGTATCCAGGTTTCCAAGGGGTATCATTATTGCGTTTCAGAAAATCCATGGAGTCTCGTATATAGGAGGGTAGATCAGCTACGTATGGAAATAGGAAGATATCCACAAATCTGGAGGTGTTCTCCAAAAGGGAACCACATGAGCTAACGATGGGGCGACCTGGAGGATTCTCTAGGTTTTTGTGCACTTTGGGCAGCACATAAAGGGTCGGGATAATGGGATGTTTCACCTTCAGATATTGCAATTCATCCTCATCGATTATACCTTCATCAAGCCATAGTTGTAATTTGGTATGAAAGGTCGACATGATCTGGTTGATAGGGTTATTTTTTAATCTTTGATAGTTGGTAGAGTCCCCCCAACTGTCTCCTGATTTCCTGATGATATTTGGTACGGTCCATCACAACAATATTCCCGCCCTTATCTGACTGTTTGATTATGATATTCATATCTCCACGTAGGTCTGTAAGTGCCCACCAATCCTCACTTTTCATGTTGGAATGTCTGTAGTTCCAATTTTTCTTTTCTTTGATATAGATGTCCCTCTGGTATATATATATATACATCATGAATGACTGTACACACTAATTAGGATGAACTAACTAAGTATGTTAGGGTACATGACAACCAAAAGAACTAGCTGGAAATATTAAGAGGGTTGTGAAGTGTTGTTATTAACGGCCAATTAAATGATGAATTAAAATACTTCAATATAAAAATATATGGGCCACAATTGAAAGCAATGAAAGCATGAATATATATGAAACCAACTATATTGAAAATAGAGTAAGGCATCAAGTTGAATAGTTAGGAAATGAGGAATAAATTAATCTACCTTAAAGCAGATTGTACTGAGATACTCCTAACCTGGAAGGCGTATCACTGTGTTATTACACATGCTAATCAATATGTCACAGTCTCTATTGCTAACGGGAATGTTTGGCATGTATGGCTTAATCTCGTTGTTACAAATTCTTCGCCAGTGCCCACCTGCTTTTCTTATTGCTTATTTCTCTTATTTTCTGTTTGGTGTTTATGTTCATTGTCTCCTTGTTTCTTTTGTGTTACAATTTTCTAAAACTTTTCAATAAAAACTACTTGAAATCAAAACGAAATTCACTGAAAAAAATAAAGGTTACAGGGAAGTTATAGTTAGGCTCAGGTTTCACTCGTACAAAACCAGTGAAATTTAGCTGTTATAGTTAGTGAGCTAACTATAACTCGTGCCCCCGCAATGCACTGCTTATGACCTCACATATTACGTCACTCATGACATGGTCGGTGACATCACTGATGACATCTCAAATGATATCACTGTTGACATCATCTACAGAACCACTCACACACCCACTCACAACCACTTACAACCTCTCGTACACTCACTGACCTACCCATACAACCACTCACATACCCACTTACTCATCCACAGAGCCAATCACACACCCATTCCCTCACACACTGCCAACCATTTACCCATACACCTACTCACAGCCACCCACTCACCCATACACTCACTCACACTGCCACTCACTCACCTATACAGCTACTCCCACTGCCACTTATTTACCCATGCACTCACACACCCAGTCACTCATCCATACAGACTCTCAACAAAGCCACTCACACACCCATACAATCACTTACATACCCATTCACACATCCATACAAGCACTCACACGTCTACTCACTCACCCACACAGCCACTCATAGTTACTCTCCAATACAGCCACTCCAACACTCACTCAGTTAACCAAACACCCACTCAAATAGCCACTCACTCACCCACACAGCCACTTACACACCCAGTGACTCACCCATAGTCACTCACACAGCCACACAGACACCCAAACAGCCACTCACACAGTCACCCACCCATACAGCCACTCACACATGCACTAACTCACCCATACAGCTACTCACACACCCACTTACTCACCCATACAGCTACTCACACACCCGCTTATTCACCCATACAACCACTCACAAAACCATTCACACACCCAGTCACTGACAAACCCACTCACACACGGATACACATATGCACACAACCACTCACATAATATATGTTATAACTAGTATCACTCATTAGTAGTACACAAATTATACAAATGTAACTTTTGTAGTACCTTAATATATATGTTTAATACTCATAAACAATTAGAAAACTCTCACAATTGTTGGATGATGCCCTCCGCAAAGTGAGAAGGGGGGATTTTGTGGGCAAGAATAGACATAGAGAATTAGAGCAAAGGTCAGCTTGACAGACACTCTTCATTTTCAGGTCAGGCAGCCAGAAGCTAGACATGCGCTAAATGTGCAGGTTCCTGGCTGCTTGAGCTGGGCTGAGGATGTCACAGCTCCTGTGGGCGTAACATCCTCAGCTCATCAAAGGTCCATGAGGCCCTCCCCCTCGGTGACAAGAGGTAGCGTCACTCATTGCCTCGGACCTGGTCCCTTCAGTTTTAAGCCCTGAAGTGCCCAGGGCCGAGTGTCAATCAGTGACACTTCATCACAGAGTAGGGTGGGGCCAGCAGTCTCACCGGCCCCATCCCACTCTGCGATGAGGTTGGAACTGCTGCCTTCCCTGCCAATGAGGGAAGGCAGCAGTCCCGACCCTCCTGGGACCTCCCAGGCTTGGGAATTGTGCCTTCCCTCATTGGTTGACCTAAGGTCTTCCATGAGGGAAGGCTGCAGTCCCAACTCTCCTGAGACCTCCGAGGCAGAGCTGCAGGTAAGTGTGATTTTTTTGATTTTTTTATTAATGTTTGGTGCATGCGAATATGTTTCAATATTTGGTAATGAGTGTTGTGAATGGATGTGTGAGTGTGCGTGCTTATGTGAATGCATGGTTGTGACTAGGTGTGTATGTGAGTGTGTGTGTCTCGTCTGACCTCTTCCATCCTATAAATGCCAGCCGCCACTTAAGGACGGAAAGCAATGGATTAATTAGCAAGCAAATGAGATTGACAAGAAAGCCAACCAACGATATGCAGAGGGTTCACCCACAGACCATGTAGGTATTGGTATTGTCCTCAATAACTCCTTGACCTAAAAAATATACAACTAGTATATAAATAAATTCACTCGTAACAACATGGTACAAAGCAAACTAATTTGAAGGCAGCTGCACAGACGTCTGTGAAAAATTACAGCACACATATTGTGATAAATAGAAAAAATACTTTGATTAAATATGTGAAAAAAATCACTATTAATGAGTAGTCTACTCATGTGCCAAATTGATTCATGGCAATATGTGGAAACACGGTGGCCTGGCAGGAACTTAATTTAAGAAAAGTGTCACAATATTGTGACAGGCCCAAATTCTCTGCTCTGGTTACTAGTAGCCAACCATTTTATATTTAAAGTGGCCTCTTTGGTAAACAAATATATCAAGGTAAGTGTCCTGGTTTACCACCTTGAGAAACTTTGCAATGGCAATGTTCTTTCGTGCGATCTTGGTTTCCCACATATCCCAAGAACCATGTTTCCGAAGAAGGTGTATAATAGATTTATCGTTCTCGGTCCTAAGATTTGCAGTTATTGTCAATTGACATTATTAAAATAACACATTGGCAGTTTCTTTTCACTGATGCAGTTTCTTCTGTTAAGTTCCTTGTATGACAAATGGGATTGCTCCTGTTACTGTTTCTGGTGCCTACAAACAATTAGGTTTGTGGTTCACATCTCTGTTTGTGTATCACAGACACCACTGAACTGACATGAGCTGTTCTACATCCATAAGCATTGAAATGCATCTGGCCGAGTGACACTGTGAACACAGTGGAAGTGTGAAAGAAAGTAGACTCATTTAAATTAACTACCTCGCTCAGAGTGCCCATGACTGCCATGCTCATCACACAGCACCAGCCTTAAAGGGGCTAACGTTTCCTGTTGTCATGCATGTCAACAACCCTGTGCCTTTCAACTACCCACTCATCATAGCATTAGGGCAGTTCAACCAAGAAAGTTGCTCAGCTGCATGACTAGATTTGAATGAACTGTCATGGCTTTCCTACTGTGAACCCTCCACCAAGACCAAAGACTAAGCAGTCAACATATACCTAGGCATATGCCTGAAACACCATTGACATTTTCCAAAATCTCTCCACTTGACCTGTATTTGCACCATAATCGACGCCTGCAGAATCCTCAAATGCCACACCAGAGGAAAGGGTGACACAGACAACCATGAAGGAAGTCAGATCTCATGCAGGAAACTTGGCTGAGGGAGTAGGGTGAGGAATTACTATATGATTGGTTGAGTAGAATCTTTGGGTCTGATGAGGATGTAGCACTTTCACAGGGCACCCATGCTCAGTTTTGGTTTAAGGAATACATTAGAGACCGACGCTATGGACACATCTGCAGGGGATAGATATTCTAGAGTTCAAGGAACTCAAGCAAAGGTACGAGTGAAGGTACAAAACCCCTACTATACTGCCATATTAGCAAACACCTAAATTGAAGGCCTGATCACCGAAAACAAGCTTGATGCACTCTTCATCACAGAAAACATGGATCACCCCTGCATCCTTGCATATCCTAGATGCCCTTGTTACCACATGCTTCAGCATCCAGTGTGCAAACTCTGCAAACAACAAGAGAGGAGTGGTCACTGTCATCCATAAGTCCTCCTGGTCCAGCACACTAAGCAAACACCTGACATTCTACTCAATGGACCTATTCACATGCCACTTACCACTCTCCGCAGCTCAGTCCTCCAATTTTCACTTCATCTACAGGCCTCCCAGACAGAACAAAGACTTGATAGATGAATTCTCAGACCTCCTTGCCATCTCACCCACCCAACACACCCACACCACCCTTCTTGTGACATCAATCTCCCAGACACCACAAGAATGAAAAAATACAAGGGACACCTCCTCAACCTCATTAATACATTGAGTGAGAATGGAACAGCATATTACATACCCAACACTCTTCAATGGCCATATCCTCAACCTTGATTTTTGACATGACCAACCTCCCCTACCTTAGACTGGACCAATCACCTTTCTCTCTCCATCACTGTGCTCCAAGCTCAACCAGTACACCAATGTAAATCCAAAAGAGAACAACAAACCTTCAAATCCTTCAAAGACATTTTCATCAACAACCTAAAGCACAAACTCTTCTCCCATCATGCCATCTTCACATCCGGCATCGATACCCTTCTAAAGGGCTTCAACACGTTTCTGGAAAACCATGTGAACACTCCAATTAAAACACTCAACTGCATTGGGAATGCTTCATCACCCTGGTACTCAAAGAAAAAGTGGCCGACAACTATCACGCTATTCACAGACAGTAACAAAAATGGAAGAAAAAATTAACCCCCAGTGACCTCAGGTAAGTTAAGTCCATATGTAACACTCAGAAAACTCATCATATCAGCTCATTGCTACACCTGTACCATCAATGAAGCTGCCAACAGAAGCAGGGCACTTTTTAAGATAGTCAAACACTGCCTCAACCCCCTGCCTGACCATCCACTCCCACACTCCACAGACAAGTACAGGGCTATCACCATCTTCTTGATTGACAAAATACAGACAATCCGACTGCAGATCAACAACACCAAGCCTGATTTCACTCTGACAACCATCATTTGTGCTGCATTCTTCAATGGTCATCCTTCATATCTCTGGCTCTTGCACACATAGCCGACATTCTCAACTCCCTCTTCGACATCTCATATAAATATGATTTGAAGAGTTTTATATAGCGCTGGCTAGACCCGTAGGTATCAGAGCGCTTTACATGAGGTTCGTTGAGTTACAAGTTACAAATTACATCCGTTACCAGAGCATAGTAAAACACAGGCAAAAAACAATGTTACGGTAATTCGTCAAAGGGAGGGGGAGGAAGGAGACACAGCGGGGAGACGGGGAGAACTGTGCCCAATGTCCGGCTGGGTAGGTGACGGCCGAGGGGGTGAACCAGGGCCGATCTCCTCTATAGCTGTCTAGCAGCTCCACCGGGCATCAGCCATGTTGCTCAGGTCTCAGCAGTCAGGGATAAGAAGAAAAACTGTTTTTCATGGTTACATTAGTTACAGTTGCATAGTCAAACACAGAAGAACAAGTCCCCAATAGAGGAATAGAGGGAATGGGGGAGGGGAGTGGTAACAGGGGGCTGGGAAGCAGATACGTTCTGGCAGAACGGCAGTGGGAGAAAAGTACCTCGTGGGGGCCCAAGAAGTTAGAGTAAGCGGGCCCATAGCCCAGATGGGGTCACATAGTCACTAAGTCCAGTGCCAAATTCAGTCACCGCGTTAGGTCATCTCGGCAATGTGGGGGTACCGTGCAGCAGCGCGTTCCGTGCCTCCCTCAGTAGTTCCTGTACTCCAGTGCGATCCATCAATGCGATGGGGAGATGATTGGCAGGCTTCTGCACTATCGGGTCTGAAGTGCGTGGCTGCGGAGTGTTCCCCAAAATGGCAGCTTCATAGGCTGATGACCCCCAGGCAAATTCAGGCATTCCCATGTGCAACGGGGCAGCCCACCTTTAGGAGGCTCGTAAGGTGTCCGTCCGGGTGCCGTGGATAGGCGCCGCAATAAGGTCAAAGGAAAATCGCTGAGTTTGCTGAGAAACACTGGCCTAGTTAATAGTACTAGTCGTTTGCACTTTAAATAGGAACATTGTTTGGGCCAGATTACAATCACAAATGAAGTGGAATGTCAGGCTTCCACTAGGCGGGCGCCATCTTATATGCAGGGAGAACAGAGTCTATAATGTTGAGGTCAGTTGCAATCGTTATTGTACCCAGACAACAAATAGGCAGCTGGCAAGCGATGAGTTATTGATCTGGCACGAGTGAGGCACAGCGTTAACTCATCTAGACGTGTGCACGATTGAAAAAGAACTGGTAATGTGCGAGCGCTACTAGCGCGGTCGCCATTTTAGGGTCAGGCAGCGTTGAGGGATCGATCGCCCCGCAGATCGTATTGGGCTATTAAAGGTCTGAAATAAATGGGTACCTTGAAAAGAAATTGGCCTGAGAGTCGTTGAGTGGCCCTCCTTTAGGGGAGCAGCCGCTCGGGATGGAATCCGGAGCTCCGTCAGGCTACAAGCACCGCAGTTGGACACACCCGGGACTCCGCCATCCTGCGCTCAACAAGAGTGTGTCAGCGCCGGAGGATTAAAAGTAGAAATCAAACAGCTACTGGCGTGTCTCAGCGGCGGATCCGGAAGGCATCGCGGGATATTCCGGAAGGGGTCCGCAGTATACCAAGCACAAAGTCGAGTCCTGAAGGTAGGTGGCGGCCGGAGGGGGAGAGCCGCCAGCTCACATTCCCTCAGCAGCGAGGCAGCCCCGCCGAACCAGCGGCCATGATGGCATAGGCTCCGCAAGCGCTCCCTCGGGAAACTCGGAGGGTGAACAGCAGGCCACGAAAATCATTCCTGGGGAAAGGAAGACGCCGGAGCACGGTCAGAAGATCCCCGCAGGTGTAGGCGGCAGAAGGGGAGAGAAAAACCCGGGCCAAGTGCCAAAGGCAGTTCCCAGTCGGAGGAGCTCCCGGCCGGAGCTCCTCACCCGGCGGCCATCTTGGGCTATGTCCAAAACTTGTCCTTCATCAAAGCCCGGCTAGGAGAAACTCTCTAACCCTATTCAATATCATCAATGCTACCCTTACTCAAGGCATCCTCCCTGGTCTCAAGGCAACCCTCATCCTCCGACTCTTTAAGAAACATACACTAGATCCTGATGACTTTCTTAACTGCCTGTCCATCACTCACCTACTTTTCATCTGCAATAACACAATTCCAGGATCACATCAAAACCAGCTCTCTGCTACATGATTAGCAATCTGGCTTCGGAGCACACTGCAGCATGGAAACAGCTACAGATAAATCTGACTCTTTCCTCCTGATATTGCTGAACCTCTCAGTCTCCTTTCAACACTGTTGATCACCCCACCTGCATCCACACCCTGAAGCCTCAAGTGTCATTTACTGACAAAGTCCTTTACTGGATCTCATCCTATGTATTCAACTGATGCCAGTTTATTCACATGGGATTCTCCAGGTCCAGAAGATACTTTTCAACTCCGGATGTTACTCAGGGTTCCATCCCAGACAAGGACAAGAGGGTGTATCAAAGCACATTTCAAGATGACATCTAGGAAAATATTAATAGACACCTGGTTCAGAGATAATGTTGTCCAACCAGCTCACACGCGGCACAGTCTGTGTGATAGACAGAAAGGTTAATCATCAGACAACAAATTCAAGATCTCTGATACCTAGTAATCCAAGCTAACAATATCACTACTGCAGTAAGATTCAGACGTGGCTGGTATGATAGATGAGGACTTTGAGAAGTGTGAATTGAGGACTAACTCAGAGTATGGGACATCCATGCATGCCCTTAGAGAAAGTGGTATGAATGACAAGAGCTGCAAGAACGATAATACACACTTAAAAACTAATGTAAGCTGAGACAATATTTTAGTGTGCTACATCAGATTCTTAACACAATCCAGAATATTAATCACAATCAAGAATACACTTGCAGAGAAGTCAGGAAAATTAGATGCTAGAAGCTAGAGATCAAAAAGTGGAAGGCTTTGCTAAGCAAGCATTGGTGATAGAAATGAAGGTAGAAGCTTGAGAGAAACTGCTTTCAAAGAACAAAGGAGGATCTATGTCAGGAGTCTCCAACCTTTCATGTAGTGAGAGCTATTTCTGATCATTGAAATCTCTCCTGAGCTACTGCCCAATGTAAGGATTACAGAAGGTTACACAATTTAAACACCACCACTCAAGTACCCCCAGGTCTGCTCCAGTGAGCATACATCATTGTCACAATAGCCATATCACAAAAGGGGTCCCAATAAATCAGTTTTGCCTATTTACTCTTGTTTATGAATCACCTCTATGAGGTGAGCGTCTCCTTTAAGGCTCATGATCTCATTGCCCTGCAAATCATATGATGACCCTGCTCTCATTTTGAGAGCCAGGCCTGAAACAGTTTTACTATCTGGATAATTCGTTGATGTCCACAAATAAGCAATTGAAAACTTTTTTTAACATATAGATAGCATCTTTATTTGGGACCATTAGCCATAATTCATTTTGAACGGCACATGCAGACTTGATAGTTCCCTACAAGTACATATATCTCTGCAGTCGCTCCTCATCGTATACCTGTCAGAGAGTCATGCCACACAAATTACTGTTTGGAGAGATTTCTCTATAAAAAGTAAACACACCTAAAGAAAGGGGGGATCAATAAGAAAGAAAGTGAAAAAGGATTAAGAGGGAAAAGAAAAGAAGAAAGAATAATGGAAAGGGAAAAGAAATAGAAGGAAAGGAAGAGGAAGGAGGGACGAATGGAAGCAAAATGTGGAAGAAAAAGGAAGAAGCGAAGAAAAAGGAGGTTGGGGAAGGTAAAGGTAAGAAAGGAAGAGAAAGGAAAGAGGGAAGAAAGTGGAAGGAGGGAAGAAGGCAAGGAAGAAAGGGAATGAAGAAATAAAGGAGGTATGAAGAAGAAAGGAAAAGAAGAAAGAACGAAGAAGGACGGGAAGAAGCAAAGTAAAGAGGGAACAAAAGAAAAGGGGATCACAGGCAAAATTGAAGAATGGGAGAAGGAAGCGAAAATGAAAGGAAGAAAAGGACAGGAGCGGATAAAAGAAAGAAAAAGAAAAATAGAAAGGAATGAGGAAAGAAAGGAAAGAAGCAGAAAAAAAGACAGGAAGAAAATTAAAAAAGAAAGAAATGAAGAAAGTGGCCAAAGAAAGAAAGAAGCAGGAAAACAGAAAGAAAAAGAAAGCAGCAAACAAGAAAGGAAGCAAGAAAGAAAAAGAAGCAAAAAGAAACAGAAATGGTATGAAAGATAGGGGAGGAACAAAGTCAAAAAAGAAAGCAACAAAAAAGAAAGGAGGGAAAAAGACGAACATACAAAATGGAATGAATGAAAGGTGAGAAATAAAAAAAGAAAGCAGCAAGAAAGAAAGAAAGGAAGCAAGAAAGAAAAAGAAGCAAAAAAAGAAACAAAAATAAGATGAAAGAAAAGGGAGGAAAGAAGTCAAAAAAAGAAAGCAACAAAAAAGAAAGGAGGGAAAAAGACGAACATACAAAATGGAATGAATGAAAGGTGAAAGAAAAAAAGAAAGCAGCAAAAAAGGAAGCAAGAAAGAAAAAGAAGCAAAAAAGAAACAAAAATGGAATGAAGGAAAAGGGAGGCGAAAAGAAGCCAAAAAAAGAAAAAGAAAGCAACAAAAAAAAGGAGGTAAAAAGACGAACATACAAAATGGAATGAATGAAAGGTGAGAAAGAAAAAAGGAAAGGACAATATATAGGAATGCACAAGAAAAAATTAAAAGAAAAAAGTAAAAAGAAACAGAAGCAAGGAGAAAATAAAGAGAAATTAGAAATGGAGGAAGAAAGGAGAAGAAAGAAAAAAGTAAAGTAAGACAAACAGCAAGAAAGAGAAAGAAAGGAAGAAAAGAAAACGAGAATGGCAAGTCGAACGGAAAGACCTAGAGAAAGAAAGATATAGGAATAATGAAAAAGGAGAGTAAGCAAGAGAAGGGAAGACACAAATTAATCAAGATCGAATGAAAGGCTAGAAAGAAAAGAAACAGAAAGAGCCAATAGAGAAAGAAGGAGAAAGAAAGAAAGAACATTTTCAGACGAGGGTACTCTGCACCATGACCTTCTCAGGCCTCACAGAAAGGGGTGCATAATGTTTCAAAGTGTAGCCTTAGCAAAAGGTCAGCTGCATAATTTCAAACCAGCTGACAGGCAATTACGTGCGAGCTACTGAGAGGTAGGCGTTGAGCTGGTAGCTCGTGACTGACCTGTTGGAGATCTATTTTCTAAGCAATCGCCCAAGTCGTTTGTAGGCATATTGGGGGAGTGTAAGGGAACACATCAATGTAGATCTTATTAACACAATGAATTAAGCAGGCAATCTTTTCAAGCCCAACTGGGGCCCAGAGAGAATTAACAATAACTAGAGCCCACAGAGTGCCATTCCAGAAAATAAAATCCATCTGGAGAACCAGGAATCATTATTGCCTACTTCATAGATTTTTGCACAAAAAAAAAATGCAAGATGTATCATTATACTGGTCGCAGAAACTCGTCACAATTTGCAACCAGTAAGGAATTTTGCAATCTGACTCATGTCCAAATAGGCTGGTTCGTAAAATTCTAAATTAGAGTGGATGGCAATCTGACCTATCTAATTAATATTCATTTAGTAGGTCGCAAATTGCAATTCATTCCGAATGGATACATTCACAAGGATGGTAGCCTGCCAGGGTCAGCAGACCACCATGTCTGTGATTGCTTTTTTTTAAAAAAATGTTTTTTTAAAGCAGCCCAATTTCCTTAAAGGAAACAGATCTGCAGTGAAAGATAAAATTATTTTGTTGAAAGTTTCTCTGAGAGGTGGCAGGGGTCCCTCGACCATTACCTACTTTTCCAGAAACACTCTCCACTAATCACATAGGGGACACATTCGTTTTTGCAAATAAGCTGCCATCCCCCAACTTAGATGTTGGTAACTTTCTAATGGTTTGTGACTGGAATTCTGGTAGCATACCATTGATACATAGGTTACTGACTCGCAATTTGAGAGGGACGGTCACAACACACCTCTTCCAAATTGCTATTTAGTAACCATTCAGAATTCGATTTTAGGAGTCGGAAAAGTTTACCTACTCCGAAAATGGGATTTGTACATAGGAAATACCGATTTTGGGACTGTAGACACTGATTTTGCAAATTGAAGTTCTTGCAACTCCAATATAGGTTAGTACATCTGGCCCATAGTTTTAGAGAAGGCCGAAGCGCTAAGTCAATTACTTCCCCAGGAGGCTTTACCTTTGAGATCTTTTCTGATCTTTCATTTGGAACAGTAGAACATGTTAAATGGATGAGAGCTGTGATCCCTGAGCAAAAGAGTGCTGGTGCTTTAGCACAGGCCATACAACAATGTTAGTTGAAAATTCTTCTAACATTGTGAATATAAAGTATTCATTGTAATGTGAAGGACTGACGAAAGAAATTGCACACACACACTTACACACGCAGACACACCCGCCCAGGGAGAAAAAAAAATCTTCATCCCCACCCCATTTTTTCTTTCTCTTTGACTTTAGTTAGAAAATATTATTTATAAATAAATATAATGACATGCAGAGCATGTATCAGACAGATGTATTGAGGGGCACAGTCTTGCAAGACCCCAGACCATCTTCCTTACAGGTGAGTAAAGCTGAAGCATTCACTTGGCTTTCAACTCTGGGTCTCAGGGACATATGGACACTGGCTGGTTATAGGGTAGGCGGGAGAGGATGGGTAAACGAGGGTCAGCGAGGGACAATTTATTAAAAATGGACGTTGGCTTGCAAAATTTGCAATGTTAATCTACTATATGATGAATGAGAACTTGACAGTGAATGGATAGCATTAAGATCATTTCAGTTAACGTCCATGGTCTTCAAAATAAGTGTAAAAGTCAAGCATATATGATATTTCGGTTCAAAGAGAGCAATGCAACAATAATGATGATACAAGAAACACATTGGGTGGAGGGTAGAAGACCATAAATGAGTCCACAAAATACATTATTCAAATGCCTAGGCCACAATCCGCAGTGGCCTGCAAAGTTAGGAGGAATAAGAGAGTGGTTGTTAAAAGTGGGAAGATTGCATAATGATAGATTACTATGTGCCCATTTCCGATTAGAGTCAACCCCTGAAGAATTGCTTTTGTAATAAGCAATGTTCCCATGGAGTGGAGACTTCAATGTAGCACTCACTTGCAAAGATCGATTATCTGTAGTCTCCCAAAAAGGATAAAAGGAACCAAAATGTGTACATTGATCAGAACAATAGAGAAAACCTATGATGTTTGGCTTACAAAGCATCAGTACAAGGCCGGCTATAACTGTTGCAGTAAAAAAAATACAGAAGTTAAGCAAGGCTAGATTATTTTGTTGTCTTTATGAAACTTGGATGTTTGGAAATTAGTAGATTACTACAGAGGAGACTGAGAGAGTGAAAAGCCCGGAGAGGGAGATTCAAAAAAAGTGAAGGAACTCTGTGGAGTAGCGAAAATCCAGTTGTGTTTTCTTTTACCTTAAGTTCTATTGTTTCGTCAAAACCTCAATATAAATCATACAACACTGGTTTGTGTCCCTTCTGATTCACCCTGTTACAAATGGTGTCAGAAGTGGGATTTTGGTCTCCGTAACAGGTTACAGACATGACACAACCAGTAACTATTGAGCAGATGATCCATCAACCATTCGAAGGTCAGAGACATTTACAATTGGTATTAGAACAACAAACACAGATGGCGCAGCAGGACATGGATAACATAAACGCTGCTCTGAAGACCCAGGCTACGTTGATTTCTTGTAACCAACAGGCACATGATGCAGTATTTCAGAAGTTAACAGACGTCCTACTGAGTTCTAAAGTACACCCCAACGTCCCTGACTCTGTGTTGCAAAAATACCAGGCTGCTGAAGACACAGATTCTTTCTTCACCAACTTTGAAAGGGTTGCAAATACCGCCTCCTGGTCACCAGGACGGTGGGGACAATATCTTGCTCCCCTGCACTCAGAGGAACTACAAACAGATTACCAAGCCCCAAATCCCCCCGGAACAAGCCCCTATGCAGAAATTAAGTAAATCATTTTGGAAAGGTTGTAGTGTGACAAAGAGTATTATAGAAACAAGTTCTGTAATGAAAGGTGGGGCCATAATGATAATCCCAGGGCCTTATACTACCGTATACAAGACCTAGGGAACAGATGGTTAAAACCCACCTCAGCTCCCACAGATAAAATCATTGAGCAAATTTATTTGGATGCCTTGCCTGGATCTACTAGAGCTTGGATAAAGCAACACCCCAATATAAGCATTAATGGTGCTATAGAGTTAGCCTGCGCTTATCACCGGTCCCCTGATTTCAGAGCTAGCACTAACAGATCACAGTCTATTCCAAACCCATCTTGGAGAGCGTCCCCTAGATTACCCTATAAGGTCCAGTTCGAGAGTAAAGGTCCTATTAGAATACCCGGTAGGGAAGGGGGACCATTTTGTTCCCAAAAAGCAACCACCCACTGCCAGAATCAATGGAAGCAGGCCTGGTAAGAGAACACGTCATATATACGGGAGGGGAAAACAAATCCTATAAAAGAAAGGTGTTGTTGAATGGGAATTCTGTTGATGCACTAATAGATTCTGGCTGTTGCCAGACAGTTATACATAATACGTGGGTCTCCCCTGATAGGAATATCTTGGGTAAGAAGGTTGCCATTACGCCGTGTCAATGGGGATAAAAAGGTCTATCCCATAGCGCAAGTGGAGGTAAAATGGTGAAATGTAATTTGATTTGATTTATTTTTGTAAAGCACAGCACATGCCGAAGGCATCTTGGCGCTGGGAGTCTACAGACAAGTCCACTACACCAACTGTGATGAGAGCTAAAGTGGAAAAGCAAAAAGCCAGGTTTTCAACTGTTTCCTAAAAATCTGCAACTTGGATTGGCTTCTCAAATGTTCCGGAATATGATTCCAGAGCTTGGAGGTGTGGTAAACAAAACCTCTAAAAAGGCTCTGTGAATTCTAGGCATTACCACTTTTTCGGAGAATGCAGATCGTGGATACCTGTTTGGTAAATACCACAAGAATTTTCTTTTGAGGTATTCAGGGCCAGACAGATTAAGAATTTTGTGAGCAGTACACAGTGCTTGAAAAGCGACCCTCTTTTTAACCGGGAGCCACCGTAGTTCTTCCAAAGCTTTCGAGACAGACTCAAACACTTTTACATTTTTAAGCAGACGAGCTGTCGCGTTTTGTGTCCTCTGCAACTTGTTTAACACCTCTTGCTACAAGCCCAAATAGAGGGCATTGCAATGATCCAGTCTCGAAAAAAACAGGAAAATGATGACTGTTTTCCTGAAATAATAAGGAATAAAGGGCAAACATTTTTTGTGTGTTTTAGCTGAAAAAAAAACAGGTCACCACAAGCTGATTGGTCTGATCCGTGAAGGTGAGTTTGGAATGAGTCCCAAATTTCTCATCTTCGATACAGGAGAAGGCATAGGGTCCAGAGTCTGTGGCCACCAGGCGTTATCCCAAAAAGAGATATTGTTTCCAAAAATGAGCACCTCTGTCTTTTCAAAGTTTAGCTTAAGGCAGTGGTTGCTCATCCAATTCACCATGGCTCTCATGCAGTTATTAAATTGATCAGCCACCTCCTCAATGTTGTTAGAAATGGATACTACCAATTGAGTATAGTCAGCATAGGAGCTGGTTGAGAAGCCAAATATTCTTATCAGTTTTTCTAATAGAGCCACATATAGATTAAATAACGTGGGACATAATGGTGACCCCTGCGGGACGCCACATGGCAGAGAGAATGGTTTTGAGGTGAAATCTCCTAGGGTCACTCATTGTTCCCTGTCATCAAGAAAAGAGCAAAGGGGGCTAAAAGCAGCATCACTGATAACTACTTCTGCCATCCGATGTTTCAGGGCTGAGTGGCTTACAGTGTCAAAGGCTGCAGATAGATCCAAAAGGACCACCGCAGCCTACTCGCCTTTATCCATGATATCCTGAATTTCCTCAATGGCCACTACCAGAGCTATTTCTGTGCTGTGAGCTTTCCTAAACCCGAACTGAGTCTCATTTTGGTCCATAAATTTGGAGATCGAGATGTTTAAATGTCTTTCTAAGATTTTTGCTGTCATAAGGAGTTGGAAAATTGGACAGTAGTTCTTCTCTTCATTTACATTTAAAGTAGTTTTTTTTAGTAGCAGAACAATAGAAGCCTCTTTCCACTTTTTGGGAAAACTTCCTGTCAAAATGATGTTATTCAGTAGTGTGGTAAGAGGTCCGGCAATACATCCCGCAACCTCTTGCAGCAATTTAGGGGAACACAGGTCTGCTGGGGCACCTGATTTAGTAATCCCTATTAATTCCACTGCTTGCTCCATTGTTGGGAGTGGAAAATTATGAAAGCCTAAACCATTAGTAGCTGGGAGAAAATCCTCTACCAGCTGGCAGTTAATCTTCTGACACACTGAGCTCTTCATAAATACCTTTTTACAGAAAAAATCAGCTAAACCGTCTCAAAGCTGTTGACTAGGAATTAGTGAGCTAGCAACGGGGGGGGCGTGAGAGTAGCTGCTCCATTTGGAATAACTCCCTTGGGGTATTGGTGGTTAGTTTTCCATGAAAAACTTGGTCTTTTCCACCTTAATCATTGACTTATACTCCTGAATGACCAGTTTGCATTTCTTTCGCTCTTTCTCTGTTATAAGCAGTAATTGCTTCTCTAGACTTTTTCTTGTCGCCAGCAAGTCTTTTATAGCTCCTTGAGTGAGTGTGAGTACCAGGGAGTCGTTGGGCGAGTTCTATGATTTTCCACTATCTTAATAGGGGTCAACTGGTGTACTGCCTCATTAATCCAGTTAAAATAGCTATCTGTTGCTTCATTAGGATTGCCACATAAAGATGGTGCTGAGGCCTCTAAGGTCTCAGGTAATTCTTTCTTATTAATTTTACTCCTGGCCCTGATGGCTTGTACCTGTTTGGCGTTTTTACTCGTCACAGTCACAGGTGTAAGATTGATACTAAATCGCACCATCATGTGATCCGACCAGGTAACGGAAAGAGTATACTCTCAATGAAGGTCAGGGTGATTTTAAAGCATTCCATCAGGAGTGTGACCTGCGGGATGTGTATGTGTATTTATCAACAATTTCAAATCAAATCCATTCAGATTATCAATCAACGATTTAGAGTCCTTGTTAGAGACACCTTCAAAATAAAATCTTAAATCCCCTAATATTGTAAAATTTGGGTAATGGATGCTTGCATCAAGGAAGTCACTAAGGGCTTCCAAAAATGTAATTTTGGGGCCAGGGGGTCTGTAGACCAGTAAGCCATAGAACCTTGAATTGCAATTCAATTTACAATTAAAGAAAAGAGTTTCACAGTCTGTTATATTTATACTGGTTCACGGATAACCTCAAAACAGTCCCTATATATTATTGCTAGACCTCCTCCTCGTTTTCCCTCTCGGTCTAGTCTGTTGATGACATACCCAGCCGGAATTGCAGCGGCTAGATCAGGATCGGAAAACTTATCTGCCCAGGTTTCCATTAAACAAGAGATATCAGGAGTGTGTATGTCCAGATACTCAAAAAGCTCATATCTATGTTTAATTGCTGAGTGTGTGTTCAGCAATATGCAATTCAGCTTACAATTCAACGAAGACTTACAAGTGATGTCTACTTGACTAGAAGCACCTTGTGCTAGTTCAAGCTGGCACGCATACTAACAAGCATCACAGGCATAATTATGCTGCATCAGATCAAGTTTAAACTTATTGAAATGAATCAGCAAACTATGGAAGCAGATTTCCCCCCCAATACGGTCAAAGACGCTATAGTTGGAAAAGATTGCTCACAATTCTCCGAGTTGTTATTAGAAGGTAAAGAAAACAGCTCAGAACTAGAAGGAAGCACCATATAAGGACGAGAATATACGGGTAAGACAAAAAGAAGAAAAGCCAAAGTGGAAAAACGCCTTGATAAACTGATGTTTTTAGGTAAACAGTTTGGTAACCTGCATTTAATGTTTTCTTCCACAGTTCATTATGGCGATATGCAACAAAGTTTCAGGGCTGCCCAGCGGGATGATAGTAATCTTACCTAAGCCTTGGCTCAAGCCAGCGTGGAAGACCAGGAATAGGTAGGACCCTATTTCTTTGTAAAGAAGGGATTGCTATATCGTTCAGTTAACAAAGTAGATAAGAAGTTGGCACATCTCCTGGTTCCCTTGTCATTTCGACAAGTGTTATTGCTAGCCCATAGCAAAGTAGGTGGGGACATTGTTGGCCATCAGAAAACTGAGGAGTATCTATTGCAATGGTTTTATTGGCCAGGGGGTTATTCAGATATTCAGAGGTATTGTGCCTCCTGCAAACACTGTCAATTAGTCAACCCTTCTCCTTATCCAAGGGCCCCGTTACAACCACTCCCTATCATTGACCCACCTTTCACTAGAGTGGGTATAGACCTAGTGGGTCCCTTCCTACCTTCCTCAAAAGGGTATCAGTATATATTGGTTTTGGTTGATTAATCTTCCAGATATCCTGAGGCCATCCCACTAACTAGCATGACAACTGCGGTGGTGGGTTGGGTTATGGTAGAGGTTTTTATTAGAGTGGGATTTCCCAGAGAGCTGGTAACTGATCAGAGAGCTTCCGTCATGTCCCAACTTATTTGTCAAATCTGTAAGATTCGGGGCATCCAACAGATCCGTACTTCTGTGTACCACCCTCAAAAGGACTGATTGGTTGAACGCTACAGTTGCACCATTAAGACCCTGTTAAAGAAGGTGGCATGTGATTCACGAAGGGATTGGGCCAAAAAGCTTCCTATGGTTCTCTTTGCGATCAAATGTCACACCCAGTCCTCAACGGGGTTTTCCCCATTTGAATTGGTCTTCGTCAGGCAACCCTGCACCCTTTTTGATATGGCTGCAGAGCAGTGGGAAGAAGAGGAAGATGAGAGAAACAACATTCTAGACTATGCCGTTCAGTTACATGACTATGTTAACACCCTTTGAGAGAAAGTAAGAGGAAATTTTGAGAAAGCCCAAGAAAGACAAAAATTAGGATATGACAAAATGACTATCCTTCGCGTGTTCCAACAGGGCGAGAAGGTACTAATCGTGGTATCTACCTCGGACAACAAACTGCCGGCCAAATGGCAGGATCCCTTCACAATATTGTCCAAGGTCACTCCAGATACTTACCGGATAGCAGTCCCAAATAGAAACCAAGCGGAACAGATTTATCATGTTAATCTTATAAAAAGAGTAGGAGGAACCAACTCAGTCAGGCCCTCTTGAGAATGTGAACATGTTTATAACCAGTTTTCAAACCCTTAACATTAATCTTCCCCCCAGAGAGAAGCATACCAAGTTAGACACTATCATAACAGGGACCCAGATCAGTGTCATACAACAAGAACAACTAAAAGACCTCCTAGATGGATACAGGGATGTCTTTTCCTGTAAACCAGGAAGAACCAGCCTTATAAAACACGTCAAGTGGTTAGACTGTGACCATATAAAATCTCAGAGGCCCATAGAGTAGCAGTTGGAAAGGAAGTGGAAGTCATGGTGAATGATGATACAGCAGAACCCTCGAACAGTGCCTGCTGCTTCCCTATAGTATTGGTTACCAAACCCAATGGTTGCCTCCAATTCTGTATAGACTTCTGCCAACTTAATAGCATATCAAAATTTGATACCTACCCCATGCCCTGAGTAAATGAGATGAATGAACAGTTGGGGAAGGCAAAATACTTATCTACTTTAGATCTCACCAAGCAATATCGTCAAATGCCGCTCACAGAAGCCGGTAAAGAAAAGACTGCCTTTGTTACACCTTCAGGCCTCTACCACTTTAAGGTGTTACCCTTTGGCCTCCACAGTGCCCCTGCAACTTTCCAGAGATTGGTGGACAGGGACTAAGGCCCCATAGAAAGTACGCAGCAGCATACCTTGACCATATTGTCGTTTTTAGACCAAATTGGGAGTGTCACCTTCAACATTTGGGAACCATTTTCTCCACATTAAAATAGGATGGTCTGGCTATCAATGCTGAAAAATTCACTCTGGCTACGGATATGATTAGTTATTTGGGTTATCAGATACAGGCTGGTCTAATACGACCACAAATAGACAAAGTCCAGGCTATCAATTCACTGCCCCCCACCCCAGACTAAGTGAGAGGTGAGGTCTTTTTTAGGCATTGTTGATTAGTACAGACGGTTTATATGATGTTTCTCTGACATTGCGAGGCCTCCTATGGATTTGCTGAAAAACAATCAATCATCAAAAAATTAAGGAGTGGACTCCTGTCCTACAACATAGTTTCAATTACTTGAAGGAGCTCCTGTGTGGTGATTCGGTCCTTATATGTCCAGACTTTCTAAAGCAATTCCTGCTGCAGACCACCGGGATATGGACTAGAAGCTGCTTTGTCCCAACCTGACTCCGAGGAAGTTCTGCATTGAGTCATTTACTTAAGCCAAAATATTTTGCCATGGGAACTCAACTATGCCACCATTGAAAAGGAATGTCTGGCGATTAAGTGGGCCGGGGAGTCTATCCAATACTATTTGCTAGGTCGCTCATTTGGTATTTTGACTGAGCATGCTTCCCTTGTTTGGTTAGTCCACAACACGCATTCTAATCCCAGGATTCTGCTGTGGTTTTTGTTACTCCAACCTTTTTCTTTTCAGACCCATCACTGGGCTTGGTGGCTGCAGACTAATGTGGTCTTCCTTTCCTGTGTGGTGTGTTATGCATGGCCATAAGATCGGCCATCCCTAGTAGAGGGATGTTGGGCAGGGGCTCCGCGAGAGGCAGCAGCATTTCCAACATGGCTGATGCAGTTTGTACTGGGGAGTCGAAGGTGCCGGCTCTAGCGGCGCACGTCAATGATGGACCCTGCACCATGACATCAATGCCAGATTCAGCCACAAAAGAGAAGAAGGACGAAGAGGATGGCAGAGAGGAGGAAGATGCCAGCTGACAAAGGAGGATGGCTGAAATCAGACACAGCGAAGCGGGAGACTCCGGGACGCCAAAGGAGACAGCCAAAACGAGGAGCAGACCAGGGGAGAAAGACCCACGGTGACGCGACACGCTCACCAAAGGAGGTCAAGAGCAGATGCAGTCCGCTGGGAGAATCCGGGAGCTGACTGGAATCAATCTCACAGAGAGAGATGGAGAAACCATACGCAGCTCCAGTAACCTAAGGGAAGGAGGTGTTGAGGCAAGGGAAATTGTGTCTGTTGAATGAATGACAATAACAAAAGGCGGTGTTTTGGGACAGCCTGACAGTGGGTATACCTGGCTGGAGGAGCTTTTGTTATTGGGTGCGGTAAGCACGTTTGATACCTTAGAAGCACATTAGAAACACATTCATATTCTGACCATCAAAGTGGTGGCTGGTGAAGGGAATAGAGCGAGGTAGAGAACGCCTGCTTAGCATCTCTTTTATTTCCTCGAGGGTCTGCTCTGCTACTACCGAGGAGACTAAGAGAGTGAAAAGCCCGGAGAGGGAGAGGGCCCAGGGAGACTCAAGTAGAGTGAAGGAACTCTGTGGAGTACCGAAAATCCATTTGTGTTTCTTTTACCATACATTATATTGTTTCGTCAAACCCTCAACATAAATCATAAAAGGTGCGTAATAAAGAACCAAAGACACCATCAACACTAGTTTTTGTCCCTTCTGATTAACCCTGTTAGAGCCCTGCTGGAAATCTCAAGGAATATGATAAACCTGCCAGAAACATCAATGATTTTATCTTCATTGGATTCTTATTAACAGTGGAGAGAAACTGAATTTGATCTTAACAATGGAAGGAGTTTACCTTAGTGATAAGGACTAATAAAAAATACGAATCGCTTTGGGACACACTTCTGAATCTAGACGAATAATAGATCACCATTGATGCTTTTCCTTTGCAACAGTATCCCTCTAAGCCACGGAACATTTAAAATCATCGAGATTGCATGTTCCATTGTTTATTGTTTTTTATGATTTATGTTGCACGGATTTATTAAGTGGTCAGTGGTAATGTCTTGCAGATATTCCAATTAAAAGATAGAAAAATGCAAATAAATAAAATAGAATATGGAGTCTTGTATCTGTTATGGTAGAGATCCGCATAATGAGCTCTTTAGAAAGCATCTTAACTCCCAAATCCATGGAACTATTTTTACTGTGACACTGTCCAATCTCACTGGGTCTTATCAAGCAAGCTGTAATGTACGCAATTTAGCTGCAAACAGTTTTAAAAATGCAACCCATGTTTTATTTGTAAGTATGTAATCTATGAAAACAATATTACTAGATATAAAACAAGAATATAACATACATAAAAAAGACTTTGCCCAATATCATATGGTGCACTAGTAATATATATAACTCACTATTTTACACTTGTTAAATTTCCAAATAAATGTGAATACTTTACTCATGAAAAATAAAACGTAATAACAGTTTAATCAGGCCAGTTAACCTTCCTAGATGGTAAGATGACAAAACAGAGCATAAAGTCTCATTTGAAGAACTAAAGATATATTGAAATATTGCCCGCTGTTAACCTACAACAATGCACAGACAGAACACATAAAACTGAAAATATTTTAATTTTCAGATTATGCTCAACCTATTAACCGTAAGATCCTTTTAGAGAACTGTTTTTGGCAATTGGAGCATTTGTAAACTTACTGAGTAGGGCACATTACTCGGAAGGATGATTATCCCACACATGATCCTTTTGTAATCTTTCAGCAGGTCTCTGTTTCTCAGGTCTAAGATATTTGGACAACATTTTCAAATAAACTGATAAATGGGGCATTTAAAGATATGATAGTTGGGTTACTCTACGAATTCCAAGGTATTCCCAGTGTTCTATAGGTATCAACACATATTAGAGATTTGCTGCCAGCGTACGTACAGAATACCTATGGCAAGTAAGATGTAAGGACCACGTTTTTTTTCAAATGAGGGTTGGTACATGCAATTCGATTATTATGGCATGGGAGCCTTCATGATCAGTTTCAGCCACACTTTTGAAGGTCCAAATAGATCTGACACAAAAAAAAGATGGTGTACTTTTGATTTTATGTGTAATCATCACAAAAATACATGGCACTGTGCCACTTCTGACAATTTTCAGTAAACTGCATTGGTAAGGTTGCCCTAACGTGTCACACATTCAGGCCTCTCAAGTAAGAAAGTGGGAGCCAATCGAATAGTCTGCCTGTCAGTAGAGATTTGGAGAACTTTGCAAAAACATTTTTAATATGAACAACTCTTGAGCACTCCCAAATGAAAAGCAAAGGGTGAAATATGCCCATCCCTAGCAACAAAAAGAATTACCTCGCATCAAGCTCATAAAGGTGGGTGGTTTGCATACTATGACCTTTATCATGTTTATTTTCCTTTCCCTAGCTGCCATGCTACAGAACTGACATCCCCCATGTCCTCTGACCTGGAGGTGAATACACCCATGCCCACTGACCTAGAATTAGTTTCACTTCTGGATCTTAAAATGCCAGTCCTGACATGGAAGTGATGTCATCAACTAATCCTGATGCAAAAGTGATTCACTAATGTAGCCTGATCCTAATGACCCACTTAAAATCAACCTCCCCCAAGTCCCCTCCGAAGACCTGAAGAGGTGACCCAGTTAAAAGGAACCCAACATTCGGGTTCCAAGGATCAAGACCACTCGTCCTTCAATCAATCCAGATATGTAATGCTCAGGAAGTTATGCAGCAGGAAGCGCCACTCAGCATAAGAGTCACAAGTAGCTAAACCATACTTCAAGTGAGCCTCACATCTTGGTGACAATAAGTGAGGGCACATTTGCCCTTCAACCTGTCATACCATGCAATGCACAGGAAGTGATCTTGCAAGAAACCGTTTTGCGATTCCCTAATTATGATTCGCAATTAGGAAATCGCAAAAGGGCATGTATGAAAGTGTGTTTAACAATTTCTGTGATTCCCAGTGGGTCGCAAATGACGTACCTCATGAATATTAATGAGGCAGGTCGCAATTTGCGACCCATTAGGAATCGCAAAATTCACAGGGATGGTGTCCGGCTGAGGTCAGCAGACCACCATGTCTGTAACTGCTTTTAAATGAAGCAATCTTTTTTTTTGTAAAGCAGCCCGTTTTCCTTAAAGGAAAACAGGATGCTTTACAAAAAGAAAAAGAAAAAGTTTTCCTTTCGTCACTGCCTGCTCTTAAAAAATGCTTTTACAAACATTCACAAAGGGGAAGAGGACCCACTTCCCATTTGCGAATGGGTAACCACCTACTTGAAGTAGATGGTAAAATGGGAATGTTTTGCGACCGCATTTCGGTCGCAAAACATTCATACATACCGATGCAATTCGGTATTAGGAAGGGACACCCTAAACACCCCCCTTCCTAATACCGAATCACAAACACAAATTGCGATTCGGTAATAGGTTACCGAATCGTAATTTGGGTTTGATACATGTGAAAAGCCTTTTTTTAGTTAGCAAACAGGCCGATTCTGTGAATCGGCCCGTTTGCGAACTTAAAAAGGCTTCATACATGTGGCCCTTTGTAACTTAGCACAATGAGTTATGGACAGACATCAAGACACACTACATTGTAATGAGTAGTACTATAAAAGAAAATAACGAGATGTGAAGTAATAAAGTGTTAATACAAATGGTTATTGGTCTGATTACTCATACAGAGACATCTGAGGTTTTTACAGTGCATACATATCTCTTACATATACATAAAGAGGTTGGAAAAGTCAAAAACATGCCTCCCAGTCATAGTTTGTTATCCTTCCTCCTTGGGACTGGAATCAAGGTGTTAGTCTTCAGACAGTTCCTAGGCTGAAGGAACAAAGGGAGTGCTGATGGCCATTTAAGTGAGGCATTTGTGTTCGGCCCAGCGTGAAGTGAAGTAAGAAACCTCCTCACTCCCTCTAGTTTGATACTCTCAACACAGACAAAATGTAGTCAGTGCTGGCCAGGCCCTTTGCCCAACTCCAAGATGCGCAAGGCTGAAAACCTCGCACGGATGGGGAGGCTGGGTAACCGCAGGGGTTGGATTCTGGGCATGGCCTGCGCCGAATCCCGCAAGGCAATGGGCATCTTACTTTACACTAAAAAAACATAGAAATGCACTGCCAAAAAACAATGGTTAAAGTGATGTTGTAATTAGGAACTGTAATAATAGCCTACTTAAAAAAAAAATTTAAACATTATAAATCCACTGAAAAAAACAAATGTTAAAGGGACATTATAGTTAGATGAAAATGTGAGTTAAAACATTACATTTTAAACTAACAAAACTACTGTAACTCACCAGTTATAGTAATCTCACGTAACTATAACTTGTGTCCTAATGTAACTATAACTCATGCCCTCACCATGCACATTGTTCTTATTAATGGCATTTGAGATGTCATAAGGGCCGTTATCAATGTAGTCATTGAACATGTCATGAGTGATGTAATATGCGAAGGTAGAAGCAGTGTATCACATATATATTTTTATATTATACATATATATATTACGGACTGGCGGTCGCCAGTAGGTTGTTACAGTTAAGACCTAGTTTCCATAGGATGAGCGTTTTTTCATTTGCCAATAACTTTGGCAACGTTTGACGAACCCTCACGAAATTTACAAAACTAGTATGACGCTCACTTCAGCTGCTGTCTTGAAAGTTTCGTGGTGATCTGTCAAGTGGGGGCCAGAAAAAACGGGGGGTCCCAAAACGCGTTTTCCCCATGTTAATTCCCATAGAGATTTTAGACACGATTACAGCCCAAACTGCTGCATGGAATGACACCAATTTTAGCAGAAAGGTATACCCTGACCTCTTAGGCCTCTTCGGGGGGGCCCCACAGAGACCCCACTGGGCAAAATAAGCATTTAAAAACATTTTTTAGACAAGAGCCACGCTGGATCCTCAGATCCTGCCGAATATTTTTTTTAAAAGAAGCGTAGTCTCCCGCTCTTCTCTATTAAGTAGCCACCGGGTGGGCCAGGTCCTGGGGGCATGTGGGCTAACATAAAGTTAAAGGAGGGGTGTGCACAGGGACTCCCTCCTTATACATTTGTGTGCCTCGAGGACAACCATCTCCCAGGGGCTCATGCTGTTTAACCGGGGCCGCAGAGCCCCCGGGGACCACCACCTCCCAAGGGCAAAATTCTATGTTGAAAATGGGAGCTGGCTGTTCTTGGCCCCGGGGACCACCACCTCCCTGGAGCAGGCCCTACTACATCAAAGGAGGGGGGGTCGCACGGCCCCCCTCCCGGATCCAATAATGGCCCTGGAGACCACTACCCCGCAGGGCTGGCTCCGGCTATGTCCCACCCCCGGGAGATAGCTGTTTGCTGTGGCTTGGTGGGCACTTTAAACGCTCCCGCCAAGTCACAGCAAACAGTCCACTTTCAGCATGCAAGACCAGTAAAAATGCTCTTGCGTGCTGGAAGTGGAGTTTTCATCTATTTCCCTTCCTGCTGTCAAGCAAGCAGGAAAACAGATGAATTGCTTTCACACACAGGGGGCTGCATGTTTAGCAGCTCCCTGTGTGTGAAAGCAATGCCGGCTCCCGCAAGAGGTGGGGAGCTGGCAGGGACCGCGGGGACCTTCAGGCTCCCCTTGCGGCCCCAATGCAAACTGGGTGCCCTGGGGACAACGAGATAACCATGGCAGGGCCTGGGAAATGGGGTCTTCAGGCCGAAATTGGCTGGGGGATGAGGGTCGCTTGGCCCCCTCCTCTATTAAAAAATGTAAAAAATAAAAGGTTAGGCCCCGGGATATGGGGTCCCGGGGACGAAATCGGCCAGGGGGATGGGGTTCCCAGGTCTGAAATCGGTCCCATTTTGTAACGGCGGGCCACAGGGGATGGGTTGCTGAAACATTGTCGGAGGCCCCGTTGCGTTCCCCGGGTGCGTTAAGTGATGTAATGAGCTAGCGCAAAAGAAAAAAATTCCGCTCTACTGCGGAGTGCAGAGTTTATTGATAACTCTGCGTAATATTCTATATGAGTATGGCAATGCTCTGCAGTGAGTATTGGTGGGTTGGAGGAGGTCAGTGCTTTTGGGTACTGCAGTAGCCAAAATACTTGTCATATACTAGCTGTTAGTTGTGTGTTAGGCATTCTGTTCAATGCTTTTTGTGCCAGGTCAGATGGAAGCAAGGTGGTCCTGGTGTAATAGTTTAAAGGACCAGAGGGACCCCACATGCCAAGGGGACAGGGTACCGTTAGACAGGGAAAATACCCTTTAGGAAAAATATGCAAAACCAATTCTGAAATCATTTAGATATAATATCACAATGCCAAACAAAGCATGAATACATATATCACCTTTTATCAATATGTGCAGAAAATATTCTAAACATTGTTTAAAAACATACACATCATAAATAAAACAACATTCAGTAGTCCATGGCAAATGGTACTTGTTTATGGTGAATAAGGTGTCAGTAATAGAGCTTGGTTTGCGAATAGCCTGAGTGTGAGCGATTTCAGAAATGGTTTTGTATATTTCTACTAAGGGGAATTTTCTGAATTTTACTTGGTGTAATATCACCTGTTGAAAGTTTGTCTTAGTCGCTCATGCCAACACTCCTGGTTTAAGTGGAAAACTTTCAATTTTTAGGGTAAAATTATATTTTGCCATTTTCCTGATTAAAGTTTCCTCCACTTCAATGTAAATTAATGGGGATTCTATTTCTATTCCTCATACATTTCAAACTTTACTCTTATTTATTCTCAAATATTGGCATACATGGTCTTGGTTTCCACTTTTGCTGTAGCATTCATTACTGCTTGGTGAAATTAAGGATTCTGAAGCTGTTTTGCCAAACATCATAGTGCCCAACAAACGAAAGCTACAGGAGGGAGGTCAGATTTCTAGCACCTAACACACCTCTCCAGCATTCCAAGTTCCAATGGGAAGGGGTGAGATTAAGGTTGGTAAGCGACCCCACTCAAGTAGGCTGACCACCTGTGTGTTATCTGCGAGGACTGTACGTGACTTTGAACGAATGTCTGTAGTCCATAAATGGTTGTATTACGGATAATGAGAGCAGCTTGTTCATAGCTAATCAGTGCTGGAAATGAGTGGGATCCAAATGACCCCAGTGAAATATAGTGAATACATTCAGCAGTGCCCACACTTTGTCTTCTTTCCATTCTGAGCAGCACCCTGCAGAGCGGGAGGAGATTTATTATTTTCACTTCTAGCTGGGCCCAGCACAAAGGCTCACTTAAAGGGCCATCAGCCCTTCTTCTTTTGAAGTATCACCCTGGCTGGAACCTATGTGAAGCCTAACACCTTGATGCCAATGTAATGGAGTGAAATAAAGGTACTCAGCTTGTAGTCATCTTCACAAATGCATAAGAGACACTATGATTTGAAGTCAGATTTTGACTTTGGACAACACCTGTATGTAAGAGACATGCGTGCACTGTAAGAATGTCTGATTTATCCGACTGTATGAGTAATTAACTAATAATGTCAACAGCACTTAATAGTTTATTTCTTTCTTAAATTTCTTTCATAGTGCTACTCATCTCAATGTAAAATGTCAGAGCACTTTACGTCTCACACACATTATACAGGTAAGATGAATTGCACAGGTGCGTAAATCAATGTTCAGGAAATGTTACATAAGACAAGGAGGGTTACAAGGCGTAGAAGTTAAATCTTTAATGGTAGACGTTATATGTTATGGGCGCTTGGTCTGTAGAAACATAAATTCAGGACTTAAAATGTAACACAGTGGTTGGGGGGTGTCCGTACTAATAAGACTTTATTACCACCCAAAGGAATCCTCTTTATCAACCTTACAATAACAAAGGATTGAGGAAAAAAAGAATGCTCTAAAGCCATGCCTTGCAGTTTGCATGTAGCTCGGTGATACTGGTGTATAGCTTACTGTGCTATATTAGGACTGTAACTTATGAACTGCAAGCAACAAAAGGATCGCTGTGACAAAAGCAGCAACCACTAAGGTATCCAAATAAAATACTGATCTCTGATCTGAATGTTACACATTGTGCATTGCAGCAGCTACATTAACCCTATATGCTACTTTACGATGAGTTAAACTGTGTTTAGACAAAACAAGGACCCCTCCAGCATCAATCAAACAAGTTCATTAACCACCACAGCTATTTTACCAGTATTTTTATCCCCTGAATATTGCTGGTTATGCCATTATCTTTGTAGCAGGTGCCTTTAAAATGCCAGAACAGAGTTACTGTCACAGTTGTCTTAGTTGTTAATTTAATGGTGGCATAGTTTTTAATAAATGTATATCTTACCTGTCAGGCTCTGCTTTAAATGGCTCTGCCTCTCGAGACTCCACCCCCATCCTGCTACCACACCTAGATACCCTCATTTTTTGGATCTCGGAGTAAATTGTTCCTTTCCCAGCACTGTAGCCAATCAAGTGGCTGTACAGACTAACCAATCACCACCATGGAATGAGGCCATACTGAGTGAGCCGACCTATGATTGGCTTATAAATTGCCCAGCCAATTCTAGTACTCTACACACAACATGCTAATGTGCTTATTTGATGTCAGAATTGGGCTTGCGGTTATTTCGAGGCATATGAGCCCCCTTTCAGTTTCTCTTTGTTTTTTGGCCGGTGGACTGATGATCACTGGACCCATCCCTGCAGGCTACCAGACAAGTGAAGCAGAAAAGTGAGGAGCTCCTGTCCATCTCCACAAAACCCATCAGTGGTGCGCTGCCACTTCAACAAACACACAACCAGTGGTGCGCTAATACTGTCTCTTTATGGTGACGTTCAGAATGCATTGTCAGCACTGGACACTTACCCTGCAGTGTCAGCACTAGACCACGACCAGGCTGTAACAGCACTGGGCCCTCAGCATCGAGGGTTAAAACAGTGACTTTACCTTGCAGTGACAGCCCAGTGCTTTCAACATTCAGTGCCAGTCCACAGCCCTCAGTATGCAATGCCAGCACTAGACCCTCAAGGTCCAATACCAACTGTGGCCCTCAGACTGCACTGGTTCACCTCTCTCCATACTGTATCAGGCCTCTAGGGATCTATATGGTATTCATGCTAGGAGTCTCTCACCTCACAGTGCCCACACCCTGGTGTGCCAGTCCAGGGCCTCAGCATGAAGCAGGGAGCACTGGACCCTCGCGTTGCAGTGCCAGGTTTGAGCCTCATTTTCCAATACCAGCCATAGCTCTCATGCTGCTCTGGTTCATCTCTTTCAATGCCACACAAGGCCCTTAGGGACCTATATTTGATGTAGGCCATGAGTTCCACTGACACACAAGTATTTCAACCCCCCTTAAGGCTGTGACTCCATCCTTATTTCCCTCACACCTCTCGATCTCTCCAGTGCTGTTTTCACTGCAGTATGCCACCTGCAATTGTCTTACAAAGATATTAATAAAGAATCCATCCAACATAACTTCCGGAGGTCATCGTGTTTCTTGTTAAGTACTCAGTTGGACCAACCAGCTTTTTCATTCGGCCTTGCATTTTGGAATTCTACCTTTTTCTTTAATTTTCCTAATCTTGCTTGCATCTCTCTCGCTGCAGTGGTGGTGAAGTCTGATAGCTGGTAATGTGGGTGCAAGAGCTGTTGTGCAGTGAAGGTTACCTACAGGGTAGATAGGCAATAGATGAATGAATGAAAACACTGATCTAGCATGGTTCTGTGAATTGTACCACCTAACTAAGTTCCTGGAGCTGTGATTGGAAAAGATGCGTCTTTGAGCTTTTGTACGAGAATGAGGTTCATGGCTTTGGTGAGTAGTTGTGAACATTGTTGCAAGGTGGTTATCTTTGTTGCATGGTGAGTGGCTGTGCTGTGTAGTGCATATCATTGCAGAAAGACAGCTGTTCTGGTTGCATGGTCATTAGCCTCATTGCATGGAGATCAGCTTTGCTGTGTGATTGTCAGCATTGAATCAAGGGTGTGGAATTGCTTAGTTACAAAGTGGGTGGCTTAGTTATGTGGATTATATGGTTATCTCTGATGCAAGATGGAAGGCTTTGTTGCAGAATGAGCAACTTTGCAGTGAGGCTGTTGGCACTGCTAAGGATATTAAGTTAGAGCACATTCCATATAAAGGCTCTGGACCTGCAAAGTATCAGCCTCCTGCTTTGGGTTCATGGGATCTGGAGATGGTGTTTGTCAGATGAGTTTATGGCGTATCCAGTGTTGTGGAACGGTTATTTGTTGTTGGGATGATTTTAAGGTGGCTCAGGAGTTAAAAGTGAGCTAGAGCAGATATTTCAGTGATGGCTTTGCTTCCCCACTACCAGTCCTGTTGCACGGTTCTGGATCACTCAGAGGTAAGAGGTTGGCTGCCTGAACAGTATAGGGTACAGTGAGTAAACTCAGTCAGTAGATGACAGTGGACTACTTCCATGAGGTGGCTTTGATAAAGGAGTTCTATGTGTAGGCAGCAGTGGCGAACCACTGAGAACATCTGGGTCTCTAGCGATTGACAACTGGACAGCCCTCACCACCGAAGACACACTGAAGACAATGAAGTCAATCCACTCAGGGGCCCCCACGGACCCCTGCCCCCACCACATCTTCAACAGAGCCGCCGACACAATCGCACCCATGCTCTGCCACACCATCAACCGCTCCCTGGCGACCGCCTCATTCCCCGACGACTGGAAACACGCCGAGGTCAACCCCCTCCTGAAGAAACCCTCAGCGGACCCCACCGACCTCAAAAACTACAGACCCATCTCCCTGCTCCCGTTCCCAGCGAAAGTAATCGAGAAAGCCATCAACAGCCAACTCGCCACATTCATCGAAGAACACAACATCCTCGACTCCTCCCAATCCGGCTTCAGAAAAAACCACAGTACGGAAACCGCCCTCCTCGCTGCAACAGACGACATCCGCACCCTACTGGACAAAGGAGAAACAGTAGCCCTCATCCTCCTCGACCTCTCAGCGGCGTTCGACACAGTCTCTCACCGCACCCTAATACGCAGACTCTACGACGCAGGAATCCAGGACAAGGCCCTCGACTGGATCCGCTCCTTCCTCTTTGGCAGAACGCAGCGGGTCAGACTCCCCCCTTTCCTCTCATACCCTACACCTACCACCTGCGGAGTCCCCCAGGGCTCCTCCCTCAGCCTGACGCTCTTCAACGTCTACATGGCTCCACTCGCCCCCATCGTCAGAACCTACGGACTCAACATTGTGTCATACGCAGACGACACCCAACTCATCCTCTCCCTATCCAACGAACCCAACACCGCCAGACACAACTTTCGAGAAGGCATGGAAGCCGTCGCCAAATGGATGAAAAACAGCTGCCTACAACTAAACACCAACAAAACAGAAGTACTCATCATGGGCCCAAACCCCGATGCCTGGAGCGACACCTGGTGGCCCCCCGCCCTCGGAAACCCGCCAACCCCCACGGACCACGCACGCAACCTGGGAATCATCCTGGACTCCGAGCTCAAAATGGACAGCCAGATCAACTCCGTCTCGTCTTCCTGCTTCCGCACCCTCCGCCTCCTTCGTAAGACCTTCAAATGGATCCCCCTCAAACACAGAAAGACCGTCACTCACGCCCTGGTCACCAGCAGACTCGACTACGGCAACGCACTCTACGCCGGAATAAACAAAAACCTCACCCGCAAGCTACAGAACATCCAGAACGCCGCCGCAAGACTGGTCCTCAACCTCCCAAAACACTGCCACATCTCCCAGCACCTGCGCACACTCCACTGGCTCCCCGTCGAGGCGAGAATCACCTTCAAGATACTCGCCCACGCACACAAGGCCCTCCACGGCACTGGTCCAGCATACCTGAACAGCCGACTCAAATTCCACGCACCCCAAAGGACCCTACGATCAGCCCAGCTCTCCTACGCCGTGGTCCCCCGCACCAGAAAGACCAGATCGGTAGGCCGCACCTTCTCCTTCCTCGCGGCCAAAGCATGGAACGCCCTTCCGCTCCACCTCAGACAGACATCGCTCCCCATCTTCGCAAGAAACCTCAAAACCTGGCTCTTCGACAGACCCCCTCCTTGATGGAATGGAACCTGCACACCCCCTCCCCTACTCCTAGCGCCTTGAGACCCTTAGGGGTGAGTAGTCGCGCTTTAACAAACCCCTGATTGATTTATTGTGTTATTTCGGAGTCAGGTATGACTTCTATTTTCTTCTCCTTGGTAGGGGGAAAGAAGAGTGTTAGAAATTGGGTTACTGCTTGGCTGAGGTGTGGGCTCTGGTCAAGCAGCAAGCACAATCCTAGTCAGAGTAAGGCACCAGCAAACCCCAAATTAACCTGTGCTCACCCCCTGGTAGCTTGGCACACAGCAGTCAGGCTTAACTTAGTGGCAATGTGTAAAGTATTTGTGCAACACTTCAAACAGTAAAACAGGGAAAACACCACATAAAAAGATCCCACACCAGGTTAGAACAATAGGACTTAATTTAATGAACAAAACAACACCAAACAACAAAAATCCAATCAGTAGAACCGGAGTTATGAATTTTTAAAGCATAAACTGCAATATAGTGCCTAAAAGCATTAAAAGCCAAATGTGGCTATCTGGTTGCGCTGGACCGAGGCAAAGACAAAAGTTCAGGCCGACTGAGATAGCGCGCCGGATTAGTCCCGCTGAAGGTTTACATTCTCAAGTTTTGTGCCAAGTTTTGTACCAAGAGTCCCATTCGTAAGGAAGAAGGTAGTCGGAAGCAAGCAAAGTATTGCTGGTGGTGTTTGGCATGTTGCAAACAGCAGGCCGGGCTTTGCAGACTGGCGGCCCGGAGCTTTGCGTTGGCAGTCCACGTGGGTGAACAATGCTTACTGTGCAAAGAGTCTAGCTTGCAGAGGCTCACACTGATTTTCTGTGCGAGCGGCACAGTTCCGGTGTGAACCGGCCCGTTCACGGTTGGGAAGAGCCCAAAAGCTTTAAGTAAGAGCCTGCTGAGCCACACCTAGGGTCCAGGACCTATGGGGCACCTCTTGGAGTTCAAAAACTACTTGAAGATGGGTCCAGGAGCTGTGGGGGGCAGTTATGTCCCTGAGGCTCAGATAAGGAGGCCAGCAGACTAGCCCTCTGAGTAACTCTGGGGTCCTGTGTTCAAGATGGGTTGCAGGTCCAGTTCTTCCTCCCCAGGCAAGACAGCAGCAGGCAGCAGGTCAGCACAGCAGGGCAGCAGCTCCTTCAGAGTAGCAATCCAGCAGAGTGGCAGTCCTTATACGAGCACAGTAATCTTTCTTCCTGATAGAGTATCCACAGGTCCAGAAGTGTACTGAAGTGGTGGTGTCTGAGGTCCTTCTTTATGCACTGGTGCCCTGGTTCTGGAAGGTGGGAGAAGCTTCTAGACAGTGTCTTTGAAGCGCATGGAATCCCTGCCTCTCCTGCACTGGCTCCAAGCTGGGTGAAGTGACAATGCATGGTAGTAAAGCCCTTTGTGTGAGGCCGGGACACACCATATTCAGGTGTAAGTGAGCCTGGGCCCAGCTCCTTCCTCCTATCCTGCCAGTGATAGCCCATCCAGTCACACCAAACCTCCCATTGTGTATGGCTGTCTAGGAGTAATACACAAAGCCCAACTGCCAACTATACCGAGTCATGTGACCAAAGACAGGCTGCAGGCACCAAATGGCTAAGGCATGAAAATGCCAACTTTCTAAAAGAGCCATTTTCAGAATTGGAATTTAAAATCTGACTTTACCATAAGTTAGTGTTTTGAATTAGGATTCCAGAGATACCACCTTGAAGCGGTTATCATTTCCCATTTGGAAATTACACTTATAAAATGTACAAAGGCAACACCAATGTTATCCTATGGGAGAGATGGGCCTTGCAGGAGTGAAAAATTCATTTAAGAGTTTTTCACTACCAGGACATGTAAAACTTAAAAGTACATGTACAACCTTTTAAACACATTGCACCCTGCCCTCAGGGCTGTCCAGGGCCTAACCTAGGGGTGACATATATATTAAAAAGAAAGGTTTGAGCTTGGCAAAGGGTTTATTTTGCCAGGTCAGAATGGCAGTTAAAAACTGCACACACAGGCTTTGCCATGGCAGCCTGAGGCTTGTTTAAAGGGCTACTTAAGTGGGTGGCACAACCAGTGCTACAGGCCATCTAGCAGCATTTAACGTACAGGCCCTGGGCACATGTAGTGCCACTTTACTAGGGATTTTAAAGTAATTTAAATATACCAATTGGGTATAAGCCAATTTAGAGGAGCGAGCACAAGCTCTTTAGCACTGGTTAGCAGTGGTAAGGTGCCCAGAATCCTAAAGCCAACAAACGACTTCAACAAAAACAGGAGGAATGAAGGCAAAAAGTTTGAGGATGGCCCTGCAGAAAGGGTCATTTCCAAGGCTGGGTGATTGGCTGACTGAGGTTGAGTGCAGTGGCTTGAGTTGGTTGGAGGGTGGTAATGTGCTTGGTATCAAGCAGCAGAAATTACACTTTGCTTCCAATGACTTTAATGAAACTTCTTGTCAAGCAGGGTTCAGTGCCAATCAGACAGGTTTTCTGGGTATGTTATTGATTTTCTTGCTTGTGATCCCCTAGCATTTGACATTATTAGCACTGAGTAGGAGGGTGGATCAGCATGTAAACAAGATGGGCCTGTTCCAATGACCTCCACTGCAATAGATATATATATAGAGACAGCAATCTGAGTCTTAACCCTACACCCTCCGAATAGGTGAGAAAGATGTAGGGAAGGAAACTGGAGGGAACACTTACTTGAATAAGAGCAACAGCCAATCAAATGTGAATTCCACAGATGTCTGTTCAGCACTTCCCTCCCCTCAGGAGATGAGACATAATGCTCTGATCCTGGCAAGAGCGATGACGAGTGACATTTCAATTTGTGTGAGCTTCACAATAAAGAGTTGCACAAGGCATGTTTCCATATTAGTGGGTTTGCAGGACAAGATTCCATTGGAGAGTTCTTTGGCATGTGTCTAACTTTTGGTTGGTTTCCTAGGATGTGTTTCCCTTTTTGCCTGGGGTACCTGGTATATGTTTTCCCATTGGTAGTTTCATTGTTATGCCAAACCAGGAACCCAGCGGAGATACATTTAATAACTCTCCAAGGAAAGGAAAAACTGTATTTTTCTTATAAAACCCTCACCCACTAGAGTTACCCCTTGGTGGCATGCTTCATCATCGGGTCCATTCCGATCAGCTGCAGATCGGGGCGTGTTGCGACCTACGGCTACGTGGGAGCACTTAATTGGTGTTTATACAGTGACAAATTAGATGCTACAAGTGGGGGAGTGGAGGGTAGTACTATACTAAGGTATGATCTAAAAATAGCTGGCTAGTAGGTATATCTACTTTATTCCTGCCTCTAGCCCGATGATGAAGCATGCCACCAAGGGGTAACCCTGGTGGGTGAGGGTTTTATAAGAAAAACAAAGTTTTTCCCTTCCATGCAGAGTTATTAAATGTACCACCGATGGGTTCCTGGTTTGGCATAACAATATATAGTTGAGGAGGACGAAACCACTGCATCCTCTTCCTCACTCCTTTTTTCTGATACATTGGTAGTTTCCCCACATTTAAATCCAACATAGGTATGGGCTTGGGTTTATATCCAGTTGGCTATTGCCAAGGTGTATTCAACTGTTGGTGAGTCACTTGATGCTCCTTTTTAGGTCAAGCCTACAAGAAAGTGAAAGTTTTCTGGTTGCAAAAGACATAAAGTGGGCTTACCAAACACTTACAAGATTACAGCCCGACTATTATTTACCATTTATTTGCTTCATTTTCAGTCTCATGTGCTTGCTTCTTATTTCATGGCTTTCGTAGTGCATTTTATGTTTGACTCTCTACTGGAGCATAGCCTATTTTACCATCCTCTTGATTTGCTGACTTGCGTTCTTCCACTGCTCACTCTTAGGGAACTACTTTTTTCTTTTCGGGTTAAGCACTCCATCAGAGTATGTGTTTTTCAGCTCTTTTTTTGACCAATCTAAGTGGCACACAACATCTTAGATTAGTCAGTAAAAAATAAAATAAAATGGCACCGCGTCATTCTGTAGGCGTGTGCAGGTGTGATGACACATGTGCGTGCCTACAGAATGAAGTGATCACCAACAGTGGCCACGTCACTGCACCTTTTCTCTTTTTGCCAGTACTGAACAGCAACGACAAAAAGCATTGCTTTTTACAGCGCTGTTCAGCATAGCCAAAAAGCATTGGCAAAGCCAGTATGTTCCAAGGCGAGTCCTATTGACTTTGCCAATGATTGGTCTTTTAGTGGGTTATATGGATCAGAATTCCTGGTTATTTTTCCCCCACTAGAGAGTGGTTATCTGAACAAACCCTGTTGGTGTTAACTTGCAGTAGCGGCTGCTATCGGACCCGGGTGGTGGGCAGGGGAGGGGGCAGGAGGGGCGAAGGATGGAACGACAAAAAAAAAAAAAAACACTTACCTGGAACGGCCAGCTCCTGCCTCTTCTGCGTCCTCCGTCATCTTCCTGCAGACTCCCAACCAGCAGGAGGAAGCATCCGACTCCCAGGCTCCCCTGAGCCAATCACAACGCTGCAATGCAGCGTTGTGATTGGTCTGAGTGCCGTGGTTCGGTGCTCAGACGGGGACAGGGAGGCTTTGCATGTTCATCACCAGGCTGTGTAATGCAACCTGGTGGGGAAAATGCAAAGTGCGCATGGCTGTTTGGCCGGCCCAATAGGGCAGGCCAAGCAGTCGTGCGCACATCAGGAGTGCAAACCACTCCTCTCCCTGCTCCGCCAGCCCCGCCCCACCCAAGAGCCACTGACAGCTATAGGAAAAATAAAATGATAATAACGATAGTTGTTATCATTTTATTTTTCCTTTTGTTCAGTGGGGCGACGCTCCTACACCTTAGCGGAGGAGCCGCCACTGGTTACTTGGTGTGTGTAAACACTCTGGAAGGCTACCACCACGGGGGGTATGCATGCCAAAGACCCTAGTAAGCCATAGCTCACAAGCATGCACCAGGTGTGCAGTCCACTAATAAAGTGCTAAGTGTTCCTTAAAAGAGATAACAGATGAGAAAGCAGGCTAAGGGGTATGTGCATGTTGGCTGTTTAACAATCCTTAAGAAAGCCCGTTTATTTGCTTAGTACTGCTATGTATTGTACGAAACAAAGAATATAAACTTATTTTGACTTGTACCTATACAGGACGTCTATTTTCTTACTTTTCTATTATTGCTTCACCGCTGCAGATGGGTCTGTAAAATCGACCTTCTATCCTGAAATGAGTTCCCCTTGTCCTCAATTTCTACAAGCACTGCTCATAATTTGCCTTCATACCGGGTGGTCACCCTACACATTTAAGTCAAAGGTTTGGAGAATGAGAAAAGTATTCAGTAAGGGTGGGCCAATTCAATTATAAGCGAGGCTTTTCTCTACATGTATAGTGGGTGAAGACGAGTGCAAGAATTGACACACTCCAAATGCGGGAAAGATGTGAGGCAAGGTACTTAAATACAAAACAGCTTCGAAATAACGTGGAGCATCATAAAAACAACCTAGTTGAAATTCCCGCAAGCAAGAGGCGTGACGTCGTACCTTGATAAAGTGTTAGAGGGCGTGGCTAAGTATGGCATAGTTACACTCAATCTATGGCTTTCTAGAAATCGAGAGCGAAGCCGTACCTTAGATGGAGGGACGAGGGTGGCGGCGAGCCATATGGGTCAATGAGGCTAGCGTTCACCCTATCTTTACAAAGTGGCTCTGCCTGGACCACCGACGCTGTAATACGGCCCAGGCTCTTACCAGTGCCCCGGGGGTGCCGATAACATCGCAATTCAGTGGGCTGCGCCACCTCCAAATCAGGAGGGAGGTAAATGACTGACGAAACAGAAGAGGGACTGATCATCGGTGCAGCGGCGCAGGGGAAGCCGGTGGCAAGTGGAGAGGTCGCCGGTGGTGGGAGGCTGCTGTGCTGTGACAGCGCTGAGGAGGGCTTCGAATATCCACTCGGCACCCAGGCTGCACCTGCGATAGGGATGCTGCAGGCTGGCTGAGGAGGTGTCCTCTATGCAAGGTACGTGATGCGGGGAGACAGTGCCCCGCCTGCAGTCTGCTATTCGTGATGTTGCACTGGCATCGCAGTGGCACGAGCTACCAGGAGGCTGCAACAAAGCAGACGCGCAAACCTATGAGCTGAGCCAAAGAGGCGCCTGGTGCTATCTCTCTCAGCAGCCGGTGCCAGCTGCACGTCTCGGCTGCAGAAGCAGCCCTTCAGCGCCAAGGTAGCCGACGAGATTCGTAAATGCTGCAGTGCATGCCATGCACTTTACCCGCCACAGCCCTTCATGCCCATCTGCAAGCCATGCAGGTTGCCATTTCTTAGTAGCCAACTTCATCTGTTTAACTTGATTTTGCATGATTTTTATTATAGCCCAGTGGACAGGTTCCCTGTCCCGGTGTTGTGCGATGGTTTTGAGTCTCACAGCGGCTGTAAACATCCATAGGGCTTTGGGAAGCTGGGGACTACATACATGGCGTGACTGGAGAGGGTCTGTTGTTAGAATGACCGTGTACTACAATAAGAAACCGAAAACACGAATTAAAGAGTTCTCCCGGATTCGCTTTCTACCGCTAATGCATGTTTTTAAACCCTTTGTGAACCAGGGTTTGCAGTGTCTTGACAAAGAAATGGCACCGGTTCTTAACTGGCATTTCCCTCGTATGTATTCAGACGTTTTCCTCGTGTCTTCTGCTATTCTCCAATTAAAGCAGTTTAAAACAACAATGTCCTCAATTATCCTTTTTTAGAACGAATAATTTCCCTGCTGGTTGAACTCGTGCCTCATGTTTTAATGCTGTTGTAACGCACATTTGTTAAAACATTTACAGTATGCGTGACATCAAATGCATTACACAGCTAATTTTGAGTAACAGTTTGTATTTGCATAATAACACTTTGCTGCTTTTATCCATAGCTGTGTATAAGTGAATGTGTCTCCTCTTGTTCATATCAAAGTAAAAATATAACCTAAAACGTTTACCTGGTGTGAAATGCGTTGCACAGCTGTTTTATTGGCCTGGGTGTGTATTTGCGATGTCCTTTCTTGCTGCCTGCCGGTTAACAGTGAAGTATAATCTGAACGCTTTTCTTACCTACCTTCTGATCGATATTAAAGCCAAATATGTATCCCTTCAAAAAAGGTTTATTTCTTTTGTCTAATGCGATACCCATTCTTTTGATTTCGGCTATGGTAAATGCTTCCCGAGTGTTGCACATCTCTTCTCTTTGTGACGTACTTATGTAATGTAAGACTATTTCAAACCATAGTATTCACATTGTGGTTTGAAAATGAATTTCATATATTCATCCTTTGACGTTTCATTGTCTTTCCGGTTTACAATGTCTTTGCCGGCAGTTTTATTTCAAAGCATTGGAACCCCAGATTGGAATTACAACGGCAGTTTTTGCATTGGTTTACTGAGAAAGCCTGCTCATGAATGACGACACATTAGCATTTAAAATGAGTCAGCACACTGTGTACTGTGACATTCCTAGGTATTGTTCGTTAATTATTTACAATACATAGCAAAAGTGCACGTATTAGCAATTGTACTGAGCATAGATATATTAAAGCACGTTTCTTTGTTATGGAGTTGATCCCTTTGTCTCGATTATAGGATTGATTCAGCCACATTTTGAGTTTGCTTTCCTTTTTGTGTTTTGCCTAATGGTCACAGTAGGCGTCCACAACTGTCTTTGGACCTCAACTTCCATTGTAATGAGAAACACAGCTGCGTTGACCCGCTTTCTTTTCTGTTTTGAAATGCAATGATGGCCTTTAGCCAACACACCTACAGCGAGCACTGTCATCATTGTGATCTTCCAGATGACGGAGCCTGCTCTATATTCAATGAACCGACTGTTACCTGCCAAATGGAGTCCTCATTTCACGTCCCAGCCAATGTATTAGAGCAAAGATGAAAATTCAGTGCTGCAGAATGTCCGTGGTCCTTTCTCCGACTGCTTCCTACAGGGCATTAACTCCCTGTGTGTAGCCCAGGGAGATTGCACAAAAATGAAATGGCAGTGCTGTATTTAGTTAACAGGTAGCTTTCCGTCGAGGTTACAACATATTAACTGTACAGAGGACGTAATTTATTTTTTTACTATATTTGCATAATCTGGACGTCAAAACTACTTGGCTTTATGAACGACCACTAATGGTTTACTGCAAATGGTCATCCTATCTGCTAGTTTGCTACATATTTAACTTCCATTGAACAGTGTGTGTCATGTGAAGACATATTATGAAAATATAAAATGCAGTGGAACATAGTGTTCCATTTTAATCGATATTGCTTTATATTATCCCAGAGAACGTTAATTCTTGAAGCCTCGGATAAAAAAATTCTAGATGCAAAAAAAATCAGTGATGCATACATTATCACATTTGTGACCCGTTGCATCATATTAACTGTGTATGCCTAATAATTGCATGTCTCCTAAAAAAGACATTGCAATCAGAAGGCTCAAACCACTGAGCTGCACGTGGCCTCTTTTGTGTGCTACAAATTATTACTATCTTCACCGCCTCCTTGTGTTCACTTTGCGGTGCCTCAGACATTAATTAATAGGTCATACATTGCATCTGATGTTACCATTGTGCTCCATTCCAGCGTTTGTCTTTTGTGATGGTACATATACTAGTAGTTCTCTACAGGTACATTGTAAAAACAATTTTAGAAAATATTCTAGGTAAAATTTAAAAACCAAGTGCAATTAAGCTAGTCACGTCTATACCCTATTAATCACGTATTCGTCCTTTTATTCAAGTGGAAATTTGTCAAACGGTTACTCTATCAGGTGTTGGTATAACATTAACTAGTGCAATTTAAAGATGTTCCCGTGTATGTGAATTGAGCATCTCAAACCGGAATACTGCCTGGAAGGGATTACATCAGGCAGTATATAGGATATAAGTGATACACGGTAGCAGGAAACCAGTGTTTGTGATAGAAGATAGGAAGTGAGTATATTTATTCAAATCACACTGAAGTGCGAAGGTCGGCACTCTATGCTTTTCCGTTCCTCTTTTATATTTCCCTGCATCTGCTCAGCTAATCCAGTCGTAAACCTCAATGCAGCATCTGCCACTATGCACTGTAAGAGGTTGCATTGATTTTCTAACCTTTCTTTGTTTCCACCTGTGAGAGCGGTTGCACAAAGCAGGTTTTTTTTTCTTGTAGCTTCTTTCCAGGGCACCTTTTATCTTGTGTGTGGCTTGGATACAAGTCACATGTGACGATATATAAATAGCTGATTTGCCACTGTGGTTTCCATCCCATATGTATGGGATGGCAGACGGTGGTGGTGCATGGCCATGCATATTTAAAATATGTTCCGGAAGACACTAATGAGCACAGTACATACAATCTGAATTCCCATCAGATGATGATGTTGCATTATTTTGTGCTGTCACACTTCAGTTCTGTTCTTAGAAAAAAGTGTAGGTTGTCCTTTGAAATACAGCATTCAGAAATCCTGAGATACGTTTGTGCAAATTACACATGCTCTGATGTCCTTGCAAGTTCAGTTTGAAGTTGTTGGCTTGATTTCTGTTTTGTCGTATCTTTTAACATGTTATTGTTTTATTGTGGGTGTGCTTCAAGTTCGTAAATGGTGGTTGTCATTCTCTGTTCGTCGTTGGTTCTTAACGAGATATTTTTAAGTTGGAGGCCATCACCTTGATTGACTGGTTCCCCTAATTCTTTTTAATTATGCACTGTTGTACAACGATGTCAAACGAGTGCATCTCTGGTCTGTTTTGATCCATATGTACACTGCTCTACTTTAATTCCCATAGCCACACTTTGGTGTTTTAACTAACATGTAAATCCAGATTTTTCAACATTTGTGTTTGCTGCCACTACAGTACTTTTCAAATCTGCTTTCCCATTGTAACCAGAGTTGTGAACATAGCTCTTCTACAAGAAGCTTTTTGTGCACACACTGCCCATTGTGATACCGTAATAAAGAAATGCATTTATTGTTGTTGCCTTTTTTGTTATAAATGTTCACAAGTCTAGTTAAGTAATAACATACCACTCTGTTTTGAAAATATTTCTTTTATACCGTTAATGAAATCATAAATGAAAATCCTATCTTCTGCTCACTTCGTAAACATAACCTGTTTTCCTTCGTTTTTATTTTATTTTTTATCTTGAATGCATATTTATTTTAGTGTTTAAACGGTCAAAATAGTTATTCACTGTTCTTGCAGTACAACAGTGTACTGCAAGGCTGTTTTTCCTCTGCAGGGAATAAACAGCAGTCCTAAAGCCTCCATTTTTGCATTGCTTTCTAATAGCAAAATAAGTCTAACTATGCCTGTCACAGAAGAGCCCAACCCATTTTAATTGAATCCATGATTTTATTCTTAATACCGTTTAAAAAAGTGCAACAGAATCCACTGCTGCTATAAACAAAGATGTACCAACAATTTCAAATGAAATAAGTGATTATTATATAGCAACAAACAAAAAAGGCGTCACAAAATAGTGAACAATTTACAACTAGAAATCTGCAATTGAGAACAAGGGAAATAAAAATATCTTACAGCAAATATAAATGATGCACTATTTTTTTAAATCTTGATCAAATAAAGAGAGGTGTTGCTTTTAAAAGCCATGCATGCAACCCAATTATAAATTAAAAGTTTGAAAGGGTAGCTGTCAATAAAGTAGGTATTTTTTTAACTTGGTTTTTGAGGGACAGCTCACAGGCAATTAGAGCTTCGCTAGTTAAATGATTGTTCATAAACATAAATCACTTCCACATTATTGCTCTTCACTGCAAGCGCAGGTTATTCGCTCTGTCACAAGCTTCACTAAGATGGTAAAGATTCTGTCACTGTAACGCCCTCGGTGTCTTTTGTTCTTCTACTGATCTTGTGGTCCTTTCTCACCTTATTTACTTTGACAATGTTATATCATATTTTTAATGTCGGGACCTGTTTCGCAGGGGGAGGCGGGGTGTCTCTCAATTATGCTCCCAAGTCAAGAGTCCAGCCAACCAAGAGTCTATCAAGCCTCCAATCTGTCTCTCCTAGCCGCCATTACAGCAATGACGAGCATGGTTGCAGTTTCTGCAGTTGCCCTATTCACCAAGTCTGCTTTCCATGCTTTAACCGAAGGCGCTTCAGCTGCTTTTTAGTGCATAGCCAGATTGTGTTTGGCAAGTACGAACATCAAGTCAACTATTTCACTCCTGCATTTAATTTCCAGAAGCCCTACCCATCTCCCACCTCACAAAACTTGGGAAGGCCCCCGCATTGCAGTTTCCTGGGTGGTATCTGTAGATTTTCTTAAATTCTTATTTACTAGATTAATCCAGTATATCTGTCTTCTAGGGTATTCCCACCACATGTGATTATATCGCATTTTATGATATCTGTGGCATCTCCCCTCACTAGTGCCAAATATTCTTTTCACTCTTAATGGTGTGAGGTATAATCTATGTGAAAAGTGAACTGAATCAGTTTGAACCTTCTGTTCCTAGATACGTTGGTAATGTACTCAGTTGCATTGCTCCCTGTAGGAAAGTGGGTTAATATACAGTGAGTCTGGTTGGGCTCCACTATGTAATAATCTCATCTTACCCCAACTAAGTCCTTTGGATTCACGCTAATAAATCCCTAGCTCTGTGCTGGTAGTGTGGCACAGAGCAGTCAGGCTTTACTAGAGTAACATGGGTTAAGCATTTCAGAGTACCAACATGGACGATAAGTAATTGGCATGACTCGAAAGAAATCAGACACCAATTTATACAAATAAATTCAATTTGTTATATAAATGTACGCACCAAAACAAACAATCGGATGAATTTGACCGGAGTTATGGATTTTTAAAGGGAAAAATAAATCGTTGCATTTTACTCCTGTAAAACTTTAATGTTGTGGTTAATGGCGAAATGGACTATTGACAATCGGTCACTTGCAGGTCGAGTTCAGTGGATTCCATTGAGGGTGAAGGTGAGGCGGGTCCCAGGACCAGGTCAGGTCAGTCAGTTGATTTTTACCTTGCACGTAGGGCCACGGTGCTGTGTTGTCCTGGCTGTCCTAGTGCGGGAGCGATGGGTGCTGGTTTTACTGCTTAGATGGTGCTGGTGAGGAAGGGGATGCAAAACCTCAACAACAGGGCCACAGAGGTGTCAGTTTGAAGATGCTGCTGGGTTCCCTTGAGAGGCACATCGCCAAACAAAGTTAGTGGTAGCTCAACTGGCCACCAAAAGCCTTGGCAGCCGCAAGCTCATCCTTCGATCACTTTGATGTCCTGGAGTCCAGGGGAAAACATCACCTAAATCTTGCTGGAGGTCAGGACTACATTTCCTACAATGCACTAGTCCATTTACTTTTGGGCGTTTCCCTCGTTGGGCCCGATGGGCAGTGATTCTTTGAATCCAGGCGCTGTTCTTGCCTGCAGGCCGCAGGGAACTATTACCTCTAGACTAAGAGAGTTCTGGAGTTGCCTTTGGCTTGCAGATGAGTTCCTCTTTCCTTTGGAACTGGTTTCTGGTCCGGAAAGAGTCAGTCATGCAGTTGCAGGGTGGTTGCCACATGTGCAGTCTTTGGTGCCTTTTCTTTGTGCAGGTCTTGAAGTTGCAGACTCGGGTCTCTTCTTTGTCCTTTGGTTGCAAGTCAATCAGATCTGAGGTTCTGGTGCCAAGGCATCCCCTTAAATCCTAGAGTTAGGGGTGTGGGAGGGCTACTAGCCTCAGCGGCTAGTCCGCCCCTGGGGTGACCACTTCCAGGGGATTGTGGCACCTTTTTTACCCAGAAGCCTCTATTCTGCCACTTTTAAAAATGTCAGAGCCCTTCGACTGTACAGACCAGTAGCCCACCTTAGGGGTATGGCTAGCCTTCTGGGGGTGGATACCCCCTGGCTATCTAATTTTCCTGCCTACTGGGGTTGCAAATGTGCCTGGGGCAGGAGGTTGGCTTTTTTTCCCCCTCTGGCTGGAAGCCTGGTTACATAGAAGAAACAGTGGGAACTTTGAAGCTCACCGCCTTGATGTACCACTTTCACTAGCCATGCTGTCAGAGAGGGCGGTGACACCTCTGGCCCTTTGTTTCCGACTCCTGGGAGTGTTCACACCTCCTGGCAGGGGGGTCAGATTCCTGTCTTGGTGGCAGCAGCTGCAGGCTGTGAGCCAGGGTACAGGAAAGGCTGGGGCAACAAGGTGGGTAACCTCAGCCACCTGCGTGCATGCCACATTAAATCTGACTTTGGGAAAATTTGGGGTTTGATGAGTCAAGTTGTATGATGCCAAACATGACACTTTTCAGTGGGACCATAATGGAGCTGGTAACCTGGGAATGCCCTGGCCGCCTGCTCATGTTATCCCATGGCCCCCTGAACTCTTATAGTAGCCCCTAATGGAAGGAGGCTACTATAGGGACATATAATCTTGCACTTATTTGTCCACACCTTTAATATAATGTACCCTGCCTCCTGGGCTCGGGAGGCTTTCTTCGGGGTGACTGGCATATATTAAAAATAGTTCTGTGACCTTGCAACTCGTAGTGAGGGCAATGTTGAGTTTGAGCAGTTTGCACTGTTCCTGCAGTCTGCAATGGGAGGACTGCTATAATCATTTTAGTTGGGTCACTCAGGGTGTCAGTATAAATGCTTCAGGCCCTGGTGACCCCTCTAACTCCCATGCCTTGGGCACCACTGGTACCATATACAAGGGATTTATAAGGGGATTCAAGTCCTTGCCAATTGGGGTTACCAATTCACATGCATCATATTTTAGGAGAGGGTACTGGCACTGGGGCCTTATTAGCAGGCTCCAGTGCACTTTCAGAATCAAAACCATCAGCATTGGAGAAAAAAGTGTGAGGAGGAAAGCTGCAAAATGCCTGTTTCCTTACACTCCCATTCCTTGTGTATTTGATTGTACAGTTATGAAACAATCTTCTTACCTGTACCTGAAATGAGTATGTTGTGTAATAGTTTGTCTGTGGGTGGTTGCAGGCTAGTGTTTCCCCAAATACTCTTGACCACATGGGGCAGCCTCATATAAGCCAGAAATGGTCATTTTGATATTCTAAATCACTCATGTATGTCCTTGAAGTCCCCCATCATTTCTTCAGAATAAACATCACCTTGTGTAACACATGAATGGGGGCTCCCATAGAAATGGACCTACTTTATTTCTGTAGCCCTTTCCAGCTGGGTCATTGGCTAGAACTTCAGGCACATGAGTAGGGTGTCTGGAGCATAGCAAGGTCCCTCCCCCCTTAGTCTGGTATATTGCTGCCAGCATTGCGTCATGATTGTCTCTAACTGTGATGCAGTTTTGGAATTCGGTCTACTCCTGAACCTGACACTCCAGAGTGTCCGGAGCAATATCTGTCTGCAATAATTTTGTGTACGAGCCTTGCACCCATTTTGCTCTATACTGCAATTGGGCTGCAATATATTAGTATTCTTAATAAGGTGCTCCTAAGCCCTCCCTCTACATCGGGAAGCAAATTGTATTCAGAGCAACACTGCAGCTTCCATCTGTCCAAATCAGTCCCGAGAGCAGATCATCCAATTCTGTAAATATAGTTCTGGATATCGCTGCATGAATGGTGTTAAAAAAGCAAAATAAGAAAGGTTAAGTAATCATTTTGGAGCAAGCTATCCTACCCATCCTTGACAAGAGAAGCTCCTTCCAAAATAGTATAGATCCCTCAGAGAGCCTGTATTGTCTTTGAAATATTGCCATCTATTAAGTCTTTGTTGAGTGATATATTTACACAGCCAAATATTTAATTGTGGTTAGGGTCAACTGTGGGGGTGGAGACAAATGCTGGCTGTGTCTTATTTGGTTGTGTAATGCAAATAGATATGATTTTCCACAATTTATTCTTAATCCCAGCATCTTCTGGAATGTGTTTGACATCTGTTCAACCTCAGGTTCCCTTACATATAGCAAAATGTCATCAGCATTAAGAGAATCATATGCCTCAATCCAGCTACTTCCAGTGGGTTGTTCTGTCTATATCTTCCACTGTGTGCAGCAAAAGGCTCAATGGCCAGGACAAAAAGCAGGGGTGACAGTGGACACCCTGCCTGGTTCCTCTTTCTTCTCTGCATTCTTTCGAAATGATTGGACCAATCTGTACTCTGGCCATGGGGTCCGAGTAGAGTAACATAATTTATCCCCTTTGGTTAAGTACAGCATGTAGATAAGACCATCCCAGGCAATCAAAGGCCTTTTCAACACCTAATACTCCCACTGATGCCCTCTGTAGTTCTTCAGGAGCTTCCCTTAGGAAATGGAATAGCTATCTCCAGTTTGGTGACTTTTTGGTTATGAAGCCACTGTGGTCTGAGTCTATCATAGTTGGGAATATGGGGAGGAGTCTAGTAGCCACGGTTCTGCTTAGTATTTGGCAGTCTGCATTGTGCAATGCCAGGGGTGTGTACAATGCCTTGTCTAATGGATCCTTTCCCAGTTTGGGGAGGACCACAATAACACCTTGTTAAATGTTCAGGAGACTTCCCTTGTTAACTCTGTTATTGAAAAATTCAACTAGATGGTCACTTAGGCGGGCAGAGTATATCTCACAGAAACCTATGAGAGCCTTCCCCAATGGCTGTATACTTGCACATTGTACATATGGTTCTAGGACTTCCTCTTTTGACATGGGCTGCTTAAGGGCTTCGCTAAGTAATCTTCGAAACTGGCCTGATCTGGTATTGCATGCCTTGTATCTAATTGCTTATAATAAGCCTCAAAGACCTCATTAATTTGGTTTTGAGTATGAACTACTGTTCCTCCGTTATTTCCTATTGGATTCAGCTCTGACTTGCATTGTTCATTTCTGATCAGCGGAGCCAGAAGTGAGCCAGATTTGTACCTCTGCGAATGCATTTTGTAAGTGTAGGATTATAGTCAAAACACCACAGTCATTCCATCATGGCTGCCCAAGACTTACTCTGTTCTTGTAATTGTGATTGAAAGCGGACATCTACATTTAGGATTTCAAGTTTCCGCACTTTAATTTCTAATGTTTCCAATTCTTCTGTAAGTCTGTCACGATACCGTTGGCCTTTTTATGATTCCCCTGTCAAGACGGCCTTTCATATAGTTTTTGGTTATCCACAGAGTTTACTTTTTCTTTAAAATAATTATCAGTGACTTCACCTATTACTTCTCTGAACACTGCGTGTTGGGTGGCAGGTTGTAATCTCCAGGAAAGTTTACTCACTGTAGGCTTCCTTCATGTGAGTGTCATGAATGGGTTGTGGTCCGATATGGTCTTGCAGAAGAATTGGGATGTATATTTTATTTGCATATGTTCAGTACTAGTTTAAAAAATCAATTTATTTGTGAATGAAAGGTGTGGACTGGGGACAAAAACGAGAACTCTCTGGATTCTGGTGTGGTCTTTGTTGATGTTCATGACACTGGTAACTCCACCCTTTCGATCCCCAGATAGTACAATATGTCTGCATGTTTGAGTGCAACGTATATGCAAATCGTGCTTCTCTGGGCTCCATCTAGCAGCCCCTTGACCAGCACATACTGACCCTTTGCGGCCACCACTACTCTCCTGTCTTGCTGTCACCCATATAAATGCTTCGCATGCATAGAAAAAATACCCCGTAGCATAAACCTTCCCTCGCCATTACTTTTTAAGTTTCCTGTTGCTACTTGTGATAAGTGAGTATCCTCTGGGAAATGTATGTGGACCCGCTTTCCTCTAAATAAGTATACATTTTATTCTGCTTAATGGGAAATGATGTACCGTGAATGCAAGGTCATTTTATATAGAGTGCGCATAAAGATGGTTGTGTTACTAGCTTTGGAACTACAGTAGACCCATTCTCTGGTTTCTGACCTTTATCCTGTGGAATACTCCATTTCCAGATTCTATACAACATCAGCTACATTGAGGTGTGTTTATGAGAACTGCATAACAATGCCATGTGTGTTCTCTCAATTGAATTTTTTTTTAAAAGGCTCTGCGGGTCCACAACAAAAGATAGCACATTTTTGAAGAATGTCGCTATGTCTTTTCCTTCTCTACACTCCAGGAGTGCTACAATAGAGATATTACTCCTCCTGATCTTCCCTCTGTCTTCCACTCTCCAGGAATCTGACCTTCTCACGCATGTCCAATATCTCTTTTTGAGTATAGGCGATTTCAGGTTTCACTGTTTCCATGTCTTGTTCAGTGGTTGTAATTCGCTCTGATAGCTTTGTCTAGTCTGTCTGCAGCAGTCCAACCTCCAAGGCCAAAGCATCAATCCTGGTCCTAAGTGCAATTCTTGAGTCTTGAATAGCCTATAAGACACTGTCAAATTTGTCAGGGAAGTTCACACCAGTCATTTGTTTTCTTGTGCTCAATTGTTGCTCCTACGGTTTCTCCAGGATCCCGCGTTTGTGATGATGTCATAGGTGCCAGTTTAGTGCTATTTGTCTTGACCTTATTGAGTGGATATGTGGGACTGCTTTTGAGAATAGTGTCCCCCTGCTGCTTATTTCAACTATGTTAGGTGGAACCAAGCGTCACTAGGATCAAAATTGTCATTTCACAGCGTAGGTGTTTTTTTTTCTTTCCCTGACCGCCCTGTCTGCTGTCTTATGATGTGTATAGTAACAATGGGGTAACCCTGTGTCCCTCAGAACCTAGGTATCTCTATTGAAAGCTACAATGGTTCTGTCGGGAGAGAGCAATTGCTTCAAAATTATGAGCTTGATCATAAAACATTCATTTGGATTTTGAACAACAATGTATAGCTACTTAGGTTGGAACACAAAAAGACAAGCAATTTTACGTTGTGAACAAAGTATTTACTTTTTGTTCTGTAGAGCAGTATTAATATGCATTTTGTGATGAGGCTGTCAAATTCAATTCAAGATTGGGGTGACATTCAATATAGTGAAAAAGGTGCTCAGTGACATTGGTGAGGTAAGTGTCGTATATACATAGGTGAAACAAACTTATGTACAAATTTTCAAGAAAAAATAAGCTAAAATGGTCAGATTAACAAAGGAAACAGTGTCTCAGGTAGATTGCACGGTTGCTTGCTAGTTTAGAACCAGAAGACCTGATAAAGCTGAACCAAAGACAAACGTCGATGTTTCGACCCTGACGTAAGTGTTATTTAAGAAAGCGTCATGGCGGGTCTTCTTCAGGAGAAGGTGAAGGAAGAGGAGGGAAGACAGCCTAAAAATGAAAAATGAATTTATGTGTGTCAGGAAAGTTCCAACTAGCAAAAACTGAAGAGTATGGAGGGGATATCAATGTCAATACTCACCCATTTGTGGGGATAATTCTCTTAAAACTGCCTTGCGGGATGTCAAAGACTTGCCGGATATCTGGAGAGATCAAGGTAGGGAGATTTACATTACAAACACCCCTGGCAAGAATGAGGTATAGGGGGGAACAATGTAATATGAGGCAGTGGAAACATCTTACCTGAAAGCTTCAGGAAGACTCCAAATTGTATTACATACCAATGTGGTTCTGGAGGTAAAAGCCGATTCAATCTACAGGTAAAAATACATGGTGGATACTTAAATGAATAAGTGCGAGTTTGTCAAAAAATGCGAGTTGTCAAACGAATAGTGTGACCGGGTCAAATAGTGGACAAGCCTTACCTAGGCAAATTAATGTCGTTATTGTAGGAAGTGGCCGCTGAGGGAATTAATTTGCCGTTGGGAGGAACACAATTATTTAAGACCTCCAAGTACGGTCCATGCAATCAGTACAAAGTCATGTGAAACAAAAGGCAAATGACTTAAAGGCCTGTTTCGAGGGGCGTTCGAGGAACAACCAAAACGCGGGCAGTAGCACATAGCTCCTGCTTACCTGGCGTGCTCTGGAGTCAAGTCTAGCAGTCTCGAGTGTGAGTGAAACTGCTACACTGCCGGTAATAAAGGAAGGACCGGGAAAGCCTTGCGTCAGTCTGACGTGCACGGAAAACGTGCACGATGCTTCGCAGCAGCTGGATGCTGTCTGCGGAGCCACAGTGTCAAGTTCAGCGTCACAGGCACCGTGGTGCCCAGCGCTAGCAGAGCTGCCTGCGATGTGTATTTGGGGTAAATTTAAGCATTCAGTCATGTGCCGAGGAGACAGGTTAAGATGCTATTTTAGCCTAATCAGTCGTCCAGTGTACAAAAACGTATTTTAAACAATAAAATAAATCAATTCATTTCAAACATTAATGCCACATTGGTAAATAATCTTATTCATGTCTAAATCACCAGTAATTCATTAGTCTACAATAAACAATGATGTATACACACAGTCAATTTCTGGGCCCAGAGGTGGGCCAAAAGCGTACAGAGCGATTTGAAAAGCCCCTATTTACAACTTTTTACAATTTATTGCGGAGTGAAGACCAAAGAGGTCAGTCAATCATGGATGTAATGTCCGAATATGCACATTAAACATTGGTTTCTCAGAGAGGATTGGTCCCACGTAAAGCTACTCCTATCGCAGATAGGATATGGTATAATGCAGGCAATTGGAATTACAAAGCCCTATCCTTTGACGACTTTACTAAGAGATTGTGGTGCAAGTACCAAAGTTATATTTAGTCCTTTATTTCCAGCACCCTTGCTCGTTGGAGTTAATTCCAGACATCTCTGCTGCGAAAGAGTCATGGCCCCCCGTGTCTCATGTACTGGCCTGTGGTTTCCTTTGAATCCTGGGGCCTGCTGTGTCCCATATCCAGCGCACTACTGCTTATGGGACCAACTCCTGCCTGCTGCTTTCTACAGCGCACTGTATTGGAGCAGGCAGACAGATGCATCTAGTTGGCGTCCTCTAGCTCAGGTAAGGGGAGAAGGTGCAGGAGGCCCAGTGCCAATCTCGCACTGCCTTTGGAATCTTACGCGGTCCCTGTGCGTCCTCTCGCCTCCTCAGGGCTTCATTCTAGGTGGACTGCTCCATCGATGATGCAGTGGCTTCCGAGCAGGGTTTTGATTCTGGGCAAACATCCTACTTCTCCCTCTCTGGCACACTACTCAGTCTTGCGCTACGGGTACCACACTCCCCGCCATTTTGAATCTTTCGTTGTAGGAGCTCTGTGGGCGCCATGTTGTGAGTGAGTCTCACTAGGCCTGAGGTGCTCTTCCCTCGCTGCCACTTTCACACAGCACTTTCAGGAATATTATAAAAGCGGAGATCTGATCCTTTGCACTTTCACCTATAGCCCAGCTGTAATTTAATGAGTCAGTCACAGGATGCCTAAGGATATTCAGGCTACAGGGATGCTTCTGATCAAAAACTTGCCTTGATTGGTGGTGAGTTTTTGGAATTGTAGATTCAATCTAATGGAACATGATCAAGTACAATGGGAATAATTTGTTTAGCACAAATATAGTAGTTGAAGAGAGTTGCATTCTGCACTTTATGGCCATGGTAAGAGTTGGATCAACCGCACTTCAGGTCTGCCATGTTCAAATGCTGTTTGAAGACTAATAAGCTTTTTATTGTCAAGTCACTGCATGGCGGTTCCCCGAAAGGTCATTCGAAGGCAGTTTTATACTTCATCACTGAGCATTCGGTCACATTTAAGCCTGACACTCTGTTGTTGTGGCATTGATTATATTTCCACTTTAATCAAGGTTGAGGTTGATGGACCAATGGGCATATCTCAACATTCATAGTAACCTTCCTTTGGGTCCTAAAGGAGATGCACAAATATACCTAGGTGAGATTTCAGCTAGTCAAGGACTGTCTTTCTCAGAGCAGAGGTACCAATAACAGTGTTAAATAAGGATGCATGTTCGTACCCTGTCTCTTTAATCCTGTATATTGACAATTTACCACTTTATTTGAAATAGGTGAACTGTTTGCCGTATAAACTGGGGGGGTAGGGGGTTCCCAGTTGTTCTTGCTTGCTGATGATTTGACGCCAGTAGATACCACAATACAAATATTCACCCCCAGTCACAGATCTGGGTTAAATACATTGTTTTTGCTTGCCACGTCACTCCAGTTTGGACCCAGCCATATGCAAATTAGTCTTGACCCTGCTCCCCATGGGAACAGTCCAGCCCGAACTTCCAGGCCAGGTCCTTCCTGGACTGGAAAACAAAGATCTTGGGACTTGTTTCTAGGTATCACCCCTCATCAGCCAGGCTAGATTGAATCCGGTGACTTAGCGAGCACGGTACCCACGTCTGAGCATACCCATCCACTTAGGGCAAAAATTGCAACACAAAAAGATGATGGAAAGGGCGAATGTTTGACAATGTTCAGCATTCCGTCCATCATCTTTTTGTGTTACCAGTAGATATTGCACCAATTGACCTCCAGCTCCTTTTAATAGTGCTTGAGTAATACAAAATTTTAAATCGGCTAATTATGAACTTCAGAATGAAGATAATAGTTCTTGGAAGGGATCAAAATAACGTTTTGAAGGCAATCATTGGCTCTAAAATAGAAACAGTAAAAACCTATGAGTACCCAAGTGCTTCAAAAAAGGAGCAGGAGCACTGGCATTAAAATACTCTGTTAGGCATAGCGGTACAGAATTAGCATGCCTCCTATGGGGTGATTTCTTTTACCTTTGTTCTTAATGTTTTCAAGCAAGATTGACTATTTTTATGTTAGGATGCAATTCGATGATCCATTGGGGTTGGTGGGGATTTAAAAAAAAGAAAAAAAAGACTCCTCATTAAAATTAACGTTTTCCATTTTCTTATGTTATTTGTCTTTAGGAAAGGTTTTTCTAAATCTGTAGTGTGTTTAGTGGTGGGACAGCCACCCGTTTGGAGCTCTTTTTCCATTATTGCATAATCAGTAAAGTGCCAATCGTTACTCTCCTTAAGAGTTTGAATACCACCCAAGCAAGGCCTCTGGTGGGCAACCATATCCACAGTACCCTAGTAGGAGCCTAATTTTCAAGACATAGGCTGAGATGATTGAGATAACAAAAGCACCACGGAGTAGCCTGTATGTACCAAGGTCCTGAAGAATCTGCTAACGTCAAACACACTAAAGGTAACCGGGAGAATGCTTGCAAATTGTCTAACCACTGGCAATCCCTGGGTTGCTTTCTAACCCATTGTTCCTTTACCCACTCTGCCACCTCAATTTAGACCCAGCCAATGCAAATCAGTCTTGACCCTGCTCCAACAGAAAAAGTTCAACTGAACTGTCATCATTGACAACAAGTTCACCATGAAATCACAGATCAATGCCGTCTCCTCCGCCTGCTTCCTCACTCTGCGCAAGCTACGTGAGATCTTCAAGTGGCTACCCCTACACATGAGACGCAAGCTACGTGAGATCTTCAAGTGGCTACCCCTACACGAGATGCACAGTGACACAGGCCCTCATCACCAGCCGACTGATCTACTGCAACATCCTCTACGTAGGAACTGCTGCACACCTCCCCACCAGTCGGGCAACTCCACTGGCTCCCCGTACAGAAAAGATGCCAATTCAAGCTGCTGACCCATGCACACAAGGCTCTACACAACGAAGGACCTGCATACATTAACCACCGTCTGAACTTCCACCAACCGTTGAGAAGACTACGCTCTGCCTCCCATTCACTTGCCCATACTCCCCGCGTCTACCAAAGCAGAAGTGGAGGATACTCCTTCTCCCACATCACAGCAAAGACGTGGAACAGCCTCCCCACGCACCTCCGGACCATCACCTCACTTTCAGAATTCCGAAAGGCCCTCAAGATCTGGCTGTTCGAATAAGACTCCGGGATCTGCAAGCACCTGTATACTCTTATCGAGTGATTAGCTGCAGTTTATAAATCCTGATTGATTGAACTGCAAAGCCAGGTCCTCCCTGAACCAGAACACAAGCAAAACAACACCGTTTCCGTCATGATTACATTCCATGGCAAGTTCTCCATGTGGTTCGTATTATGGGTTGAATTTCCTTATACTGGGTTTTGTTTTTTTCTAAATACAAAAAAAACTAACAAGACCTAGTAATAACACACTTGTTAATGAATGTTTAGAGGATCTGTCAGCCATTAAAAAAACAAAAATAAAGGGAACAGCAAATTTCTCACCATTACAGTTATACATTTCCTTTAACCCTTTTGTTGCTAGGCCTTACCACCCCAGTGCTTTTTTTTTTTTTTGCTATTTAGGATAGTTCGAGCTTAGGCCTCCGTAACCTTTTTTCCACATACGCTATTCACGCCAAATTTGCGACCTGGGGATTCTAAAGGCACCCAGGGTTTGGGGATTCCCCTGGAAGGACTGAGAAATTAGCCAAAAACAAGATAACTTTGGTTTTTTAAGAAAAATTGAAAAAAAGTGCTGCAGCAACTGTCCCCCCCTGAAAATGGCATAAACAAACGGCTTGCAGGGCTAAAATCACCATCTTCCCAGCTTTCAAGAACAGGCAGACTTGAGTCCGAAAACCACAGTTTTGGCATTTAACTGGGAGATCGCCCATTTTTCCTACTTTTTATGCTTTCAACTTCCTTCCAGTCTATGGTGGAAATGGGTGTGAAACCCATGGTGGATTCCGTAAATGTATACAAACTAGACACAATTCTGAATTCAGCAAGGTGTCATTTGTGTAGATCCTTCAATTGAAATAAAAAAAAAAAATGAAATTGAGTGGGAAAAACTGCCATTTGTGTCTGTTTTTACCGGTAACTTCTTACTATGGTAGATATATAGGATTTGTAGGTTCTCCAAGAACCCAAGGCACACAGAGGCAACAACCAAGCTGCACTTTACAATGTTTTTTAATTGTGTGTCTACTATACAGCAATTCATATGGTAAATTATAAAGAATGGAAAATGTGTATGAAGGAAAACTCTGTATTTATGAAATATACACCAGAGACTGAGTTTAGGAGCTGTGGTTGTTTGTACATCTCTGAATCATGGGTACTCATACTGGCATGTGTTTCAAATGTCATTTTGTAAAATGTCTTCTTTGTTACATATTTTCTTACATTTGAAAATCACAAACGTAGAGATATTCAGTTGGTAATAACAAATGTTCTAGTATTCTGTATTCCCACATGTCTCCCGATAAAAGTGGCACTTCTCTTATGTGGCTGGGCCTTGCATCTGCAACACGAAACCCCCCAAAATGTGATCTAGGAGACATCATATTTCACCCAGCAGAATCTATGTGTTTTTTGCAATGTGGGTAGCCAGGGATTTTGGGCCCCAGCTCATCCGGCAGCTTGGGAACCCTATGAAACCAGCACATCTTTGAAAACTAGACACCTGTGGTGTTTCTCTAACCAGGTTGTTTTTACTCAGAACCATTTGCAAATCTCAAACTTTGCATAAAACACACATTTTCCCTGCATTTATGTGAGGAAAGCTCTTGGAATCTGCAGGGATCCATACATTTCCTACCACCCAGCGTTCCCCCATGTCTCTGGAGAAAAAAGGTGCCTCCCATGAGGCACAAGGTCAAGACTGATTTGCATATGGCAAGGTCTAAACTGGGGTGGCATGGTGAGCAAAAGAATGATTGATTTAACCCATATCTCTTGACTGGGGGTGAATGTTTTGATTTGTTCTGCATTCCATCCATCAACTGTGTCTTTTGCTTTCTCGCCCCAAGTGCGCCGGGTATTCCCAGACGTGGGTCCCGGGCTCACTGTGCCACTGGTTTCAAGCTATCCTGGCTGATGAGGGATGAAACCCTGAAACTGGTCCTAGGATGCTTGTTTCCAGTCCAGGGAGGGACCTGGCTTGACAGTTCGGGCTGGATTGTTCACATGAGGCACAGGGTCAAGACTGATTTGCATATGGCCAGGTCTAAACTGGGGTGGCATGTTGAGCAAAAGAATGATGGATTTAACCCAGATCTCTTGACTGGGGTCGAATGTTTTGATTTGTTCTGCATTCCGTCCATCAGCTGTGTGTCTTTTGCTTGTGTGGGTAGGCTAAGTGCACGTGACAGGAAAGGGTGCAAAATGCAACATAGATACATCACATTTTTCCACTGAAAAATGATGTGTTTTCTGCAATGTGGCTATTTGTGGAAATGGGCCACCGCTCAGCTGGCACCTAGGTAAACCTACGAAACCAGCACATTTTAAAAACTAGACACCCGGGGAGTCCTGGATGGGGTGAATTGCATGACTCTCACCAGGTTTTTCTTGCCCAAAATCCAGTGGAAAGCTCAAAGGCTCTCACCAGGTTTTTTTTTTACCCAGAATCCCATGCAAAGCTCAAACGTTGCCCAAAAAAACACATGTTCTTTTCCCCTTTTGTGAGGAAAAGACCTGGAATCGGCAGGCAGTCGCAGTCACAAATTTTCTACCACCCAGCCTTTCCCCAAAGTTGCGGAGAAAAATGTTGCCTCATTTGTGTGGGGAAGTCAAGTGCCTCCGACAGTAAAGGACGCCAAATGCAACGTAGGCACATCACATTGTTTGACTGGAAAAACAATGTGTTTTTTGCAATATGGGTTGCTGTGTATTTTGGGCCACAGTTCCGCAGCACTTAGGGAAACCTACGAAACCAGCACATTTTTTAAAACTAGACACCCGGGGAGTCCAGGGGTGTGGTGACTTGGTTGTCTCTCACTTGTTGTTTTTTTACAGAGAATTCTGTGCAAATCTCAAATTTTGCCAAAAAAACCTAACATTTTTCGTGCATTTCTGTGAGAAAGTCTAGGAATTTGCAGGCAGTCATAAATTTCCTACCACCCAGCGCTCCCCCAAATCTCCTGAGAAAAACGGTACATTACTTGTGTGGGTAGGTCAAGTGCCTAAGACAAGAAAGGGCGCCAAACGCAACGTAGACACATGACATTTTTCCACTGAAAAACAATGTGTTTTTTGCAATGTGGGTAGCAGTGGATTTTGGGCTGCAGCTCTGCTGGCACCTAGAGAAACCTACCAAAATCAGCATATTTTTGAAAACTAGACATCTGGCGGAGTACAGGGCAAGGTGACTTGCGTGGCTGTCACCAGGTTTTTTTCCACAGAATCCCATGCAATACTACTTTGCTTAAAAACACATTTTCCTTGTGTTTCTGTGAGGAAAAGTCCTGGAATCTGCATGGAACCAAACATTTCCTAGCACCCAGTGTACCCCAAGTCTCCAGAGAAAAACAGTACCTCACTTATGTGGGTGGGCCAAGTGCCCACGACAGGGAAGGGCCAAAATTCATTGTGGAGACATAAAAATTATCTATTCTAAAACGACCTGGTTTTGCAAGGGGGCACCTGCATTTTTGGTCTCTGTGGCCATCTAGGGAAACCTACCAAATCCAAACATTTCTGAAAACTAAACACCCAGGAGAGTCCAGTGAGGTGTGGCTTGCTTGGATTCCCCCAACTTTTTCTTACCTAGAATCTCCTGAAAACCTCATATTTAGCTAAAAAGTCTCATTTTACTTGCATAAAATTTTGGGCTCTTCCCTGTTGCTGGCAGTTTGCCCACCGCACAAGTGAGGTAGCATATTTATCAGGAGATCTGGGCAAACACTGGGTGTTAGTAAATTTGTGCCGGCCTGGCCATCCCACAAGTTTCCCACACAGAAATATGAGGAAAAAATACTTTTTTTGTCAAATCAAACTTACAAGGATTTCTGGGTAAGTAAACCTTGTGTGATCCACACAGAACATACCACAAATTATTCCCTTTGTGACCAGTTGTTAGAAATGGAGTTTCTGGTTGGCTAGGGTATACACCTAAGCCAGGCAGAACCCACCACTGTAGTCAGGGTAAGGGAGTTACACACCCAGTGTAACCCCCACTCACCCCCTTGGTAGCTTGGCAGAGCAGTCAGGCTTTTCCCAGAGGCAATGTGTAAAGCGTTTGGGCAACACACACACAGACACACCAGTGACACATTAGGCACACCACAAAAGAGACTGCACACAAGGGTATATCAAAAATATCCTTTGTATTATATAAACATAACACATTAGACCATAAATCACTGCATAGCATGTAAAACACATTAGACCACATAACATAAATCGCAGCACCACTAGGCGCTTGTCCTAAAAATGCATATAAGGCCATAAATCACTTGGTAGTGGGTCCAAACACATTTAGACCACCTAACATAAATTGCTGCGCAACTAGGCGCTTGTCAGAAAGAGGCACTTAAACCACATAAGACCATAATTGCATCAAACACTGTGCCACTAGGCACTTGTCATCAAAAATGCGTAAACCGTAAATCATTGTGCATCAGAATCCCGTAGTGCACTTAAGTGATACTGGTAAGACTGTACACGTCATAGAACACTATAAACATAACACCTTTATACCGTAATCTCCATAGGAACACTCTGGGCAATAAAGCAAATGCGGCAGTCAGTGGGTTTAGATCAGACTACCTACTTGGCCAGGTATCCCCATGAATGGGTAGGGTGCAGCGTCCCTGCACTCCTAACAAACCTTATCTCGCACTCCCCAGGTTTTCACGGTGGCCCCTCTGGGCCAGGGAGGCAATTGCGGCCCGGTGGCACCCCGTCCCGGTATGTCGCAAGGGGAAGGGGAGGGCGTGCACACTTCAGCAGGACCTTCCTCTGTCCTCCTACGGGCACTGTGTGAAGTGCAGCTGCCCGCGAACGCGTGGTGCATCTGCTGCCAGCACAGGGGAGGCTGGGAGATACACAGGCATGCCCCCCAAAGGCATTCACCGCTATGGAGGGGCGGGCCCACCTCCTGCGTGGGCGGAATGTCATAAGAATGCCCCCAAAGATTTGCCAAGTTGGCGGGGAGGCCTCGCTCGGTCCTCCCCGCGTGTTTTGACCTGGCCTGGCCTCCTGCTTTCCACGCCAATGGCAGACCTTGTTCTGAGGCTTGTGAATATCTTTACTTGTGGGCGGCGGCCGTCCCTCACGGCGGCCGCGTAGGCTCCAGGCTACCTTTCCTCTCCTTCGGCGGCTTCTTCCCGGGCGACGTGACCTCCAACAGGGTCCGCTCTGGGGTTATCTCCTTGCCTTCCACGCTTCCCGGGGTCTCCTCTGGGTGGGCTGGCGGCATCCGATGAGGCCGCACCCTTGTTTTTTAGGACGTTGCTGGGCAACAGATGCAGACGCTGCAGGTTGCCTGGTGCTGGCCTTCCTGTGGTGCTCGCTTTGCATGCGAGCGAACGCTCTTGCTTTCCTTCTCTCTTGGGCTCGTTACACAGTGGTTGGTAGCCCAGCCCCGAACACAGGCTCGCAGCGGTGAACTTGATGTCAGATGCGACACAATTTTACATGAGGGCTTCCGCAATGAAGGCCCCTGACGACCCCCTTTTCACACCAGCACACGGAAAACTTCCAATGAAGGGGAACTCCCTGGAAGTTTCTAATAAACCCCGTTTTTCGGGTGCCAGATCTATTGGAAATTAAAGTGCAAGCACCAGAAGGAAAAATAAAGGGGCAGCACACAGAAGGAAGACTTTGATGTCCCTGAGTCTTACAAAACAGGAGGCACACACAAGCCCTTGGAGATTTTCCACAAGCAGGATACCACAGCAGGGCAAAAAGAGTCAGTCCTTTTCCTCCACCACAGACAGAAGCAGCAACTGTAGGCCAACCGCACACAGCAAAGGGGCAGTACTACTCCTTACAGCTCTCCAGCTCTTCTTCTAGGCAGGGTCCTCTTGTTCCTAGAAGTAATCTGAAGTCTTGGGGTTTTAGGTGTAATACTTATACCCCAAAAATGTCTTTATTCTCTTTGTGGCAAGGGTCTCTGAACCCAGTTTAAACCAGTTCTGCCCTCACTGGTGCAGCATGACCACTATGGGCATAGACGGCATTGGGCAAAAGGAGACACCGCCTATTTAGGTGCAAGTACAACTCCTCCCACCACTCAAAATGCAGACCAGGTCTATTCAGGCCTGCGATGAGTCACCCAGGCAAGGCAGGGCACACCTCAACCCCACCAGTGACTGTCTAGAGTGAGTGCACATCTCAGCTCCTGTCACTTACACACCAAACGCTGAATACACAAACAGCCAGAGGCACACAGAATGGTAAAGTAAGAAAATGCCCACTTTCTAAAAGTGGCATTTTCAAACACAGGATTTAAAAACCACCTTCACCAAAAGGTGCGTTAATACATTCTGAGTTCAGAGAGTCTAAACTTAATGTTCCTATCTTGTCCCTACTGCAAGTTACACATGTAAAAATCTTACAGTGCAACTCCAATGATAGGCCTATGGGACAGATAGCCTTTCAACAGTGAAAAACGAATTACACAGTATTTCACTATCAGGACATGTCACACACACTAGTACATGTCCTACCTTCCACATACACTGCACCCTGCCCATGGGGATACCTTGGGCCTACCTTAGGGGTGCCTTACATGTAAGGAAAGGGAAGGTTTGGTCCTGGCAAGTGGATCCACTTGTCAGGAAAACATGGCAGTTTACAACTGCGCGGGCAGACACCACAGTTGTAGGTCTGAGATACATTTACAAGGCTACTCATGTGGGTGGCACAACCAGTGCTGCAAGCCCACTAGTCGCATTTGATTTACAGGCCCTGGCACACACTGTGCACTTTACTAGGGTTTTACCGGTAAATCAAATATGCCAATCATGGATAACCAATCATTGTCACCATTTATACAGAGAGCATATGCACTTTAGCACTGGTCAGCAGTTTGGGGATAAACCTGTCAAAAGGGCCAGGTCTCACACCAGTTTCCAAAAAGATGTGAGGGCATAAGGTGTTCACTACAGGGAGAGTATGCACTGACAGTAAAAAGTAAAAAACACCAAAACTTTATTGCACAGCCATCCACTTGTCAATCAGAGGCACACTGGTTGTATTTGTCACGAGGGTAATTACATGGTTAATAATTTTAACATCATAATATAGATCCACTGACTTACAGCTTGTGAGCTGTAAAGCCATGTCAAGGCACCAACTGCTTTATAGTCCATTCACACGCCTTTCATGCGTCAGACAAAGAAAACCTTTTCCACTGTTAGCTGCAGGCCCAACACAATACAACACTTACATTTACAAACGGTGCCATTCAAGGGCCCATCACTCTCATACGCCAACATGATTAACACACCAATCACACCACCAAACACCCAAACATCAACTTACAAACACGTCAAACAAGCCAATACACATACTGGCTACAATCGCACCACCTGGAAACTGGTGGAATGTGTAGACTGGTGTTTCTGTGTGTGTAATGACTTGCTGCTGGTCACAACACACACACACTGACAGCCAAACACTAGTCCACACACACTGCCACCCACATACACGCCAGCCAGATGCCAGTCCATGCACACCGCCAGTCAAGTGCCTGTCCACACACCCCACCAGCCAAGCACCAGTTCACACACTCGCCAGTCTACACACACCTCCATTATGTTTTTTTTTTAACAAACAAGAAAACTCAAACAAAGGAGATTAAAAACCAACTATGACTAAAAACACAACAAGTCTAACTAAATACTTCAAGCAACCTCCAAATGTGAAACTGAACAAAAAATATAAAACGATACAGACCAGTCAGATCACTTTTACTCTCACGGTTGCTCCCAATACTTAAGTTGCGTGTGGTACAATTTAGAGCATGTGGGCACACATAGACCAGGATTAGAAGGACACTCGGGCAGTATATTCAACTCTCCTTTCGCTTGCCTCTTCAGACCCAGTCGCCACATCTCTTACAGGAAAAGATTTCTTTGGCTTTGGGAGGAATGTAATCAGGAAAGTGGCGATCTTTCAATCTAGCCACATCCTTCACCACTCCAACTCTAGCAACACTTGCATGCTCTCCTACAACAAGGCTGCCTATTACAGACTGCTGACACTGAACAAAAGTCATCTTTGAATCTGGAGAACAATCCTTGAATACAACAAAAGCATTGAAGGTTGACAAATGAAACAAATTGACAGCCAACTTCTCATACCAAATGTATTACTTACGAACAGCACTGTAAGGCTTCAACCTCCTGATCTATTCGATCTACACCACCCATGTGCTTATTGTAGTCTTAAATGCACACCTGTTGGTGTACTTCAGCAACCTGACCCTAAACCGTCACTGGCGAAGTTCTTTCATCCTACATAGTTATCAGCATGCGGACATCTCTCCTGTCTGAAAATTTCACAGCTAGACGTTCATCACTATGTAAGGCACTGACTGCACTGTCCTCTCTGAAGTTTTTTACATACAAGCTCTTTAGGGTAACCTTTACGGTTAGAGTGGATTGTGCCCCATGCAACAGTGTCCACCTTGGAACAATTCCTTGAACAATAGCCCACCACTGTAGAATTATCTACGTATATATGGTGACCTTTGTTAAAAAGTCCTCTGCCAAGTTCCCAGACATTTTTCTCACTGACTTCAAAAATAGACAGACAATCAGGGGGGTCAATAGAAGAATCCCTAACAGTGTACACCCTGAAATTATAGACATATTCAATACTATTGTCAGACAGCGTATACATCTTAATTCCAGAACGTGCCCTCTTGCTAGGAATGTACTAAAGCATTGTCAACAAAATTCAACATCCGAAGCAGAAGCAAATACTGATCACGACTCATGGTTGCAGGAAATATAGCAGTTGCTATCAAGGGACTAGCAGACCAATATGAAGAAAGCAACAGCTTCCTTATCAATCCCATTAAGTTAAACCCCAGAACTTCTTCACCTCAACCAGATTTGTGGGAGTCCACCGGCAAGCTCTAGACTGGGTCTTAAGTCTGGCACTGGTGTCCCTCAAATACTGTTCGGCGTACAAATTAGTCTGGTCAACAATCTCATCCAAAAATACATTCTTCATAAACAACTGAAAAAAAATTATAGTCATAAAGTTTCAGTACGGCCGCTACACCCTGCGGTACCACTAAAGGCAGGCAGCACCAGAACCATGGTCCGAGGAATATTCGAAAAGCAAACAACACCTTGCTGAGCTGTCAGCCTGCGGTTAGCCTTAATACTAATAAAAATAACACAACAAATAAGTCAATAATGGCCAACACTGTGGAAAATAAGTAATAAAAAACTGTGGCTTTATCAAACAGAAAGTAAAACTACTGTTATATAGTAATCTGGAAAGAAAAGTTAATCATGCAAAGCACACAAAGATCTATATACTCCAAAACGATACCACTCACTTACCAGAGACAGCAAGACTGAGGCTCAACTGCACCCACTCTGCACAGACACAACAAGCACCAAAGAAGTCCCACTGGAAAGGGAAAAAACAAACAAATTACACACATCACAAGGCAGTATATAATGTGCACAAATCAATACGTTACTTTGAAACACAATCGCACAAAAAGCTAAAGATTCAAATATTAGTACAGCAGTCAACAAAATTATACAAACTGGCCAAGGTTACATATTAGATCAAAAGATTACAAAATGGGTTGCTTACCAACCACATCTCCACAAACTACAGATCTGCCAAAGCTGCACCCGCAAACAGGATTTACCACCAAGACAAAGGAAATGATTGGCTCTACAATAAAAAAGAAAATTAAAACACAAAAAAGATGACAAAACATCAATCAAAAGACACTGATACTTCCCCCGAAAGGAGGCGTGACACAGGAAAAAAAAAACACCACCAGACGGAAGTAAACCATACCCCAGAAGCAGACCCCCACCACATACATAACCTTATTCCCAGGTGCCGCAAGTGTTACCTCTCACCCTGATGCCCAATCCACTCAAACACCAAAAAACAACAAGATCTGCCCTCAAGGGAAAGGGCAGAATGCAAAAGAACTTGGCGTCCAAGGAGAGCGTCCTCTCCCATACAAAATCCCTGGTGTATAGTGGGCTTCCATTCCCCCCTCCCGAGGGCAGATCAGCCTAAAAAAGGGTGATCTGCCCCCGGGGGAAGATTACAAAAAGAATGATTCCCCCAAAGGGAGTGAGCCTTACCCAAGGGGTCGTGTCCCTTCTGTGCATCATTCCCTGGTGTCTGGTTGGCTTTGCCCCCCCTCCCCTCCCCCCACCCCCCTCCGAGGGCAGACCGGCCTAAAAATGGCTGATCTGCCATTCAGGGGGTGGAGGTGGGAGCGGAATACAAAAGAAATTATCCCCCAAGGAGAGCGACCCTTTTATAAAGGTTTTCCTGGTGTCTAGTGGACTTGCCCCCTCGGAGGGCAGATCAACCTAAATACAGCTGATTTGTCTCCGGGTGGGAGGGGGGGGGAGAGCAGAATACAAGAAAATGATCCTCCAAGTGGAGAAACCCTTGCCCAAGGAGGTTGCTCCCCACAATAAACACAAATAGTAAACTCTCTGGCATCTAGTGGGTTTCAACCCCCTGTCTGGGGGGACAATCGGCCCAAAAAAACAGTCTATCTACCCCTGTTTGGGGCCGAAACCTAGATTAGTCCCCCATGGACAGCGACCCTTGCCCAAGGGGCTGCTCCCCCAACCAAAATCAAATCCCTGGTGGTCTAGTGGTGGGTTCCTGCTCCACGACCGTGTCCCCACCAGTGATCATGGAGCAGGAATCCACTACAAACCGCCACAGGGGGAAATAAAAACTCTTTCCTTCCCCTCTCTGTCTGTTTTCCTAAAAAAAATACTCGCCTTGCTGAGCGTCTCCCGATACGCTGGAAGCAACTGGCTTCCAGCGTGTACCTGTCAGCATTTGATGACGGCATGTTGTGGACACAATGACGTTATCAGATCGCCATGGGGGGGGGGTCAGAGTGGAAGCAGAAGCACATCTGCTGCCACCCCCAAAGGAGGCATGTTGTGGGGGCTCCCAACATGGGTCAGTGCCATGTCGGCCTGAAGCCGTTCTCGGCACATGCCTACCGTAGATGAGGAATGTTCCAAGCCGTCCTCCGCACAGATTTGTTTACGATTTTGATGACCATCACCTTCACTAATAGTATTAACATGTCCCAGAACTGCTTCCTTAAGACCAACTGTTCAGCAAACCTCAATATCAAAGGTGAGGCAGTTACTTTTACAAACGGGCACAAATGATTTTTAACACTGAACAAGAGTGGATTTCCCGAGGCTCAAAAGTGAGTCTCCAATAGGATCTAGAATAATTTCATTCTGGAACTACCATATTGTATTGCAGTATTTCTATAGTGCTTTCCTTTAACGTTGTCTAGGTTCCAAAACACTTTTCAGAATAGGGTTGCTATGGTTCTGATTCTGAGGTGCATTTATTTATGTATTTACGATTTTCACCATTGCAGCTATGCCACAAAACTGTAAAGTGCAAATAGCCAGAGGAATACAGTTGCACAACAAGAAATCTGAAATGACGTGAAAAGTAACAGTAGTACAGTGTAAATGGAAGGGCACGAACCAGCCGAATTGTAACTGATTAGTTGAGAGAAAGTTTGAACAGGTGGGTTTTCCATAGCTTCTTGAAGGTTAGCAGATCAGGTTGAGTTCTGAAGGAATTAGGGAGGCAGTTCCAAAGACTAGGAATGGCATCAGAGAATGACTGTTTTAATACTGAGGACATGTTCAAGGCCAGTGTTTGTATGAAAAGTCAATTCTTGCTCCTGAGCCCTTTCTTTCTGCCTGAAATGAGTGCTGCAATGAATGGAGGGGGTCTTGAGTTGGATAGTCTTGTGAGTGAGAGATCCAGTGGGTGTAAGAAGGCCACCTACTAGATATGTGTCCTCTATTAGTGTTGGGTATTGGTGTTGTGCCTAAAGCCCACAGAGTGTGGTCCAAGCTTGCCTTAGTACACATGGTCAAAAGCAAAGAGTGAGGAGAGGTTCACCAGCAGCATATATACAAACCAGATTGGTTGCAGTACTAGAGATACTTGAGTCTTGGTTATTGAAAAATCCTGGATTTGTGGCTCTTCTGAATTGAAAATAGTAGTTGATTTCCTAGTTTGGCAATGTATTTCCTAGTTTGCATGTGGGTACTAAGAAGCAGACATATTTTCTGCAGATTGTATGGTAAGTAGGAATTATCGGCAGTGGAGCCATTTTCCTTTGGTTGTATAGTCTTGTATAAAATTAGGTTATTAATTGTGCAGGATGCGAGGCTTGTGCAATTAATAGGTCTACAATTTCCTCTTACTTAGGACAAGCACCCCATTGTAGAGCGTAACTCTCTCAGTGTAGTGAAGTAGAGCTGTCCAAGGCTTACTCAGGGAAGGTGGTGTGGGCTAGTAATCACCAGTCGCTGGCACACAAATGATTTGTCCAATCAGTGGTTTTTGTTTAGAAAAGGAAATGTACATATAGTGTGTGTGTGTGTGTATATGTATATGTGTGTATGTATATGTGTATATATATATATACCCACACTAAATGTACTTTTTCTTTTCTATACACACACACTTTAATTAACAAATATATACATAATGCAGATAGAAAATACCTTAGGTTACTTTAAGTGATCACATTTGACTCCTAAAGGGTCATGACCCCCCCGAAATCATTGTGCACCCCCACCTATACTAGACAGAACTTCACAATATAGGGGGTATCACATTAAATAAAACAAGTCTACTGGCTTTATCAAGGGTCATCAAAACATATCAGGTAAGCCTATTGGCTTTACCAATGGTTCACCTTATTAAAAGTCCAACAAACCACATGTTAAAAACGCCATAGTTTCAGTGTAAATGGAATAATTAATAATAACGAACTGTAAATGCAGTAATTACTATCAATAAAACATTGCAACAGTGCTCAACAATCACTGTCAGCATAATTATATCAATAACGCTTTTTGAAATGAACATAACATTTGTGTGTCGTTTTTAGACACCTTCAGGCCACATAAAATGCAGCCATAGAACTAACACCTAGGGTTGTGCTGCACTCCCAGCTGAAGAGCAAAAGTTAAATCATTGGGAGTGTTTAAAATAATGATGAAAATCCTGGGGGTTTGTCCTTCCAGTTGTCCATGGCTGCTGCCACCTTCTCAGTCCTTGTACAAAGCACTTTCTTTCACTTGTGCAAAAGTCTTGTAATGGGGGTGGATGGTTCAAAAGCCCAGCGAATCCTAGGCTGCCACATCACCTCTCCACCCCTGTTCCAACCCTCCGGAACAGCATGCTGGAACAGTCCAAGATGGCACTGTCCAGCAGTCACTGGTCACATCTCCTCTCAATGCCCCAGCTCCACCCCTTGCAGATTTCACTGCCAGGGTCTTTCCCACTAAAACTTAAAAGAAGAGCCCCCTCCTGAGTTGGCTTCCGTTGTTTGGACTTCTTCCTTTGTGCAGTGGACCTGGGCTGTCCACAGCCCTGGTACAGTGTGACAGCTAATTAACAGATGCAGCTTTTCTCCCCCACCCCTTTTTAGGTCGAGCCTGGGCAGCGCATGCGCTGCTCTGCGAGCCATGCTGTATTGGAGTATGGACTTGAAGCCCCCCCACTCCCCGTCCATATTCGTCATTGGCTTGTGTCATTGTCCTTTCGTAAATGCTGGCTTCTGAGTCTTTAATAGGCTTGTTAGTCCCTCCTTAGTACCGCCTTGTCTTCATTTGTAACCTCCCATGAGGACTGGCCCTTTTACTTCGGTTGTTACACGGTACGTCCTTATTTACTCTGTAAGCACTATTTTCTTTAAAGGTTTCTCCTACTGCAGGCACTACATGCTTTTCCGCAACATTCAGCGCGCGCTTTCACGGGGCGCTTTTACAAAAAAAGCCATTTGTTTGTCAACTTGACAAACAAATGCCTTTTTTGGTAAAAGTGCCCCATACTGTGATTTCACTTTAATAGCAGCCGCGGACCGTTCTTTAGACACAGCTCATCTAAAGAATGGGGTGTGGCCTCTATTAACGTGAAAGTGCAGCATGGGGCGCTTGTAAACAACAAGCATTTCCAATCCAATAGGTCTCGCATTTTAGAAACTTTGACCTATTGGTATTGTAAATGACAATGCCTTTTATTATTGCAGGTTTTTTATACACAAATAAAAGGCATTGTCATTTACAATGCCAACAGCTCAAAATCTCGCAATTGGGAGACCTATTGCATTACAAATGCTTGTTCCTCAAGAGCTGAGGGAAGCACGGTGATGTACTCCTTTTTGGGAGACCTTTGTTCCCTCTGGTCGTAAGAAATGTTATTAACGTGGCCCAGCAGGGTGACTGAAAGCCTTTGCTCTGATCATGAGCCGAGCCAGGGAAATATGAAAATTCTGGACGACCCATAAAGTGTACTTGTATGATCTTGGGACCTGCATAGTCAAACTTGGTGCACCTGTTTCACCCTATTTTCATACCTCAGGCGACTTTGTGGGCCTAAGGGACGCAGAACTGAACTTTAAGGCAGATTCCCCTCTATCTGTATAATACACTAATTTCTATCCCTGGTCACCACATAACCTTGCAGAGTCCTCCCTGTGCCAGGCTACCTCTGCTCAGTTACGGGCTGTGCACAACTGCAGTCTCATACGCACAGTGCTCATACGTGTGCACAAGCAAGTGTTCATGTTTAACTAGTCGTGTGCCCCTTACCCTGACTGCGTTACAGTGGCTTTAACTTGAAAGGCTGACACTGGTGGTAAACACTGGAAGTCCTTTTATAAGGTGACTGCTGTGGGTGAGACACGTAGTGAGACTCACCGACAGTAAAATGTCCAAAACTTGGTGATCAAAAAATCCCAAAATCCGGGAGTACCAAATGGGTGGAACCCATTTAGCAGCAAGTTTAATCTGAGGTTTGGTTGTTCGGAACTAGGTTCCAGCATGCAGGTGGCCCAAAGTCCAATTCATAAAGCTTTGAAGGATATTCTTCAGGCTACTGGGAACCAGTGTAGGACTTTGATGTCAAAGGTAATGTAGTTCCATCTGTTTATGTTGAGTTATTGTCTAACTTTATTCTTTGTAGCTTAGCCTCTGATTTTCTAGTGAGTCAGATGTAGAGGCCATTTGCATAATGCATTCTTGATGTAACTGGCGCCAGTGATGCCTGTATCACATGTGAAAGCCCTGCATCTTAGGATTCTCATTGTATAGAATGAGTCTCTTCTCTCTTTGTTGACTTGGGATTGAAGAGAGCAGTTGGAGACCATAATCACATCAAGGTTTTTCACTTCAGTGGGTGACTGCACATTTCCTGGGACCAAGAGAATGAAAGATTCTTAATCTTGATCTGGTTGATTTTCACTGAATTATTTTCTCTTTACAGAAGCATTCAGAGAGCACTGTATCTCAGTATCAATATGGATTTTTATTAAGTCATTATTAGCATAGAAAAAGGTAGTAGCAGTCCCTGCTGAATTTAAGTAGATCATTATCTACCAGGTTATAGGTGGAAACCAGGCCTGAAGCAAATAAATAATAGGAAAGTGAGTGTACAACTCTTTTATGCTGCAGATTACAGAAATCTGATTTGTCAGACTTTTGCTTTGACTTATCAATGCCAACGCTCAGTTGAATCGCTATAGACTCGGTATCCTTCGTACCCCCCTGACTGCCCATTCGCTGCCCCTGCCTCCCGCCTCCCAGCTGCTCCTCCCTCCCACCTCCCCATAAATGGCGGCCGCTGCGCGGTGAGGAGAGCGACCCTTGACCTTGCCAGGTAGGTCGCTCCCCCACCACACAGCTCCGCCTGTGTTGTCTGCCCGCTGCTCCTGCAGGTAAGATCGCCCTCCGCTTGTGATTTTGTCTCCCCTTTTTCCTTCTGTGCCCCTCGCTGCCCCATTGTCGTTGTGCCCGTGATTTTGTCTCCCCTTTTTCCTTCTGTGCCCCTCGCTGCCCCATTGTCGTTGTGCCCGTGATTTTGTCTCCCCTTTTTCCTTCTGTGCCCCTCGCTGCCCCATTGTCGTTGTGCCCGTGATTTTGTCTCCCCTTTTTCCTTCTGTGCCCCTCGCTGCCCCATTGTCGTTGTGCCCGTGATTTTGTCTCCCTTTTTCCTTCTGTGCCCCTCGCTGCCCCATTGTCGTTGTGCCCGTGATTTTGTCTCCCCTTTTTCCTTCTGTGCCCCTCGCTGCCCCATTGTCGTTGTGCCCGTGATTTTGTCTCCCCTTTTTCCTTCTGTGCCCCTCGCTGCCCCATTGTCGTTGTGCCCGTGATTTTGTCTCCCCTTTTCCTTCTGTGCCCTCGCTGCCCCATTGTCGTTGTGCCCGTGATTTTGTCTCCCCTTTTTCCTTCTGTGCCCCTCGCTGCCCCATTGTCGTTGTGCCCGTGATTTTGTCTCCCCTTTTTCCTTTCTGTGCCCCCGCTACCTCTCGCCATTCCCCGCCGCTGCATCCCCTGCGGCCCCGCCCCCTGACTGCCCATTCGCTGCCCCTGCCTCCCCGCCTCCCAGCTGCTCCTCCCTCCCACCTCCCCCATAAATGGCGGCCGCTGCGCGGTGAGGAGAGCGACCCTTGACCTTGCCAGGTAGGTCGCTCCCCCACCACACAGCTCCGCCTGTGTTGTCTGCCCGCTGCTCCTGCAGGTAAGATCGCCCTCCGCTTGTGATTTTGTCTCCCCTTTTTCCTTCTGTGCCCCTCGCTGCCCCATTGTCGTTGTGCCCGTGATTTTGTCTCCCCTTTTTTCTTCTGTGCCCCTCGCTGCCCCATTGTCGTTGTGCCCGTGATTTTGTCTCCCCTTTTTCCTTCTGTGCCCCTCGCTGCCCCATTGTCGTTGTGCCCGTGATTTTGTCTCCCCTTTTTCCTTTCTGTGCCCCCGCTACCTCTCGCCATTCCCGCCGCTGCATCCCCTGCGGCCCCGCCCCTGACTGCCCATTCGCTGCCCCTGCCTCCCGCCTCCCAGCTGCTCCTCCCTCCCACCTCCCCATAAATGGCGGCCGCTGCGCGTCGCGCCGCTGGCGCGCCGAAGGCGCGCCTAAGGCAAGCCCGTCTGCGCCCGTCCGCGACTGGACCGCGCCCAGCGCCAGAACCCCTGGATCCCACCGATGCAACACCACTCGACGGACCTACGACGCCGCCACACTCACCGCACTCAATGCCGGCCGGAACCCTGCCTGCTACCGAGCCTCACCGAGACGCACCCACGGACCCTTCACCTGCCGATTCACCTGCCCCCGGACGTGCACCACCTCCGCCAAGTCGAGCACCAGCAGCAACCACCTGAAATGCATCCTGCTGAACACCCGCTCCGTCCACAGGCACGCCGTGGAACTCTGGGACCTGCTCGACGCAACAGCACCGGACATCGCCTTCCTCACCGAAACCTGGATGAACGCCTCCTCAGCGCCCGACATCGCCATAGCCATCCCGGACGGATACAAGATCATCCGGAGGGACCGCGTCAACCAGACGGGAGGAGGCATCGCCATCGTACACAAGAGCACCATCCGCATCTCGACTAACTCCGACGAGACCTTCACCGCCGCCGAACACCTACACTTCCAGATACACACTGACCCCAAGACCACCCTCCGAGGCACCCTCATCTACAGACCCCCGGGACCATGCACACTATTCAGCGAAGACATCGCAGACTTCATCAGCCCGCACGCCATGCCCTCCGCCGACTACATCCTCCTAGGGGACCTCAACTTCCACCTGGAGAACAACAACGACAGAAACACCACAGCCCTGCTGGACAACCTCGCCAACCTCGGACTCAAGCAACTGGTGAACACGCCCACCCACTACGCCGGCCACACGCTTGACCCCGTCTTCTCGTCCAGCAAGCACATCTCCTTCAGCCACGCCACCGGACTCCACTGGACCGACCACAGCTGCGTCCACTTCAGCTTCAGAAAGACTGCGACCCACCACCACCCGCAACAGGTTCCCCGCCGGAGCTGGAGCAAGATCACCGCCGAGCAGCTCACCGCCTCCCTCAGCCAGAACACACCCACCAACACAACGGACCCAAACGAAGCAGCCAGCAACCTCGCCAAGTGGCTGACCGCCTGCGCCGACGACCTCGCACCACTAAAAACCCTCCCAGCAGACCCGGAAGCAAGAAAACCCCTTGGTTCACCAACGAACTCAAGGAATCCAAGAAGAACTGCCGCACTCTCGAGAGAACCTGGCGACTCGACCAGACCACAGACAACAGGACCGCCCTCAAACACGCCACCCGCAAACACCACCAGCTGATCCGTGCCACCAAGAAGTCGGCACTCAAAGAACGACTGGACAACAACACCCATGACAGCAAGGAACTTTTCAGCATCGTCAAAGAGTTCTCCAACCCCAGCGCCGGAAACAACGACATCACCCCCTCGCAAGACCTCTGCAACTCACTCTCCGCGTTCTTCCACCGCAAGATCACCGACATACATAACAGCTTCGACGCACAAACCACGCACCCTACCGCCGAACCAACGCCCGCCACCACCACCCTCTGCAACTGGACCCCGATCAGCACCGAAGACACCACCCGCACGATGAACTCCATCCACTCCGGATCACCAACCGACCCCTGCCCACACCACGTCTTCAACAAAGCCGACGCCACCATCGCACCCCATCTCCGGGACATCATCAACTCCTCCTTCCACACCGCCACCTTCCCGGAGAGCTGGAAGCACGCCGAGCTTACCGCCCTCCTGAAGAAACCAACGGCGGACCCCACCGACCTCAAGAACTACCGTCCCATCTCGCTCCTTCCGTTTCCGGCCAAAGTCATCGAGAAGACCACCAACAGACAGCTTGCCGCCTTCCTCGAGACGAATGGATCCCTCGACCCCTCGCAGTCCGGGTTTCGGGCCAACCACAGCACCGAGACCGCCCTTATCGCAGCCACCGACGACATCAGAACCCTAACCGACAACGGGGAAACAGCTGCCCTCATCCTCTTGGACCTCTCCGCGGCGTTCGACACCGTCTGCCACCGCACCCTAGTGAAGCGCCTCAGCAACATCGGAATCCGAGAGAAAGCACTGGAATGGATCATCTCGTTCCTCGCCGGTAGAACCCAGAGAGTCCGCCTCCCCCCGTTCAGTTCCGAAGCCACCGAAGTCATCTGCGGCGTTCCACAAGGATCTTCACTCAGCCCAACCCTCTTCAACGTCTACATGAGCCCCCTCGCAGCCATCGCACGCCAACACAACCTCAACATCATCTCCTACGCCGACGACACCCAGCTGATCCTCTCCCTCACCAACGACCCCACCACCGCCAGAGCCAACCTACACGACGGGATGAGAGATGTCGCCGACTGGATGAGGAACAGCCGCCTTAAACTGAACTCAGACAAGACGGAAGTCCTCATCCTGGGCTCATCACCCTCCGCCTGGGACGACTCCTGGTGGCCCCCGGCCTGGGCACCGCACCCAAGCCAACGGACCACGCACGCAACCTGGGCTTCATCCTGGACTCCTCCCTGTCGATGACCAGACAAGTCAACGCCGTCTCATCTTCATGCTTCAACACCCTGCGCATGCTCCGCAAGATCTTCAGATGGATCCCCACTGAAACCAGGAAGACCGTCACCCAGGCACTCGTCACCAGCCGACTGGACTATGGGAACACCCTCTACGCCGGAACCACAGCCAAACTTCAAAAAGACTCCAGCGCATCCAGAACGCCTCCGCACGACTCATCCTGGACATCCCCCGACACAGCCACATCACCGGACACCTGAAAGACCTGCACTGGCTCCCCGTCAGCAAGAGAATCACGTTCAGACTCCTCACCCACGCACACAAGGCCCTCCACGACCTGGGCCCAAAGTACCTCAACGACCGCGTGACCTTCTACACGCCCACACGCCAGCTACGATCAACCAGCCACGCCCTCGCCACCGTACCACGCATCCGCAGAACCACCGCCGGAGGAAGATCCTTCTCCTACCTGGCAGCCAAGACCTGGAACTCCCTCCCCACTCACCTTCGGCGAACCCAGGACCATCTCTCCTTCAGGAAGCAGCTCAAGACCTGGCTGTTCGAGCAGTAACTTACCCCCTCCCCCAGCGCCTTGAGACCCTCCCGGGTGAGTAGCGCGCTCTATAAATGCCGTGATTGATTGATTGAACAGCTCTGGTAATCTCAATTGGCTCACTTTACGGTGTAGCATCCTGTTTCAAGATCAATAAACAACAGTGCAAAGTTTTCTTTATTAACTGCTTGTTGTTCCAGTCTGGAGACCACTAGGATATTGGGGAGAGTTGTGCACGATTTTCAACAGTTTTGACTCTATAGATAACCTTTTTTCACATCAAACCTGTCCATTACCTAAAGATGCAAAGTGTTTGCAAATACTTTGTTTGGAGAAATGAGAATTGCAAGAAGGTGATAATTTCCAGAGGAGCCACCATCACGTTTTTGGAGCATTAGTATCAGAATGAAGGTACTTCAAGGATTGGCTTAAATCATGCATAGTGAAATTAAACACCGGTTTAGTTAACCAATGAGGATGCCTTTTGAGCACTAGGATACTTGGACAATCTGGGCCAAATGGAGATAAACAAATGATTACACGGGCCTCTGTGGATGTAGGCCTTACCCCCTTGTCTGAGATAGTATATGATTTTTCATTACCCACTGTGAGTGGAGAGCGATGTAATGACAATATGGTTGGAAAAAGTATTGCTTAATGCATAATCCAATATTCTACACTCTGCAGTGGCCTCATGGGTTTCTCCATGGACAAATATGTAGGCGGTAAGAGAACTAATTTTATCAACAATTGAAGCCAGGAGCACACACCTGTAGAATCTCCTTTCATGCAATCATTCAGCTTTCTAAGGTTAGCACTGGACAGATACTATGATAGTGGTGTTTCAGAAGCATCATCATTAGGCTAGGAACACTTAGAATCTGACACATGTCAGGCTTCATCAAAGCATTGCTCCTTTGGGTCAGATACAACAGTCCCCCTCATTAATGTATTATGATTCTCTGTCAGAAGAGCAAAGGTATCCCAATGCAGTTTTGCAACCAAATCCAGAACAGATTCTATCTCGGCAAGGAAATTATGATTGTCCGGTCCAGAGTGCAAGTGGAGATTGCTTACTGCCAGTTTATTACACCCAGCCCAAAAACTGCCAGTGGAAATGCCCATCATTACAACAATAATGTTATTGGAACATGACCAGGATGTCTGGGTATGGAGGCAAGAGATCATAGAATTCCCAATCAAAAGACAAACTGAAGGTCTACTTTTTCGCCTTTATTTGATTTCGAGCTGACTATATAGTAACTTGAAATAATAACAGAATCAATCGTCAATTTTTCTGAAGTGCAAATGTTAAGAACGAATCTAGGAATTCTGTAACCTATGTAAGCTATATGTGGGTATTTTATAATTTAGAATCCCTCCGGATGGATTTGTATTTCAGACCAAGCCATGACTTGATAGTCTATAAGTTTTGATGAAGGTAGTTTGAGTGTGCAAAGCTTTAAGGTTAGGTGTTAATTCCTACTAATGAAAACCTGTTCTACTAGCTATTTTAAAGAATTAATGTATCTCGCAATCTCCCAATAATTCCTGTGCCCATTGAATACAATATGCAAATGTTGGTGTCATTGTGGGAAAATATACGTTTGAGAAGAATTTCTCACATATCATTTGAAAAGCTATGATTGTAAGATCCGTAAACAATACTTACTGCTGTTTTTCATTCAGATTGGCACTTTACCAATTATGCCCACTGTGTGTATTTTAGTTGAGCATGTTTTGAAAGAAGCAGCATTCTTTTATTGTATTTGTTAGTAAAATTGTTTTTAAGGCGTATATGAGTATTAGTAAAATCTGTGCGTCCCAACATAGGCACCATAATTTAGGATACTGTCACCAAGCGATTTTTAAAAACAAACCTAGTTCATGCACCAGTCAAAAAGTTGTGGCCATTTGTAAGGATTCCAGATTATGTTGGAGTGCATTCTGGATGTTTTCTACCCTCGTGTCTGATGTAAGTCGCTTGCTAAATACTTTATTGAAAGAAATGTCTTTTTGGTGTGGAAAAGATGTGTGAATTTTGCTATAACCAGTGTGTAAGGATACGTTGACCCTATTGATTCATCACACTGAGTATCGTCCCATTTCATTGTCATAAACACATAGTGACTTTCATTTATGTGTGAGTTTAGAGTCCTTGAACAAAAACATTTGACTAGATTGTTTACAAACACGAGGTAGATGCCAAGTTGTGGATGGTACAATAGTTTGCTATGCTTGTTCTGCTGACTATATGTCCTGAAATTAAGTGTCTATGATATGACATTGACCACGTTTCTGACATATGAGGAAGGGCCCAATGTCTGTGTTTTCCATTTGGGTTGGCACCAGCAGGCTTCTACAATTTGCGAAGCTAGAATAGGAACTAAGTAGCATCTTTTTGTCAAATCTGTCCTTATTGATGTTTTTAATACAGTTTCAACACGTAGAAAATTGCAAAATAATAAAATCAAAATAGGCAAAGGTCATCAGTCCTATTCGTAAATTGAATAATTGTTCATATTACATTTTTCTTTTTTTTGAAAATATCTTTATTGGCATTTTTTTTTTTTTTTGATTCAGCACAGATGTAGTGTATAATTTCAAGCAATTGAAGCAAAGGCGCAATAATATTTTCATTCAGAGGCATTGACGGGTGCAACATTGATGCATAAACCAGTATTGCATACTTCCCTATTCCCCAGTGTCTCAGTTCCGTCCCTCCCCCCGCACCAGTGTATCATGTGGCTTGGGTGACCACCTGCGAATCTTCCATCATGAGACCATAGTACCTTATCCACGGATTCCATATTTTCTGGAACTTTTTTGGGCAGCCACGGGCCACATATGTAGTCTTTTCCCCTGCCATATACCTATCCATCCCTTTCTTCTACTCACCCATAGTGGGCTTTTGTGTCGTCCCCCACTTACGTGCCAAGTCTCTCTTGGCAACCACCATGCCTAGGTTGATTAATAATAGATTTGACTTGGGGAGGTCTACTTCCGTGTGTATGCCTAACAGCACGAACTTGGGGTCCATGGGTATCTTATCCCCTAATACATCCTCTAGCTCAGTCAGTATGTTTCCCCAGTATTCCTGTATTTTCTGGCACTCCCATATCATATGAAAATAGGTACCAAATTCTTCGTTGCATCTAAGGCAATTGGGTGTTTCTGCCCTCCCTATTTTGTGTAGACGGAATCTATCATAGTAGGTCCTATGCAGGTACTTAAGTTGGATAAGTCGAAGCCGTGACTTAATGGCTACCTCCCGCGGGTGCATCAACACAGTTTCCCAGTCTAAGTCATCTAGGACTCCCAGTTCAATTTCCCATTTTGCCCTTAGTTTCAGGAGAGTGTCTGGCTTATTGTTTATTATGGTCCGATATGTCCAGGAGACTGCTTTTTGGTTAATTTCACCCTTGAGGAGTCTTCCCTCTAGCGGGGCATACTCGGGGAGTTCCTCTGTGTCTATTCGCTGCGCCACCCACGCGTGGGCCAATTGCAGATATTTATAGTGCTGCTTCTGGTGTAGATCATACTCTTTCTGAAAGAAGGGGAAAGTAGCAAGTTCCTTGCAGTCTAGTATATCTTTGACTTTTGAGATACCCAGCAAATCCCACTTCTTAAACCCGCTTAATTTTGTAATTTCTTTAAGTCTCCCTCCCACCCAGAGGGGGTTTTCTCTTGTAACTCGCTTGTTCCACTTTATTTGTCTTCCTGTTTTTTTCCAGGCGGCTATCACCACCTGCGTGGCTACTAATAATTGTGCAACTCCCTTCCCTCCATAAAGATAATGTGTATGTGGGCGTGTTTCAAATTGCATGCGTTCCAATGCATATGTGGGGTGATCTCCTGGCATATGTTCCCAGTCGTTGACCACTATCAAGTGGGTAGCCCAATAGTAAGCTCTGATATCTGGTAATGATTTGCCTCCATTGTACTGATTGCGTTGTAGCGTGGCTAGGGCCACTCTAGGGGGTTTCCTATCCCAGAGGAATGTACGTAGTGCATCATCTATCTTGACAAAGGCGTCATCCGGGACTGGGTAGTATGTATTGTTGAGGACATATAGGAATTTTGGCAGTATTATCATTTTATATAGTGCAGCTCTGCCTAGTAGTGTCGGGCAACGTTTTCCATCTTTCTATGTCCATGTTAAATTCTCTGAGAACTCTGTAGAGGTTACGGTTTAGGGCTTCTTTTTTATTGGTGGTAACGTAAATGCCCAGGTATTTTATTCCCTCATTTTCTGCTTGAAGCTGACTCATGCTTTCAGGAGGTTCCCAGCCCTGTTTTGCTGGGTATAGACAGGATTTCTCCCAGTTAATTTTATACCCGGGGTGTGTGCCGAAGCACTCAAAACTATCTAGAATCCTTGGGAGCGTCGTCCTGGGATTCGTAACATAGAGAAGGATATCATCCGCATATAGTGATATGCGTTCATCTGTGATCTCATTTTCAGCTCTCCGAAAACCTGTCATGTCCTGATGCGCTCGAATGACGCATGCAAGGGGCTCCAGTACGAGAGCAAAAAGAAGGGGAGACGGGACATCCCTGTCGTGTCCCGCGCTCTATTGGGAACTACCCGGAGATTGCTCCATTTACCCGGGCCATTGGCTGCTCATATAGAATAGTTATCCATTGCCTAAATTTAGGGCCGAATCCGAATTTTTCTAGGGTTGACATGAGAAAGGGCCAGTGAACGGTATCAAATGCTTTTTCTGCATCGAGTGATATTATTAAATGCGGGTCTGCTCTGTTGCTTGCTACTTCTAGCCAATTATGTATTGTCCGTAGATTTAGTCTTGTCTTAGGCATGAAGCCAGATTGGTCTCTATGGATAAGGCTGGATATGACTGTTGTGAGCCTGCTTGTTAATATGCGGGACACTATCTTCGTTCCTGTGTGGAGGAGCGAAATGGGTCGATATGAGCTACATTTCTGTGGTGGTCTATCTTTCTTATGCAGTACCACTATTGTGGCTGTTCGAAGATCTTTCGGGAGGCTGCCTACAGTTTGCGCTTCTAAAAACAGATTTAGAAGATGGGGGCTTAATAGTTCCGCATTTTGCTTAAAGAGTTCCGGTGGTAGTCCATTTGGGCCCGGAGCTTTCCCGGGTTTCAGATAACTGATGGCTTCTCTGACTTCCTCGAGTGTTATCACTTCTTCCAGTATTTGAGCTTCCTCCTCTCCTAACCTGGGGACCTCAATTGCAGCTAAGTGTCTTTCTATCTGTGGCGGTTCCGCCAGGGGATGCTTTGCGTAGAAGGCCTCATAGTAATGAGCAAAGGCAATGGCTATCCCAATGGGCGTTACGTGCGTTTGACCATCTTCTGTGTCTATCTGGGTAACCCATCTATTGTCTAATTCTTTCTTACTGAGCCACGCAAGTAGTCGACCCGCCTTGTCTCCTGCGTCGTAAAGGCGCCGGTACATGGCTTGTATTGCATGTTGCGCATCTTTCCTAGCCAGGGCAAAATATTCCTGTCGGAGAGTCCGCATTCTCCGTATCAGCGAAGGATCATCACTCGTTAGGGCCTGCGTTTCAATTTGGAGGAGTCTAGATTCGATCTCGGCTATCTCTTCCGTTTCCCTACCTTTTTTATGGGCTATTATATTCTGGGCTCTGTCTCGTAGGACCGTTTTGTAAGCCTCCCAGAGTGTTGTAGCAGATTCTACAGATCCCACGTTTTCTTTGAAATAGAGCTCTGTGTCTACCTTGATTTCTTGGGGAACCTTGGGGTCTTTAAGTTCCCAGGCGTTGAGTTTCCACCCATTATTTGAGCGTTGCCTATCCTTACCCACTGTGAGCTAGATGGGTGAGTGGTCCGAGAGGCCTCTTGCTAAATATTCTATCTTTTGAACCTCCGTCACTTCCCTCACTGGGGCTAGGATATAATCTATCCTAGAGAAGGCTTTGTGAGCACCCGAATAGAAAGAGTACCCCTTGGTAAGTGGGTGGTGCCTTCGCCATATATCTGTAAGAGCCAATGTGTCTGTGAATCACTTAAGTTGTGTCTCACTGGAGCCCCCAGTAGGGACCGTAGTACGATCGGACAGAGGGTCCATTACATCATTAAAATCTCCTCCTATGAGGTGGGTACTGGAGCCTGCTTCTAGGAGAATGTCTGCTGTTTTCTCCAGTGTCTGCTTTTGTAATCTCGGGGCGTGTAAACACATATAAGAGTAATGTCCCTCCTGTTCCATATACCTTTTACCGCCACATATGTCCCGTTTGGGTCTGTCCATGTACGTTCAATTCTAAAAGGCGGGGATTTCCTTATTAGGATGGCAACTCCTCTCACCCCGGTGGAAAAGCCTGCATGCGCTAGTGTCTTGTAAGCCCCTCTACCCAGGAACCCAATTTGCGTACCTTTCAGATGCGTTTCCTGCAGAAATATTACCTTGGGCTTCAGTCTTTTAATATATGCCGACACTAGGCCTCTTTTCACTTTGCTCCCCAACCCATTCACATTCCAAGAGAGGACTGAGTATGTGTCATTATTATGTGTTGCCATATTGTGGTTGTAGATGACAAGTGTCAGTGCTGTGAATGCCCCCTGTCTCCCCCTGCTTCTTTTTTTGACGCCTGAAATAAATGCTGCCTATTATAACCCTTATACAAACTGAGTTATTTCCTGCATCCCAACTCCCGACCCTCCCCGCCCCCCCCACCCACACTCCCCCACCACCCACACTCCCCCACCACCCATCTGACTACCCCTTGGGTCAACGTGACCAACTGTGTTGTGTTTGGATTGGAGAGGTCTGTTGCCCACCCACCCGAAACCCCCTTAGATGTGTCCCTACTCTCCTAGCTCCCTCGTTGTCTGATTTGCGTGATCATTCCGGGGAACCGACTGAGCTGATGTCCCTGTCTTGGGGACCAGCCCAGAATCCACGATTGATGGAGAGGGGAGGGAGACACCACAGAAAACTAAATCAACACAACGGTTCAAACCTATGATAAGACCAAAACAAAAAATGAAAAGGGAAAGAAAAAAAAAAGCACACGAATAAGCACGAGGGGGTGGGGGGGAGGAGTAGAAGACTCCTCGCAGGCTTACTGTCCCTTCGGCTCTCGAATGGCCCACTGCAGCTCATCAGTCTTCGTTTTCAGTTTGTCTGGTCTGAGGTATTGTTTCGATCACCAGGTTATCTGCATTTGGCTCCTTGAGGAGGTTTATGTTCTGCAGCAAGGGATGGTCACTGTCTGAGTCCGAGGAAATGTCTCGTTCCGTGTGCTCTGTGGAATGCTGCTGCACAGTACCAGTGTCCGAGTCTCTCTTCTGGGCTTGTCTTTCGGATGGGTACTCTCGGAATCTGAGGCCTGGGACACAACTTTGGTAGTTTTCCTGCTTCGGTATGGTGTTGCTCTAACCTGTTCACCTGATTGGTTGGCATTAGTCCTCCATTTCAGCCTCTGTGATTTGGGCCTACTGCCTAATGAGGGACCTCTCCTGGGGGGGTATCTCTGAGTCTCCTATTGTGTTCTTTGGAGGACGTTCTTCTATCCATTGCCAGGCTTCGTTTGGAGTGTGGAAGAAAAGCGTTCTGGATTGATAGATCACTTTTAGTTTAGCTGGAAAGAGCAACATGTACTGGATCTGAAGGCCCCGCAACTTTTCTTTTACCGAATCAAAGGTCTTACGTTGTTTCTGCACGTCTCTGGAGTAATCGGGGAACACCATTATTTTGGTGTTCTCCATCCGTATTCCTCCCTTATTCTTCATTTCCCTGAGAACGAGGTCTCTGTCCTGATAACTGAGGACACGCGCAATCCGAGGCCATGGCGGAGCCCCGGTCGGTGTTTTTGCCCTTAGTATTCTGTGGGCCCTTTCAATCACAAAACAGGGGGAAAACCTTGTGCCTGGAAGTGAGTCCGCCAGCCACTTGCGCAGGAAGGCGCATGTATCTGATCCTTCTATGGCTTCTGGAAAGCCGATAAAGCGCAGGTTGTTCCTACGGCCGCGATTTTCGGCATCATCAACTCTCCATGCCACCTTTTTCATGGCCGCAGTCCGGGCCGTAACCTCCTTTTTGAGAGTGAGTGAAGTGTCTTCTACCTCTCATATTCTTTGCTCGGCTTGTGTGACCTTTTCAGAGACGTTACGAAGATCCTGACGCAGCAGGTTTACATCTATTCGCATTTTATCTATTTTGCCTTCCAGTGCCTCTCTTGAGGATTGAATTGCCTGGAGTAGGACATTTTTGTCTGGCACGTCGGTTGTTTTCTCGGTTTGTGCCCCAGGGTCACTCAGGGCTTTGGTAAACTTGTCCATCTTCCCCTGCCGTCGTGCTTTAGGATCTTTATCTTTTGCCATCTGACTTTACTACCCTGCACTATTGGCGGCGAGGATTCAGACTATTATTACTTCAGTCCGGCGTGAAATGAGGCAGAATTGTTGTCCCCAAATTGCACTGGAGTGGACCCGATGACTTCTTTATGATAAATCTGTCCATTGGTGCGGTGGTGTGACCTGGCTTCGGCTGTGTATTACCCCGATGTTCGAAGCGCGATTGTGCTTCTGCCCAAAGGCCACTGAGGTAGAACGAAATGGTAGACAAAAGCCCCCCGGCCTTCCTTAAACACCCGCCTCCACTCGCCGCTTGTGTCACTTCTGGTACTGATATGGCACCTTCTGCGTAGGCAGGTAGGGTGTCTACTGGCAATAGAGTGTGTTCAAATGATCATCTATGTTCCCATGCCAGGAGGATCTGGAGTGGCAAGGCTATATTTATGTCCCCTGTGTCTCCGACTCGGTGGAGCTCCTTGTCCTGTGGGCCCCAGTCTGGTAACAGGTCACTCAGGGCCCACTCGCTAGCGTGTGCATCCCAAAGTTCCGGCGCTTGTCCTAGAAAGGGGAGGGGGGGGAGGAAGAGTGGGCCCAGATGCCCCCAACTGTCTATGGGCCCCGGGCGGGCCGCAATGTTTTATAAAGCCTCGGAGGAAGAACATGCGCTCTTTCCTCTATCTCCTGAGACCCCCGCCTCGACCAGCGCCGCCAAAATCTCTTACCCGGTCCACGGCAGGCCTCTTCTCCCGGCTCGGGCTCGCCGCTCCCTCGCGCACTGGTGCGAGCGTGGCCGCGCCCTTCAGCAGTATCCGCTACCTCATTCAGGATTTTCTCAGCCGCGGGCCTCTCTTCCGTTCACGGGCCGCCCTCCGCACCACAGGGCATGGGCGCCGGCCGTGACTGCACAGGATCTCTCGTTCCTCACCCGCGCCGGTGGGCAAAGAACACATCAACTGGTGCCCGCTCCACTCTGTTGGCTCCGGCACACATGTCCGGCCCCCGGGTGTCGCTCCTCTCTTCGTCTCTCGGACCTCCCGGGATCTGCTTCACGACTCGCCACTGCGTCCACTGGCTCACTTGAGGTATGGAGGGGGCGGGGAGGGGAGGCGGGGAGGGGGGCGGGAGGGTCCCACAGATATCCTTTCTCCACCTCTCCTGCCCACCCTAAGTCGAAGTCCGCCCGGGGCCCCTCAGTGGTGTTGTACTCGTCTCCCGGGCTTTAGTTCGCTGCCATTTTGTCTCTGGCTGGGTCACCGATCCTCGCTACTCTCTCTTCGGATATCGGCCAGTTGCTGCCAAAACAAACCAGTCCCCGTACGGGCGCTGTGTTCCTGTATTCAGCCCGTGTATTTAGGGGTCAGGATTACGTCGTTGAGCAAAGGATTCAAGCAGGATTAGTTATGGGCCATTGGAGCTCCGGTCGGACACGTCTAGTCCGCCATGCAGCAGGCCACGCCCCCATATTACATTTTTCTTGCAACTTGATCTCTACAGCACAGAGTCGGACACCGAACAGATCCCAGCTGCTGGTTGAGGTTTCATATCCTTGCCCATTATAAAATTGATACATTTACTACTATAGTCGCAGTTAATTGTCTGTCGCCGTCTCCATCTGAACAGTGAAGTGTCCATTACAAGACATGTTTATATATAGTCTGTTTCCTGTATGTGGGCTTGTTCCTTGTTAGGGTGGCAGTGTGCTAGGTGGATATCGTACATACCCTCTGGTAAATGTTCTACTCCTTATCTTCGCTATGATTTTTTAATTTTTTTTTGTATGGCTCTCCTCCAGTAAAGAACACTTCTTTACATCTCTGATGCATCCCTCAAATGTGGAGGGTAGAGGGGTGTTGGGATGGGAATGTTCGTTGGATGTTAAACAGAGGTTGTACTCCTGCCCTGAGTGCCTAACTGCACGCAAAACTGGTATGCTGACTCTTTGCATGGTCCTGTAATCATGCTAATCTAGAATGTGCGTAGAGAGACATCGGTCTGTCCATAATAATGCAAGGTCCAGAACCGGGTTGTGACCTGCAGGGTTGCATCAAAGGTGTGCTCATAGTTGGCATAGAACTACTGTCCATGCCCTGGGTTAGTCACATAAAACGTTCTGAGTTTTGTGAATCTCTATTTATGACCATACCTTTTTTCTGTGTCAAAGCAAAGTGCACCCTCTTGACCCTGCTGTATAAAGATCTGCTTTAGTCTGAACCCTAAACACTTGCTCTGACATTCCGTATGTGTGTTGTGTATGTGTAATGAATGTGCAGCACGTGTGGGAGTGTAACTCTGCGTGTGGTGAGATTCTGAGTGCTGGGTCCAATGGGATTTATTTTTAATGGCCTCTGATTTAGTTTGGCACAATTTAAAGGATGGATACTGCTTTCCCAGGCAGTGTAAGTGTATTGGCTGCCTTCCTTTGACTGGAGTTCAGAACATACACTGAAGCGAGGGAGGATGGAGAAAGGAGTACCCTTAAAAATTAAATCGGGACCTTGTTAACAAAAGGCTGCTCACTGGTTCTTCCTTAGCACTGTTATCTGGTGGATGGTAGAGGTAAGGGGTGGGACAGCAGTTTTCTGTTGCTCAAGATGAGGATGTTTTATAGGAATGGCCTGCCCCTTTGCCTGGTTGCTGGTTCCGGATGGCTGATGACAGTCAAGCGAAGATATCTCACACTTCATTTTGACCTTTCTTTGCTTTGCCAGCATCATTGAGACCTGCTGAAAGAGCATCACCTTTTCACCAAGGCTGTGTCTGACTCCCAGCCAGAAGATTACTTTTGAAAGCGAGCAATCCAAACTGGTTCCAAAGCCTTAGACTGTACTTCCACATCTTTCGCCTGGAAAAGGAGTACAAAAGTGGGACGCAAACCACCCCACTTTGTGTCAGTTCTTCTTGACTGAGGAAGGAATTAATACGCATCATACTTGATGGACTGCTGTTTGACCAAGGATGGTGTCTACATCCCAGCTTGTCTCGTAGAAGTTAGGGGACATCCCCAAAATTTGCACTTTTTGCTGAGAAGATGAGGGTCTGCTTAGCACCTAGAAGAAGCCTGTCTGCCTTCTGAGAGTGGGAAGGAAAATGCCTCCCCCTGCAGGAGGCGAACCTATCTAGTAGGTGACGTGAAGTGTGTCCTGGCATGAGAAACACCCAAAAGAATCTGCCTGCCAGTGAAAACTAAGCCTTGAGTGGCCTGTGGTGAGTGGGATCTCCCTGAGGGCTCCCTTTTGAATTATACCAAGTCGTTTAAGTGAGAAGCAATATTGTGTTGTCCTGCACTGTGCTGTGTGCCTGAAAGGTTGGTGCTGCTGCTTAACATCAGAGACGTCCTAAGTCCCCGCTACCCTGAGTCTAGCACGATAATGTTGTACTTGACTCAGTTTGCAGAGCCACAGTAGGATGGATGCCAGACGTAAATTAGCCCAACCACCCGATTTGCGGCCTAGTAGTCTCTGCCTGTCATGTGTGCCCTGTGTAAGGTCTTACAAGGGGTTGCCACAAGCATCCCTTGTACATCTATTCTGTGCCTAACTGGTAGCGTCATGAACTGTGCTGCTCTCTTTCTCGTTTTGACATACTCGAATATTGATATGCACAGCTGGCCATGCTGTAGGAAGCTGGCTCTGTATATACTATACCAAAGTTAGGTATACTGTGCACAGAGTCCAGTGGAACCCCAAAGGTAGGCAGAGGTAAAAGTAAATAGCACCTTTCTCTCTATTTGTGGTAGTGTGGGCGAGCAGTAAGGCTTTATCAGAGGGTATTGTTAAGCATTTGTTGTACATACTCAATCAGCAAATGATTGCACACACTCAAAGACTGAACTCAGACCAATTTGTTTTGTATAAAAATATTAAGTAATTTTATTTCTAGAACCAAGCCAAGCCTGGCACAGGTAAGTGAAATAAATTCTTTGCTAAATATTATGCAGTTTTTGCAAGTGACTGCAAGGTCAAATGCAGTTGTTTGAAATACAGGTAAGTCAAGGTATTGAAATTACTGTACAGATTACTTTTTAGTTACTTTTAGCTTACTTTTTAGATTACTTTTTCCACTCAGTGTGACATGCCTAGATATCACACTGGAACATTTCCTAGAGAAAAGGTAAGTAAAAATTGTTTTGCACAATTGTACTTTTTTAGGTTTCCATACAATCAATTCCACACTTAAGAACATTTTTCAGAGAAAAACAGTCAATAGGTTCCTATGGAGAGAAATGAAGTTAACGGTTACCAGGTAAGTAATCGGTCTTTGGGATTGAGCTTCTGGGGTTAGAACAAGGGTTCCCCCAGGGTCAAGGATGCACTTTTGGTACACCCTCAGCGGCACTAGGGCGGCCGGGTGCAGAGTGCTGAGGCCCAATGTTATCCAATGGGGGATAGGGGTCTCTGGTTGGTGGCCGCTTACGAGCAGGCCACTGGGTTGTGGGAGCAAAGCTCCTGGTGTTAAGCTCAGGGCAAAGGGGGATCCTGTTTAGCACAAAAAGTGCACCCGCCGCAGCGCAAGGGCGGCTGGGTGCAGGGTGCTGGTTTGGCGTCGGGTGCCCTGTTGTTTTCAGTGGGGATTTTCGATTTTGGTTTTCAGCTGCAGGCTCTGTCCAGGAAGACTTCCGGGAGGAACCAACAGCTGGGCAGGTAAGTTGGAGGGCTCTGTGACGTAGGTGCACCTCGGGTTCTCTTCTCCAGGGTGCAGGGAGGCTGGATGCATGGGTGTCTTTTGAGGTCGGATTTCACTTTACCGGGTCACTCATGGTTGGGGGGGGGGTCTACGTGCAGAGGCTGCAGGCGACGTCGGGGAGTCCTGGAGGGGTCATCCCACAGTGGACTCTGATTCTGGAGCGCTGGGGGACCTCGCTGGGACCAGTGGGACACTCTAACTCGGGCCGTAGGCGACGGGTGCAGTGGTGGTTTCAGGTGTCGGGTTTCTTTGTCCTCAGCAGGCTCAGAGTCTGTCTTGGAAGTTTTCTTTTGAACAGAGCTGCTGTTCACAGGAGATCCAGTCTTTGTTGAAGGCAGTCAGTCCTCCCAGGGTTCTGGAGGTCGCTGGCTGCAGGACAAGGCGACTTTGGGCGCAGGATCTCTGGAAACTGCTGCCGGGCCGGTAGGGCTGGGGTCAAGTCAGTTGTTCTCTCCAGTCTCCTCTGCTGGGCGGCGTCTTTCGTCCTTTTTCTTTTTAGGTTTAGGAATCTACCTTGTTGGTTCAGGGCTGCCCCCTAAATACTGTATTTAGGGAGCGTTTTAGGGGACTCCTGGTCAGTAGCCAGTGGGCTACTGACTTTAGGGTGACTACACCCTTGGTGTGCTCACCCCACGTGGGGGAGTGAGCACAATCCCTAATCCTGATTGGGGAGTGCCTGCCATCTGCAAGATGGCGGGCACTGAAGAGAGGCTTCACCTCGCCTCCCCCACCTGAGGGGTGGGGTTGGCAGAGGTGGGCACACCATCTGGGCTGGATAATTTTTCCCGCCGAAAAGGAGGGAAGACAGGAAGGGGGCCTGCTCCTGATAGCAGGAGAGGCTGGGGGTCGCATTACAAAGGCTGCAAGGCATTTGAAGCTCCCCTGCCACAGATGGCTCTTCCTGGCCTGGGGAGGTGTGAACACCTCCGCCCAGAAAAGGCTTTGTTTCTGGGCTCAGGGAGCGAAGGCTTCCACCCCAGGGGTCCAGAAACATGTCTTGTGGTGTCAGGCTGGTGTGTACCAGTCAGGGAACCCACCAAAGGCTGTTCGTTTATCAGGGGGCATCTCTAAGATGCCTTCTGAGTGCATTTTTCATTAAATCCCACACTGGCATCAGTGTGGGGTTTAATGTGCTGAGAAGTTTGATACCAAACTTCCCAGTTTTCAGTAAAGCCATTATGGTGCTGTGGAGTTCTTAATGACAAACTCCCAGCACCGTGTCCTCTTAATGGCATTACTGCACTTACAATGTCGAAGAATTAGATGAGACACTGTAGGGGTACAGGGCTCATGCACTTATACCCTCACCACTGGTATAGTGCACCCAGTTAGAGGGGTGGCTGACCTATGCCAGGGCAGTGGGTTGTAGGCATGGCACACAGGGATGTGTGCCATGTCGACTCTTCACTTTGTTCTGCACCAAAACACGCAGCCTGCAATGGCAGTGTATGTGTGTAAAGGTACAGGGCCTCTAAGGGTGGCACAATAAGTGCTGCAGCCCTTAGAGATGGTACCTTTTACATGGGACTGACATGTGGACAGAGAAGTGCCAATTGGGGGTACAAGGTACAGTTTTTGGGAAAGAACACAGGCCCTGGGAACCTGATTGGCAGGGACCCAGGGTACTTGGAGTCAAAGTGCATCAGTAGTCTGGCAAAAAGTGGGGGGGTTACTGCAACAGAAACCCAGCTTCCTACACATGCCTGTTATCATCTGTTGTCCTGTGACTGAGGTATATTTCTGGTACCCCAGCTAAGTAATTTTGAATCATACAGCATGCCAAGTTTGTGGACCAGTGGATCTTCATCCATTTTGCATTTTCTGAGATGTGCAGCATGGCCCCTTTCTCAATAAAACAGCCTGCCTAATAGGTGTCCATACTGTCCCTTTAAGGCACAGCACCCCTCCTAAGGAGTGTAAATAGTGCCTACTGAAACCCCAGCCAGCTGTTCTGAGAAGTCCTAATTCTGTGTGATTCAGAGTATGGCATTCCTGCTGAGAAGTGCCCATATTCTTTCATTACAAGTACAGTAGCCCTGCTAAAAATTGCTGCCTGTTTTAATGTATAGTAGCTTTACTGAATTCAAGGCCCTGTGCACTTTGCGGAGTAGTATTTTCCTTTAAATACATGGATGTATGTATATCAGCTCTCCTTTAGAAGAGCCCGTAGCTTTTTGGAGTTTAACTTCTTAAGATTGTCACATGGAGTTCCAACGCTGGAATTCACCCGCTGCCCTCACCATTGAGACTGCCAACAAGTTATCCTGTTCACTGCTGTGGTGTATGCACGCTTCTGTGCTGGAACCTTTTTTTCTAAACATTGGCAGTGAGTTGTTTAAGCACGGGCACCTTTTTAGTCTCTTTGTGACCCGTTTAAACTGTGATTTTTGGACACATTCAAGGCTATATATGTTGTCTCTTTGCAGCCTGAAGATGTCATTAAAAATATGGAGGGTTTTTTTTTTGTTTTTAAACTCATTATATATATTTCATTTCTGAAATAGACAAACAAAAACAACAGAACTTGTACCATGAACTGTGTCCAGCTATATAAAATATTTTTTAGTTTTCCTAGGAAATGTATTCAGCACAGTCCATTTTTTATGACTACCATACAGTATGATATTGTGGCCGTTCATTTGATGTCTGATTTCAAACTCTGGGCTATATTGAAAGTATAAAAACTAGTTATGTTCGTATTCTGTACTATCTAAGGAATATACTGCTGCAAGGCGTACCTCCTTAGTCCTGACTACGTAGCTGGATATCTGTGTTGAAAATTAAATTTTTCCGATTTTCAGCAATTTCTTTCCAAAACATGTTAATTCCTTCCAGTCTCCCTGTAGGATCCTCACTCAGAAACCTATCCATACTAAGGCCTGACTCGTATCTATGTTCCCTTGGGTCAAGGCGTATGGTTTTTCGATGGGTTTTGGGTCTCGCATGTGATAAACTGGGTGCTGTGCATTTGGTAATTCTGCTTGAACCTTGGTAAACTAACCAACTTAAAGGTAGAGATCTGGGGGAATCAAGGGTGATATAGCTTGTGTTATTCCCGCCTCTTTTTGTTACCCAGAATGTGATTCAAATGTAAAGGTAAAAAAGAGACAATTCTTTCACTTTTCTGTGTCAGAAAACTTCTAAGCTTTTGGCAAATAGCAAAAGACATACTACCCAACATTCCCATGCCTCTCCGGATAAAAACAGTATCCCACATGTGTGGGTGGCCTATTGCACAGGACAAGAATAGGCTTAAGCCATGAACATTCAAAAACCAGATTGACACTAGATCATAGTCACAGTCCATTTCGATAGTCGAGATATGAGGTACTCTTTATCGATAGACGTTTGGGAATGTTGTACAATGAGATTTTTTGCTATTCCATGCAGATTCCAAAACTTTCCATCACTGTAATGTGAGTAAATTGTGTGTTTTTTCTTTTTCTTTTGTGACCAGGGCTTGACATTTGCAGGGCATTCTGGAAACAAATTGTGGTGACATCCATGCAAGTCACACCAACCAGGACCCCCCTGGCTGTCTAGTTTTCAGAAACGTCTGTGATGTGTAGGTTTCCTTAGGTACTGGCTAACCCCTGGGCCTAAATAATGCAGCCACCCACATCCCCCAAAAATAAACCCAATGTGAAATTTTTTCACGCTTTCCATTGTTGTGTTCTTGGGCTATTCCTGTGGTATGTGCCCACATACAATTGTGGATCATGGTTTTAATATGAAAAGTGTGGGAACACTGAATAGGAGGACTTTTGCTGTTATCTATTGGCTTTTACTGTATGTTAGGTTTTGTCTTGAAAGTCAGTGTCTACAAAAAATACTTTTTTGAAAAAAAATTATATTGCAATTGGTGCAGAACCATGTGTATAAAGTAGCAACTCTCAAAGAAGAATTGTTTTAAAAAAATTGTGCAGTTTATTTAACAAAGTTATCAAAGAGAAATAAAGAACATGAGTATCTATTAATACAAGTAGTTTGTTCCATACAGTTCTTTTTGTAGCATATCCTAAAGGCTGCAGTAGAACTTATCACTATTTATCTTGTGTAACTGGTCAACCCTAGTTTCAGCTGATTATTTACAATTTATTTTCACAAAAAATCCAACAGCTGATATTGAACTAGATCAAAACAGCCAACATGTGTTTCGTGGTGCCGAATTCCCTTCTTCTTCTTCAGGGCTCTAAATAAGACTACAAACAAAAATAATAAAAAAGAAAAGGGAGATTATATATATGAGAAGTTCTGAAAATAAGGAGCAAACAAAAAATGCTTATCCACTCCAACCTTATTAAAGACTTAAATCATTATTATACAACAACATTTATAGATGTGAAACCAACCATAATAGAGAGCATCATCTTGCCATCTTTCTACATTTAAGTAATACTGACTTTGTTAAAAGCAAAATGACAATCGTGAACATTACCTGCGCCATCTTGTCTGGTGGAATTCTATGTGCACATAAGTTGCAGTCATTTTAATCTATCACAGCCATTTTGTACTCTGTTGGTCACCTTTGTTTCACCCTGCCCTTACTAGCATCCCTCTGACCCTCTGACCGACCTGGTACGTGTGCTGGGGGCTATAAACTCTATTTGCCGCAACAAACCTCAGCGCCACTTGCTGCCACAAACTCGTTTTTCCTCTCATCTCTGTTTTCAGGCAAACCTTTGGACACTCTACCCCTCACTGCACCTAGTTACACAAACCGGTTCCAAACACCAAAAAGACTCTTGCAACATGACTTATTGCACTGCAAACAGCAAGACTTGTTGTTACCAACAATGGGACCTGTTTTTATCAACAGAACGGACTCTTAAATCTGGCCGGTCTCACATGTTTTAGACCCTGAAGCAAGGTCCAGCTGCAAGATAAGATTGTCTGTTTGACCTGGGTGGGAAGAGAATTACTGTTGGGCTTGTGTGACAACCTGCCCGGGGCGGAGACCCCAAGCTTGTGTAACCATGTTGATGAAACCAATGCATTGTGTCAAACCTGTATAAAAGGAAGAGCCAAAGGAGTTATCAGCAGAACACCTCCCTCAGACATCCTGGTGTCTGCAGTTGACGTGATCTCCTCATGAGAAATAAACCTTTTTCTTGTCTTCCAGTTTCCAGCGCTTGCCTCATTATTTTGATAGCGAACCCAAAGTGAATTAGAGGTGGAACCCTGCACCGGGCAGCATTGAGGGTCTTAGAAGACTCGCTGCCTTTCACAAATTGGCACCCAAACGTAGGGGCCCATCAGCGACGCGTGGGTCCGGTAGAGAGGTCCTAACGATGGAGTGAACGACTAAACGATTGGGGTATACCTGCCTGAGAAGACCCTTGTCTGGCTGCCAATCGACTGAACTTCACCGGTTCCGAACGGACCTCTCTCGAGTGACCTGCGGTCCTGACTGGGACCTTAGAGGAACGCTGCATTGATTGTTGGAGTGAGAGGACAACCAGGCGCTGGAAGGGGAAGACGAAGAACCGTCCATACGGTCCGGGTAAGGTCGTGAAAAAAAACCGACTTAAATTGATTGATTGAATAGTTTAATTGAAATACTAGTATTCCTTTTTTGATATTGAATTATTTGCGACATTTCCCTGCTTGCAAACAACGAAGAATAGGAATATTCTCTCTCTTTGCAGGCAGCGAAGGACAGGTAGTGCAGACTTTTTGTCTAAATTGATTGATTGAGATATTCATTTTTGACCGATAAATACGTCATGCCTGTTTTCTCTAGATTGTTTGATTGTAATTGTTTTGGACCAGACCGTTCGTTAGAGGTCAGTCAGCCGGCACCGCCGGAAGGCACCCCTAACAAGGACATGTACGTAAAATATGGATTAGCCACCGTAGCTTATAGCAAACTATGGCATAAATACACTAGGAAGGACCGGGTAAATCAGTAGCCACTGACGGGATCTTTCGATCCCGCTAAAATAGAAACGTTAGAATTAGCTCTCCACAAAAAGAAAACTAGACCAGCCATGTTTGACAGTTTTGGTTTATGGCGAAAAGAGGCAGCTCAAAGAAAGAAAAGGGACAAAGCTAGACAAGATAAAGAAACGTGAAAATCAGCTTACCAAGCCTGTAAAAGATTAGAAGAAAAACTAAAAGAAAAGGAAATCGATAAAAAGGAACAGGAATCGAAAATATCAGGTCAATGCCCTGTTAGAACGCCCTCGACTCTTTACCCCAAGTTACCAGCAAAACAAAGGGTAGATGATGATTTATTGTTAGGTCCCCCAATCATATACATGCCACCCCCTTACGCCCCTACTCATCCCGTAGTACAACGCCAGGACCACCAAAGTATAGCCGGAGATGGCACGATCGCCTCAGTCTCCACCGCCTCTGCTCCCACCGAGTCACCCACACCAAATGCCTCATCAAAGGATACAGTAGTAGAGGTAGGATCAAAAGAAAAAGGAGCGCCCAGGGTCCCGCAATTAAGTAAAAATGAGCGAGCAGGCATTGATAAAATAGTTAAATCCCTCATAGATAGGAAGGAGACAGAAGAGTATGTAACTGACATATGCAACTCCTATGTTGAAAACCGCAAACGATACTTTATTGTACGTCTCTGTTACCACACTCTTACTGCATTTGAAGAGAAGTACCAAGATGTAGGGCCCGAGCGGCTAGTGGCTCTCTATAGGAAGGTAGACACCGGAGATGAAGGCGACAACGATGTTACAGAACTCTTTTCATCCACACTGGAGGTATTCCGTCACCTCGTGGAACAAGGACGGATAGATAAGGACAGGACATCTAAGATAGCAGGACCCCCGGTGGAAAAACCAGATAGCATGATGCCGATAAAAGAAGCTGCCCCTTATTGGGTACCTCCTAGAGGACAAGGGACTCATGACGATATGAACCATCAAGATGCTAGAGGAAGGGTGGTCTACAATTGGGTGTATCAACCATGGGACAGACAGGACATTTTGACGTTCCGTAAATCTTTACCGGATTTACGAAAGAACCCCACCGCCTTTTACACCGAGCTAGGTACCGCTCTGGGATCAACAATAATGACACTTGCCGACATAGACTTGTTCTTCGGGTTATGTTTGCCAGCAGATGTGTGGAAACAGATTAGGAAAATAGACCATACCGAACTGCTTGGTCATACCTGGGAACAACTCAACACACTAGATAAACAGCGGAACCCTGGTCAAAAACCGGTTAAAGCAATATTGGACCTCCCTGACAAAATAGTGCAGAAAGTGAAAACGCTGATCCCAGAGAAAAGATAGACTGGTCCATAGTAACCGCGTGCCGCCAGAAACCACAAGAGGATGTCTGAGTATTTCTCCAGATTTGAAACGGTGTTCTCCGATTACAGTGGACAAGACATGTCCACCGCATCCGGACACCACTTATTTGTGCAGAACTATGTCAAAGGACTACTGCCAGATGTATCCCAGAAATTACAAGCCAGCGAAAGTAGTTGGGCAGCATCTAAACCGGCGGCCATTCTCCAAATGGCCCAGTACTATGAGCATCAGAGAAACGAAAATGACAGGGCTACAGAAAGGAAAAAGAAGGACTTGAAGGAAAGGGTAATGGTAGCACAACTCCAGGGGGCGAATACAGGAAGGGAGCAATATAGGGGAGGATACCAGCAGAATACCCCTAGAGTACAGCCACCTAGAAACAATTCATCGACATCATATGTAGGACGCCAAGACCTAGGACAGGATCAATGTGCATTTTGCAAAGAATATGGACACTGGAAAACCCAATGCCCGGCTTTGTTAGGAGCTGGTAGGGGCAGAGGGGCGAGGGAAATAGCAAGTGGACAGAGAGGAAGAGGACGTGGGAGAGGGTACGCGAGTGAAGCAAGCGAGGAAAGGCCAGGAAGAGTGAACACATTTGACCATCCCAAACAGAATCAGTACCAACAGACAGATTATGACAATACGTACGACTTTGCATAGGACAGCCAGGGGCAAGGGAGGGATCCAGTCGAGCTCTATGTTGATCAGCAAGGCCCTTATGTTACCGCTGAGGTCCTGGGCACAAAGTCGCCATTTCTGGTAGACACGGGAGCAACACGTAGTGCACTATCCAAACGACTGATTCCAAGGGCACCCTTGTCAGGCTCACATGTGACCTCAATAGGATTTGACGGTACGCCCTCCACCAACCCTTTGTCCCGACCGATCCCTTTAACCTTGACAACAATAGCGTCGAAACGACATTCCTCCTCTCTTCCAACACCCCAGACGCCATTATGGGTCTCGACCTTTTGAAACACTTCCATGCGACTATCAGATGCTCACCAGACGGAGTGCGTGTCGTCCTGTATGACAACCCCCAGCGCCATAGAGAGAACCCTTCTCAGCACATGTTTCCCATCTCCGAGACTGACGCATCCCTACTGGACACTTTGCCATCACACTTATGGGCTAGGGCTGATTCAGACGTAGGACGAATGATGATTGACCCAGGACACGTAACAATACGACAGGACGCAACCCTACCGAAAGTACCGCAGTACAAAATATCGCCAGAGGGTGAGAAGGCACTGACAGAGATCATACACTCTTTGGTAGAGGCAGGGGTGGTAGAGGAAGTAGTGAGCAACGTTTGTAACAGTCCCATACTACCGATTGTAAAGAGAGAGGGAGACGGAAAAGCCTACCGCTTCATCATTGACCTGCGGGAGATGAACAAAATCGTAGTGCCACAATACCCAGTAGTTTCCGACATCACGACAATTTTGACTTTAATCCCCTCCACTGCCACCACCTTCACTGTAATTGACCTCAAAACGCATTGTTTTCCATACCTATACACAAGGACAGCCGCTATCTATTTGGATTCACCCTAAACTCCCTTTCGTACAGATTTTGCAGAGCACCTCAGGGGTACACTGAGAGCCCAAGCATCTATAGCCAGGCGCTTAAAAGACAGTTGGACGCCATACAATTGCCAGATGGAGTGGCACTAATACAATATGTAGACGACATCCTTCTAGCAGCGGACACCATACCAATAGCCGTCACAGCCACCATCAAACTACTCAATTTTCTTGCTGAGAATGGTCACAAGGACTCCCGAAAGAAATTGCAATTCTGTAAATCACAAGTGACCTATTTGGGTCACCTTTTATCCAAAGAAGGGAGGAAACTCACACCTGACAGAATCCAGACAATTCTAGACACCCCTGTCCCCAAAGATCAGAAACAAGTCCGCTCTTTGATAGGTCTCACTTCATTTTGCCGACCGTGGTTACCGAACTTTAGCCTCATTGTCAAACCCCTTCTCTCCCTCCTAGCTAAAGACATCCCCTCACCTTTCCCCTGGACCCCCGAATGCCAGTCAACCTTTAAAGAACTACGCAATGCCCTTTGTTCAGCGCCTGTCCTAGGAACCCCGGATTACTCCAAACCATTCTTCCTCTACACGCACGAGAGGGAAGGATGTGCATTGTCTGTACTAACGCAATCAATTGGTCACAAACAACGCCCTTGTGCATATTTTTCTGCCACCCTCGATCCAGTAGCCAGAGCGCTGCCAGCGTGCCTGCGCGCTGTGGCAGCTGCAGCAGTATTGATACGCCAGAGCGAAGGAATAGTACTCTCCAATCCAGTCACTGTTTTAGTACCCCATGCAGTCGACACACTACTAAACCAGACCAAAACCCAACACTTGACTAGCGCCCGACTGACAGGATATGAGTTGACCCTGCTAGCACCGCACATTACCCTGAAGCGATGCACCACCCTCAATCCAGCCACACTGTTACCCCTACCCAAAAATGATCCTAGCGTGACTCCACTACACGACTGTGTGACACTAACCGATGAACAAACAAAGAGTAGAATAGATCTCAGAGACACCGCCTTTCTAGAACCAGATGGAGAACTATGGGTGGATGGTTCGTGCATCAAACTCCCCGACGGCACCACCTCAGCTGCATACGCTGTCACCACAGCCCGAACCGTTCTGGAAACAGCCCGTATTCCCCAACGTTCAGCCCAGGCTGCAGAACTCATTGCCCTCACACGAGCATGTATCTTAGCGACTGACACGACAGTTAACATATACACCGATAGCCAATATGCCTTCGGGGTGGTTCACCATTTTGGGATCTTATGGAAAGAAAGCGGGTTCCTGACTTCACACGGTACACCCATCCTGCATGGAGATTTAGTCTCCGCCTTGACGCAAGCAGTCCTCCTCCCCAAGAAGTTAGCAGTGATAAAATGCCAAGCACATAGGAAAGTGACTGATCTCATTGGACATGGAAATGCACTAGCAGACGTTACTGCCCGAGCCACGGCAGGAGACCGAACTACGACACGAATGTATGTGACCAGGTCACAAGCTGAACGATGGACTGACGCTAGGACCACTGTAAGGGACATACAGACTACAGGCACACAAGACGAATTGACCGAGTGGGAAAAGGTGGGACTAAAAGACGAGGAAGATTGCTGGAGAACTAAAGACGGAAATAAATGGCTGTTACCCAATGCCTACCTCTATCCCCATATTGACCATGGCACATTTACCAGCACACATAGGCTCCACCCCCATGATTGAACTAATCACCAGAGTATGGCATAACGTCAAGATAGCAGAATCTGCAAAACGCCTAGTACAACAATGTATAGTCTGCCTACAACACAACCCAGGGAAGGGGACAGTAGTACCACGGGGAGGGTTTGGAGTCCCTGACCACCCCTTTGAAATTCTTCAAATGGATTACATTCAACTCGAGAGATGCCTTGGTCTAAAATATGTCCTGGTGGTTGTGTGCGCTTTTAGCAAATGGGTGGAGGCATATCCCACCCGCGACAATACCGCCTTAGCCACTGCAAAAGTATTGCTGAAAGAATTCTTCCCCCGATGCGGCCTTTGCAGAATTTTATGGAGCGACAACGGCCCCCACTTCGTAGCCGAGGTGATACAGAACATACTGAGAGGGTTGGGGGTAAAACAAAAGTTCCATGCCGTCTTCCACCCCCAAACAGCGGGCCTGGTAGAGAGACACAATGCAACGTTGAAACTAAAACTAGCCAAAATAGTTGCCACGACCGGGTTGAAATGGCCCGACGCCCTCCCATTGGCATTGTTATCGATGCGCTCCACCCCAACCATACACCGACTGACCCCGTATGAGGTGGACTTCGGCAGGCCTATGAGCATTTGGGCGGCTCCAAGACCCACCTCCATTAACGATGTCCCGAACATATTAATGTCGGATTACTTGCATAAATTGACAAACGAGCTAACAGTTATCCACCAACAGGTGCAGCAAGCCTTGCCTGACGTATCCAGGGGCCCGGGACATGAAATAAAGCGAGGCGACCATGTATTGATTCGCAACTTCCAAAGAACGAAGAATCTGGAGCCTAGGTGGACGGGCCCCTGGCAAGTCCCTGATCACCACCCGAACTGCCCTCCGAGTGGAAGGAAAACGAAACTGGCTGCACGCTCATCATTGCAAACGAGTCCCTCCAACCCTGGCAACCTGTGAAGGGGTGGAGGTGCAAGAGGAAGTACTCGCGAGAGACCGACCAGCTCTGAGTTGCTACCCACAAGAAGACACCCTCGAACTATCAGAATTTCCCGACCCCACGGTGACATCCAGGAAAGGGTACAACCTAAGATCGACGAAAGGAGGGAGCTCCAACGACCAGGCCACTAACTAAGTCAAGGTCTCAGATCAGTAGCACAGTCAAACAACGCTACCAGGAAAGCGCCAGGCAAAAGTCTGTGGTCCTAACAGTTGTTGAGCTCCTCGAAGATGATGGAAGAAACTGAACACCTGCAAAACCACCGCAAAGACACCAAGACTGCTAACCTGCACAGCACAAAGACCATTGCACTTGTAGGCGCATTTCTCACCTGTCTCCTGCTAATGGTCGCACTCTGGATCATTGAAGAGAATGCACCTGCATACAGAACATTGTCACCCACCATGCAACCAACCACCAAGAAAGAACACTACCTGGTATCACTACCGCCACATCTCCGAGAACGACGCAAAGAATTCTGGAATAATTCTTTCGTGCAGATGTTGCACCAGCACAATCTTGCCACCAATGCTACCAACTGTTGGGTCTGTGGGCTGTTACCACATGCCACTGAACATTCCATCCCTTTCATCCCTTCGCCCTTTTCTATTCACGGATCTTGCCTTGCCTGGATGATGCTCCTACAAGAAAGTTACAAAGACAATGCCACTTCCGACGGAACAATCGCCCAGTTCTACAACGAGTTCTGGCGAAACAAAACAGGAAGGACAGCCGCCCCCTTCTGCCCTCACACCTTCAATGCGACATTCCAGATTAATGTCCCCTCCAAAGAACGATTGGAAATGCAAGTGTTCAATAATCCTAACAGAGCCACATTTTCCTACCTGAAGAAAAGAACTGCTGCAACACTGACTGTGGCCCTATCTGTGGTGAACGTCTCTGGCCTTGTATGCATTGAAGGCCGTGGGACTAAGAATGTGGGTCACAGCACCTGTAGCATTGTAAGGACTTTGAACACTGCCAACCCCCAGCGCTTGTTGCATCACCCAATATGTACTTTGTTTGTGGAACCAAAGCCTACACCTGGCTCCCAAGAAACTGGGGGGCACGTGCTACATCGCCTTTGTTTTGCCACCAACCTACACAGCCCCTGCAGAGCATCATCGAGAAAAGCGTTCTAAAGACATTGATCAAGCAGACTCTGCCTCATCACAATTCCTCGACGCAGCAAAAGGGCTCGTCCCGCTATGGGGTCCGATGGCAAACAGCCGAGCCATCAGACATCTGTCCCAAGCGGTAGAGACCGCCCTGAACGTCACTGCTGGCATCCTCACCAACAACACTGCTGAGCTCCAAGCGATCCGTCTGGTTACCCTGCAAAATCGCATGGTCCTGGACGTGGTACTAGCGGACCGTGGAGGAGCATGCTGCATCATCGGTGCCAGCTGCTGTGTATACATTCCTGATAATTCACCTTCTGTCTATGAAGCAATCGAACATCTCCATAGACTATCTTCAGAAATTCATCAAGGATCAGAGACTTGGACAATTGGAAGTTGGCTTTGGGGCATCTTGAAGGAGTGGGGTTGGAAAATATCAATGATTCTCTTGGTCCCAGTATTGACAATATGTGGTTGTTGTTTGGGTATACACTGTTTACCACCTTTGTGTTCTCTTTGCATAACTACCTTGCACCCTAAGACTATGGACACTCAGCTAACAAAAATGAGAGTAATGTATGATCAAGAGATACAGGACATTATGGAGATCGAAATAGACTGACAAGCTGGCTAGTTATGTTCAAAGGGGCCACTGTTAAAAGCAAAATGACAATCGTGAACATTACCTGCGCCATCTTGTCTGGTGGAATTCTATGTGCACATAAGTTGCAGTCATTTTAATCTATCACAGCCATTTTGTACTCTGTTGGTCACCTTTGTTTCACCCTGCCCTTACTAGCATCCCTCTGACCCTCTGACCGACCTGGTACGTGTGCTGGGGGCTATAAACTCTATTTGCCGCAACAAACCTCAGCGCCACTTGCTGCCACAAACTCGTTTTTCCTCTCATCTCTGTTTTCATGCAAACCTTTGGACACTCTACCCCTCACTGCACCTAGTTACACAAACAGGTTCCAAACACCAAAAAGACTCTTGCAACATGATTTATTGCACTGCAAACAGCAAGACTTGTTGTTACCAACGATGGGACCTGTTTTTATCAACAGAACGGACTCTTAGATCTGGCCGGTCTCACATGTTTTAGACCCTGAAGCAAGGTCCAGCTGCAAGATAAGATTGTCTGTTTGACCTGGGTGGGAAGAGAATTACTGTTGGGCTTGTGTGACAACCTGCCCGGGGCGGGGACCCCAAGCTTGTGTAACCATGTTGATTAAACCAATGCATTGTGTCAAACCTGTATAATAGGAAGAGCCAAAGGAGTTATCAGCAGAACACCTCCCTCAGACATCCCGGTGTCTGCAGTTGACGTGATCTCCTCATGAGAAATAAACCTTTTTCTTGTCTTCCAGTTTCCAGCGCTTGCCTCATTATTTTGATAGCGAACCCAAAGTGAATTAGAGGTGGAACCCTGCACCGGGCAGCATTGAGGGTCTTAGAAGACTCGCTGCCTTTCACAACTTCTATTATTTAATTTGCATCAGGACAAAGAGTGGATCTGATTTTGTTTTTTCCATAGTTGGACAATAACTCATCCTCATATTCTTCAGCGGTGTCATATAACATAAAGGAATGATCAGAAGTTATTTTATATCCTCAATACTAATATCGTATGTAAAATGTTCTCTCAGATTCCTGCTGCAAATTTCTACATGCAAAATACAATCCTAGACAACCTATAAGATCAGCAATTTAAGCATTTATGTTGACCTTAACTAAAAAGAATTCATGTCCACACCATAACAAAAAGTGCACCAAAACGATACGTTTTATAATTCTGTTCCTCATTCCCTAACCCACGACCTGTTCCTATTATTCTTAAAACGATCTATTAAAATATGAATATGTAGTGCTTATCAACTTCTCCTAGCAATGCTGTTTTTTATTGCTTCATTAAATTAAATAGTTGGGTTCAGGTTTTTACACGCACAAAACCATAGAAATCCGGCAGTTATAGATATCTCAAGTAACTATAACTCTGGCCCTAAGGTAACTATAACTCGCGACCCCACCATGCACAGTTTTCTCATCAATAATTTCACTGCAAATGTTGAAGTGATATTATCAATGATGCCATAGAAGATGTCATGAGTGATGTAATATGTGGAGTATTTAGCAGTGCATGAGGAAGGCACAAGTTATAGTTACCTTAGAGCATGAGTTATAGTTACTTGAGATAACTCTAAGTATAACTGCTAAATTTCTATGGTTTTGCATGTGTAAAATCTGAACCTATACCCGTCACTGTAACCTTTGGTGTTTTTAGTGATTTTCTAGGTTTTTTTAAATTCTATTTCCTACCTATATCGTCCCTGTAACCTTTATTTTTTGTCAGTTAATTTCTACTTTTTTTAAATGCTATTTCCTAACTATAATGTCCCTGTAACCTTTGTTTTTTTTCAGTGAATTTCTATGATTTTTTAATACTGTTTCCCAACCATAACGTCCCTGTAACCTGGGCGTGTGAGTGGGGGAGAATGGGAGGTGGGTGTGTGTGGTGGGTGTGTCAGTGCATGTGTAAGTGGCTGTGTTGTTATGCGAGTGGGTGCCTCTGGCTATACCGGTTGGTAAAGGCCTTCTCCCTCATTATAGGTCCTCACCTGAGGCTCGGGCCTGCAACTCTGGTTCAGTGCCTTTAACAACACGTATAGCCCTCAGCAGTGGGCTATGAGGATATAATATATTACCTCTTGGCACTCACCACTAGGTAGTTATCGTTAGGTCTGCTTTTCCATGGGCGAAGCATTTTTTGGGTTGCTAATAATTTTTTCCCCGTTTGATGAATCTTCACAAAACTTTCTGAAAACAAAGTTCATCCACTTAGCTCCTTCCTAGAAAGTTTTGGCGTGATCCGTCGAGCATGGGATGAGAAATAAGGGGGGTCTCGAAATGCAAAATCCTCATGCATTTTCCATAGACTGCTTTGGACAAGGCTAAAGCAAAAACTGCTAAACGAAATTACACCATATTCGACTGGAAGCTGGATCTTGGTCCGCAGATTGTGCTTTTTGTGATTTGGTGCGAGTCCGCTCAGTAGTTTTTGAGATATTATGGGTTACAAAATAGATATTTGGATGGTTGGGCTCGCGAGAGTCTTGCCAGCGCTGCAAGAGCACGAATTAAACAAGCATTGGCATAGCCAATAGGTCTCGCTTTTGGGACCTTATAAGTATTTAGTTATGCAGCACAATATCCTTGGTACAACAACATCAACCGTTGCATGGCTAAACACTTATAAGGTCCCCAAGGCGAGACCTATTGGCTATGCCAATGCTTGTTGTTTTGAGAATCTGGTCACCCTACCCTAGTACCTTTCTCACTTTCCCCAACCTTACAATTGCAGTAGGCACTGGGATGCTTCCGGAGAAAGATTGCAGAGAGGTGGGGGTGGGTAGAGAGAAGGCGATCAGTGAGGGAGAAGAGAGAGGTGAGAAAAGGGGAGAGAAAGAAGGATAGAAAAAGAGATTGTGTGATGAGGCGAATGGAGCGGGCTTGTTTGAGCACATTGCCAGGACTGCTTTTGCTTCCCCAGTCCTGCCCTGCACACAGTAGTGAAAGCAGGGGCGGCAGCCTGCAATGGTCAGCGTTCTCTGTCGCAGCGTTTAGTTTTGTGGTGAACTAGTATCCAGAGAGGCACGTTGTGAAAGGCTATTGTGGGGGCATGAAACGGGCCATTAGCTCCCCATAATGCCAAAGCGTGCTCACTGACTCACACTGGAAGCATCCCAAAACGGGTTTCGTCCACTTTGGGCATGTTTCATAGCCGGTCCTGGAACGTCCGTAAACCATTCCATGTTCTGCGAGATCGGAAGCAGTCACACAGCATTTCTACATTCCTGACCTGCGATCAACAGAGGCTGGCATGCCCCTTTGACACCTCCTTGTGACTCAGGAGCACTTTCAATTGCCATTGAGGCCTTATTAGTGACATGTTTTTTCCCCTGGCCCTGCCTTGCAATTGCTTCCAAATGAGGCTTCCGGTGGGTTGATTTAGGAACATGGAATACAAACTTGACTTTTCAGTCTTGAAATGTGAATGGAATCCGGAGATTATGTAGATTAAAAGCAACAAAAGCATGAATCTGTAAATGTATGGACTGGGCCTACGATTTAAAATAAAAGTAAAAACATATTTAGCTGCAAAGAAAATACGTTTTTTGGTAGGTGCAGCACAGACGAGGGGGCACATGTGTAGTTTAAAACGCGTCTTTAGTGTCCCTACAGCCTGTCTTGAAAAGTCTGTAGTGCACGAATAATTCGACAGAAGAATTTTATACACTAGAACACACAGTTGAACATGCCCTGATAACCAGCTCTTAATTGTTAGATAATAAAACACTATACAATAAAACTAAAACAATCCCTGCACACACAAGTAAAAGGATAGCATGATAGAGAAACAGCAGCGCACAGCAGCCGTTGACCAAACCACAACAGATGCTCTGGTAAAGAATAACTTCCAAGAGGGCAATGAACTTTCATCTGAGGTTTGAACCCGGAGAGTTTTCTCTCCTTCATGCAGGGTATGAGGAAGTCCAGCTCGCCTGCTCGTGCCAGCTAGGGCATATCTACGCAATCTCTGCCCGAAAGCAAGCACAGCCCTCATGGACATTTCAGTTAACCAGTAAGAAAGGGTTTATACTGGCACCAACTGCAGCAGACGGGTATTTGGTCGTAACTAAACTGCATTGACGAGAATTCCAGTACCACTTTTGAACTTGATATTGGCATCTTATAGAGCCTGCGTTTCATTAGCCAGAAAAGATTCTCTTGTTTTTGGAACGGGCAAAACAATTCCAAGGTCCAGCAAGAGGAAATCTTTTCCGAGAGGCTCGCGGCTGTTTATGCTTTAAGGAATTATTAAAAGGCGATGGGCGCTTTTCAGTGGAATGTTTACTAAAATCACATCATTTCCCGGTCACTGGGGCTGGCTAGTAATCCCCGTTAAGACCCGCAGAGGACCGCAACGCCACCAGGATCCTCTGTGGCCATTTTCTTCACAGCAGAAAACGGTGATGGTTGTGCTGGGGTCCGGGGAAGGGCCTAAGGTTCAACAGCTGGTTTCAATCTTCGCATGAAGGATGCGGAGCAAATTACCGACTTTCTCACCCCACCCCCATGCCTGCCAGAGTTGGTTCTGGGGTTCCACGGTACCCCTGATTTAATCGTTCAGACCCCGCGAGTATGCACTGCCCCTTTTAAAAGAGTAAGTGAGGCTGTCACAGAAGACAGCACCCCTCTTCTGTGAGCAAGTGCACATCACGAGTGAACGCCCCTACAGTTAAAAGAAAGTTATGGGGGTGTTCTTTAAGCATTACAGATTTAGCCAACACAACGAGGGAACGCTCTTTGTGGCAGGGTGGGGCCCGCGGGCCCCACACTCAGCGTGGGCTGCACTGTATGAGAAATGTACGAGGATAAACGTGTTCTAGCAGCTGAAGCACACGCCGTAAGCACCGTACCAAAATAGAACAAGCAGCATGCTCTGCCCACCCCTTGTGCACACCGGCTCCTGCCGCAGCCTTGCGCATGCGCCGCTGCCATGTTTACGTCAGGCAGAGATGCGCGACAAAAAAAACAAGTGGTGCGTGCCGCGCGCGCGCCACAGCGAGACATCTGTTTTGCATTATCGGGCACGATAATGCAAAACAGATGTCGGCCCTGCGGCTAACCGCACGGAAAAGGCCATGACGCACGAGCGTCTGGTCAGCTTTTTGAAACCCCTAACTTAAAGTCTTGCCAGAGCAGCGCTTGCGCGCTACTCGAGGCTCGACCTAAAAATGGAGCCCTGTGATTGGGCTAGAGACCCATTTTTCCCGTGAGCCTTCACTGTCTTGCGGGAACGTGATTGCGCCTGCGAGTCTTGCGTGCACTCTGATTGGGTGACTGTTAGTTTCAGAAATGAAATGGCTACCATTACTGTTTACTATGAAAAACTGCAGGTGTTGGGGAAATGAAGTAATAAAGCTGTATAAGGGGGCAGCCGAACGGCTTCCTGCCCCCCTAGATTTGGAGAAGAGGTCTCTACGGTATAACTGCTGTGATGAAAATAAACCTATATTGTTTTTTTAACAAATTACGATCTCTGATGAATAGAAGATTCATTCTTTTTTAAAAAATGATGATCTTGCGAGACTCTCCCGGGATCATGAAAAATGGGAAGGAGTAGTTGATCTTTGAATACACTCCGGTATGCACACTTGTTACTGTAGGAAGGAGTCTTGGTGGAGATAGTGTTTATCAGAGTCTACTATTTACGCCAATCGGCTTGGGAACAGTTGTGAGTAGAGTTTAGGTTATTCCCACACCCTAGTATGCACACTCATCATTCTAGAGAGAGGTCTCATTGGAGAGGTCAGACCCTTCACATACCCTACTATTCACATCCGTCATTAAGGGAAAGGTGTTAGCGGAGAGGCCAGTCCCCCCATAACCTACTATGCACGCCCGTCATCAAAAAGCGAGGTCTCAGTAGAGAGTCCCTCCCACACACTACTACGCACACTCATCATCCAAAAGAGATGGCCGATGGGGCAAACTGTAAACAGAGGCGGTCAAAACAGGCTTTTCATAGGGAAAGTAGAGATATTTCTGAAGTGTCTTCACCAGTTCGTGGGGTTTGCTGATGCCTTTCATTACCGCCCTCATCCACTTCCTTGTCCCATTCTTCACTTAATGCAGAATTGCAACTTTCTTTTATTTTTATGCCGGAACACAACCCCTTTATCTAGAACAGAACAGAGGAGTAGGAATACATTGCTTCCTATTTTTTCTTGTGCACTTGCAACAAGATAACTTTAAATCAATAGTACTGTGGCTTGTGGTTTCTTATTTAACCTCACAGCGGTGCCAGGACTAATCTGATGTGGATTTAGGTAAGCTCTTGTTTTCTTTATACTATGTTGCCTTGTAGCATTGCATTGACCCACTTTCGTAATATCAAGCAGGACTAAAATTCGGGTAGAAGCCCCCTTCCGAGCCTTTTTTGTTTTTTTTAAATGACAGTAGTGCTTTGGACCATTTGTAATGGAATCTTTGGGGTGTGTTTCAGTTTGAGGGTGTGGCCACCATCTCAAAGAAGCATTTTTACCATGGTAGAAATGGTGCCTTGGCCCATTTTTAATGCACACTTTTCTGTCAGTACTTGGTGGGACTGCTTAGCTGAACACTTTTTGTGGAATTCCTTGGAGTTAGCGGTTCCCACCTAGTTTAACTGCGTTCTGTGCTTGCCAGCAGTGCAGTGGCCCGCTTTGTACAGTCCTCAATAGGAGAACAAGGAGAAAGGTGGCCTGCTTTCATATAAGATTCTGGGAGGCTTTCTGGTAAGCTGTGGTGGAAACCGGCATTTAAAAGTATTTATACTTGCTTGTCATGCAAATGTATGACCTGTTGAAGCATACACAACTTGCTGCTGATGAAGGTGAAGCTGGCCACGTCGGAGGAGTAGGGAAAGAAATGGGGATTTACTACAGGCTGCCACAGAGGGGGATCTGCAGATTTTCTTTTTTATGTGTCTGGCTCTGAGATTTGGAAGCTTGTTTTTTCATTTAGGTGTGTAGTTGAACTGAAGTTCGAAACTGAAGAGTTTCTGAGCTTTTGAGTTTGACGGTTTGTTGCTGTGTTTCACCGGAGAGTTGTTTCGTGCTCTTAAGATGATTCCCTCTGTTTCAGCATAAGCGTGCAAATTTTTTTATCATGTGATTACTCTCCTTTACTACTCTAACCGTACTGAGTCTTTTACGATGTCACAATCTGCAGCAGTTTCATTAACCACAGAGGCAATGATCCTCTGACGAAGCTTTCTCCGCCTATAGTAAGGGTGGAAAGTAGAGTGAACAAACACCATGTTGGCTGTCCAAAGAGAACTATTAATTGACAGCCAACTCACAAATTTGAGATCGGATTTAGGTACACCACTCTTAAAACCATGTTGTAGAAATAAAGAATAGCAACGGGAAGACCCAACCTCCTGAAGAAGTTACGTTGAGGAAGTATTATGCAGACCAAAAGCTCTGCAACAGCCACTCAAAACAAAAGATGTAACACTTGATGTTCTGTCAGAGCTCGCTGATTCTCCCTACAACAAATTAAGTCATTAGTAAACAGCACAGTTTGAATGGAAGAACTGATAGGGCTCAATAATAGACCCAGACAGATATCTGATTAATTTGGTTATTGTATTAAAGATTTAAAGTTCATTGCCACAAGCAATTTGTCTAGAATTTAAGTTACAAATATCACAACTTGCATAATTACGTGAAAACATTTAAGCAGGCTTTCTCGGATGGTTATAATCCGAATTAGCTTGCAGAGTTACAGATTCCCACCACCATTAAAGAAGGAAAGTTTGTTGTCCAACAGCTCAATTCCTACGAAGAAATAAAGGAAATGAAAATGGTTCGGCAAAGAAGGTTTCAGTCCATCAGCTACGGACTGTAGCATCAGCAAGGCAGTCCAAAAGTAAGAGAAAAGTCTCAAAAATCGATCAGCATAGCATCCTGTTGCACAGGAAAAGGAAAAGTACAGTGTTTGTTGAAGCAAAATCAAATGGCGTTGCCCCTCCTGTGAGGCTTCTTCTTTTATAAAGTTTTGAACAATTTCCAGTGATGTGGCATCACACCACCATCGAAAGACCATCGTATGGTCAGAATCGCGTAATGTCACCTGATATACTTGAAACCTTGAGATGCTTACCCATGCTAGGCACGAGAAACGAGATTTGAAAGTTCACATAGGCCTAACAAGAAATGCAAAGTGTCATTATATAGCGACAGCTGAAATTCTGTTCCCACAGGAATATCTCACTGTGAATGTTGAATAAAGATTAAAAAATGTCAGGAATTACAAATGTTTATACCAAAGGGAGTCACCGTTCCTGAGTGGAGATGGAGAGGAGGGAAGCAGGGGGTACTCTTGTCGTGTGCTACTCTGCTTGTGGGAGGCAGGGTGCCTCCCTTTGGTATAAGTTTAATTTCGGGAGCACGGGTCACCAGACCTTTTTTGAATAGCTCCTAGAGTCCCCATCTTTTGATAAATAGGAATTACACATGTACAGAACAAAGCAAGCAGCATTTCACTAGCACAGAATGAACCATTGTGTTAAGTCACGGGAGGGGTCAGCACTACAATTTTTTTTTTGAAAAGGCCTTTAAGTTAGCATCACACGTTTAAAGTGAATAGAAATTCTAGACCTTAGGAATACCGTACTACCACAATTTTTCACAATATGCATATTAGTATATGATTTTCTAAATACACATCACAACATTTGTTTTGTATTTTTCATAAACTATAGAAGCTCTAGTATCACTATGCAAAATTTCAAGATCATATCCTGTTTCTACGCGTTTTTGGACTGACTTTTCAAAATGGTGCATTCTCAACCGAAAGTATTAGAAGCACTAGGCCATATTATTAATAGCAACATTCCATCAATAAACGTTAATAAACAACGTTTTTATGATAAACTCTTATTAGTGGAACTCGTTTGTATGAATTAGCACTGCTTAGTATGTTTCTTTTCTTCATCTTTTTTTAAAGCAAGCTTTTACTGTGCTTCTACTAAACTTGTCTCATTTTCATGTGTCACCGTGTCTAACGTGTACAAAGTGTACTTTCAGCTCTTCGTGTCTGCAGTTAGCAAATGTGTCGTGTTTTGTGATTTTTAAAATCGTGCTACATCACCTCCCGCCACCGGTTAAACAGGAATCCTAGTTCGCGAGTTTGTCCCTTCATCTGCCGCCATTAGCGAAAACACTTTAATTGTTAGATATCTTACTGCTTCAAACATGTTTTCCTTAACAATAACTGACTTGGAAATGTAAAATGTACTGAAGAATGTTGCATCTATGAAGCAACTGTTTAATTTCGTGCAACAGTTTTGGAAATGGAACATCCCAAAGATGTATTGAATTATATATTTCTTGGCACTGAAAAAGGTTTGCTTAAGTCTTTCAAGAAAAAAATCCATCTATTTTATGAATAATCCCCATAAGCTGGTCTTGGCAGCGCTTCTACTTTTTCTACAATTTACACATCTTTAGACCTACAGATCTAAGCTAACCTAAAGAATCCATTATGTACGTCAAACCTTTTGATATTGATTTAATTACACCATACTGCATTTAAGAGAGATGCATTTAGGAACAAGTACAGTTTTTTTGTTTCTCTTTTCAGTCCGCCTCACAGATCTAATGCAGTCCTACAGAGAGAGTCTACTCAGCCATTGTTGTCATTCATCATATTAACCAGCCATTGGTTGAGTGTAACTGGCACTAAAGACGGATGGAGTTAAGCCATTTTACTAATGCATATGGCATTTTCATTGGCGTATCTTTGAAATGATTCTGAAGTGGCATCCTTTTAAATTGTTGTTCCTTTTTGCTTTGTGCGGCTGGTTGTGTACTTAAGAAAATAACATTTTCATCATATGGGGCAGCAATTTTAAGAAATGGCACATGGTTAATATATTTTTTTGTCTTGTCATGATGCTAACCGAATCGCACTAATCACTTTGTTAACCCTTGTTAATTCCGGTAGAGGTTACTCGGTCCTCAGTTTTAGTTTGCACTGTAACTTTTAGAAAAGCAAATTAATTGAGTGATTTTTGAATGCTTTATAGTAGCACCTTTATACAACAGGATATTAAGTTGATTGGCGTTACGCTCTATTAAGCGGGAAATGGGAGCTGTTGTCTTTCCAGTATCTTAAATATGTGGTTCTTTAACTCATGTACGAAACCAGATTGTTAAACTAGGAGCAAAGCGGATGTAGTATTGATATGATAGGTAGCTGAGCTCCCATGAAGCCAATAATGCATTTTTAATCTGCTTACAAATCTAGAAGAAGGATGAGAAGCACCTTTCCACAAACAGAATGTCCAAGCCCAAGTTATGATTCTTGATTTTTATTCATAAAGTCACCAGCTAATAGCTGGAGGAGGCTCAAATAACTACAACAAAATTATGATTTGTACTTAATGTTTATTTTTGTATGAACTTACATTGTACAGTAATAACGTAAGGAATACAAACTAGCTTTTGTGCTATTGTTTGAGTTTAATAGCGCATATATTTGAGAACTTTGTGGTAACATGTTCTCTAACAGTTTTGCACCCGCTATTATTATGACACATGTTGCTTAAAGAAATTGCATTACAAATGAATGAATGGGGAAAAAAGGTGTGCACTGGAATTACCGGGTTACTAATATATATTTTTATTTGAATGCCCCGTTGAGCCTGATTTCAACAGATTTGTAATAGACCTCTTTGGTAAAGTAAATTAATTTATGAAAGACAGCCCAAGGAAAGTGAAAGACTGCCAACCCATGTTTCATGATTTTGTGCAGTGGTGTTGCTATAAAAGTGTATTTTAGATGGGGCGCACATATATGCAAAAAAGAAGCAGAGAACTCTGGGTAGTTCTCAGGGTTAGGTTGAGAGTAGCTCCTGTATGGAACGTCTGTTTTTCTAACAAAGTTTTTAAGCATAGGATTAGCGCAGCGCCATCCACTCCAAGCTAGAAAGGTTCAAAGTCTTTTGCCATTTCTACAGCAAAGTCTTTCAGCATAGGATTAGCACAGTGCCATCCACGCCGAACTGTAAAATGACAAGTCTTTTAACACTCTAGTCACAGTACTACAGCTTTCGAATTATAAAATACCATCTAAGCCAGCCTGGAATGAATAAAAGCAACCCCTGATGTGTGTTTTGCTATCATTATAGCTCTTCAGAGAGGTTTAGCTTTGTCCAGACACAAGGGAGCACCCAGTATGTCAAAACAATACCCTTTTAGAAATACAAAAACTTTGCTAGAAAAACAGACATTTAAGGTGAGCAAATTCAGTGACCTAAACTTGAGAACTACCCAGAGTCCTCTGCTTCTTTTTTTACATAATTTATTGTGTTGAGCTATATATATATGTGTGTGTGTATATATATGTGTGTGTATATATGTATGTGTATATATATATGTATGTATGTTTGACTTTGTATGCATGTGTGCACGTCTCACCACATATACACACAGCCAGATTTAAACATTTAAGCAAACAACACTGCTTTGTAATGAAAGGTGGATGGTCAAATTAATGTGTGACAAGGTGTAGTAACTGTTTTTTTCTTTGCTGCATCCTGGTGCCTGCAGCATCTCTGGTTGTCGGCACGGTTAATGGGGACAAGCCCCACCTTGCCACCTTCTTGAGAAGCAACTGGTTTTGCAACCATTTTCATGAGGCTCTATATTCTAGTAGTTAGTCACAATATTATATTTGTTTTTCTAACTTTTCTGATTTCATCATGTTACATTAGGTTTATTATAATTTTGATTTACATCTCCATAGTTAATTAATGAGCTCTACAAATGAACTAATGTGCATTACGGGACCCACAAGCCGCTCGGAATGGGGCTCACCAAAACATTGGTTAGATGCGTGCGTTATTAATGTGAATGCCATCTATTTAATTTTGGACGCTATAATTACAGCACTCCGGAAAGCCCTGAGATGTGCCTCTCCAAAGTACAGAATATAAACAAGCATTATGCCAATTATTGAAAAAAAGCTATCTTTTGAGTTTGTTTCTATTCAACAACAATACATGCAAAAATCTAAGATACACTTTTAAAAATGGTGTATTTGATCAGAGTATAGCTACGATCAAGGCAAGGAAGGACACAATAAGAGGGGAGGCTCGGGAACAGCTACGGAAGGCAAGCGTCATCTATAATACCTCCTTATTTTGGAGAATAGTGAATTTCCCCACTTTTTTTTTTTTTTTTTTTAATATCCACAATATTAGCATTGACGTAACTGTGCCATCATACATATGGGTGACTCATTTCACTAGTGTTTATGAACCAAGAACTCTGGAAGATGCTATTAGTAATATAATGTAAAGTATAGTCAGCCCTGGGGATGGTGGTTTTCCACCAATTACATTAAAAGAGGTCACCTCGGCAGTGGAATGGTGCCCAAGTAACAAAGCTCCAGGCCCAGATAGGGTCTCCATTGACTTTTTTAAAAGCAACCTCGATTTCTTGGTCCCACTTATAGTAAATGTGCTGCGTAGTGCAATCCTTGTTGTCCCATCCAAGTCCTGGTCGAATGCAATCGTTATCCCAGTTGTTAAGAAAGGGACAGAGGGGACCATGCTGTTACTGTCGCATCTTCCTCATACTGCAAAAGTGATGGCCACAATCTTGTTAGATCGGTTGGAGGCCTGGGTCGTTGAGAAGGAAATTTTAAGTGCAGCACGGTAAGGGTTTAGGCAGGTACTGGGAACCATAGCTCAGTGTCTGAACCTTCACCACCTGATATGCACAGACGTTCTTGTTAAAGGAGGGTGTCTACACCTCGCCTTCATGGATCTCAGTTCAGTGTTTGACAACGGCCACGAAGGACAAGCTATGAAGGAGGATGTTGACGATGGGAGCGGACCCCGGGATTGTACATCTGCTCTCCAAACTCCACGAGGATGTAGAAGGATGAGTCCAATATGGCTCAGAAGGTGAATGTACACCACCTATCAAGATCAGGCGGGGTGTCAGACAAGACTGTGTTCTGGCCCCTCTTTTATTTAGCCTCCACATTAATGACCTTGAAACATTCCTGCTAGGAGCAGAGGCAGGCCCACTAAGTGCCTTCCAGTTATGCACGCTGATGACTGTTTTCTACTGTCTAGAACTGGGGTGGGCCTCCAAAAGTTGATGGACAGATTTGTAGTGTTTATGGATGGACTGGGGCTGTCCGCTAACAAAACAAAATCCTTTCCTATGGTCTGCGGCCGACCGTTAAGTAAGCTGTGTCTGCCCTACATTAGTGGTACTAAACGGCAATGTGTTCTGTTTTTTACATACTTGGAGATCCCTTTTGATAACAAAAGTAACTGGAAACACCTGCTATGAGTGAGGAATTGCAATTCAAACAGACTATGGCCCCAATATTTAAGTTTGCCCCAAAACTGAGCTTATCACCTTTAGCGGTGATGAGCCCTGAAATCTATAAGGCTAGATGCATCTCAGTTTTCTCATATGGTGCAGGTATTTGGGTGCTCTGCAACTCTGCACAGTTGCAGATAGCCAAAAAAAACTTTCTGCGCAGATTACTTGGACTTCCCAGGAGCATACTCGCCTCTGTGTGCCATGATTAATTGGGCCTACAATATTTAGTAGATTCTTTAAAGATTGCACCGACCCTGTTGTGTTTGTTGATTTGGTGTAGACCTGAAGCATCACTCAATCAGATGGTGATTGCTGATTGTATGACTTTAGACAAAGTCTGCAACATTAGTTTGCTGTCATATGTGAAGGCCCAATTCCATTCATTTGGTTGCCTGGAACTCTTTGACAATCCGTAGAACCTTAATCTGCCAGGTAGAGCTTCTGCTAAAACTGATTTACTGGCTCTTCTGGCAAGGTAAAGAGTAGCAGCTGAGTGTGGCATGAGGGCGGTGGAGGCTGATTCTCAGCAAAACCAATCACATGGAGCTATACTTGCATAATGCCCCAAGTAACCAGAGGTATTATCTTGTAAGATTCCGTCTTAATAGGGCCCACTTATTGGTATCTTATCCATCAGAGGTCTACTGCAACAAAGATCTTGTGCCTTGCCCCTGCAACTCAGAACTTACTCAGACGCAGCTGCTTTTTTTTTTCTATAATTAATACAGGGCTCCAAGGAAGCATATTCTACTCTGAAACCTCAATATCGGATCATGCAGACCAGCCTTTTTTATCTACCGTTCCTACAATCAGATGCGATCTGTCTGACAGTTTATAGATTCATTGTGGCTGCAGTTAGACTGCGTAACTAGGTGGGCAAGTAATTGTAGTTTGTTATAGTTTTATACTTGTAGAAGGTAACTTTTTTTGTTTAGTCCTTGTGTCTGAAGTAGGGGTATTTACGTTGTATACAACAATTTGTTTGGCCTTACACTTTCACTCTCTGTACTTCCACGCCAATCCAGCTACTCAATGAGAGGGTGGTAGACACCTGTGTTGTGAGAAGACTTTACTGGGTGGGATCACTGGGGAGTTCATATTGCTTTTACAATACAGATACCTCATGAATTGTAGATAAAACCCGTCTGATGCTGCTAGTGGCTGTTGTTTTTGTGTACTTTGCATATGGATTATTGGCGAATTGTTTTTATAGGAAGAACTGCTGATTATGACTCTGATCTGGATTTATTATATGGAGAAATATATAATATATTTATTATAGAACTTGTTTAAAATGAGCTGTATTGTATTCCTTTCTGTTTTTTAAGCAAGTAAAGATTTCTTGACTGTCTGATCAGAGCATTGTGGCATGCCCCTGCAAACAAGCTTTTTCAGTAATTGACATAAGGCCTCAGCTACCCATATTCAAGAGTTTTTGCTGTGTACGTCCCACAGGAAACTGCGGGAGACGTTCTTTGCCATACATGGAGTTCGGTAGACAGTTTCCGAACTTATCAAATTTATCAAACCTGTTGTTCTAAAAGAAGGATAGCGACGCCACTGAACTTGATTGAACTTAATGACATACTAATTGATGGCCAGATTGATGGATATATCAAGGTAATGGATGAACATGTCATACCATCATTTATAGGATTTCACCCTGAGGAAGCCTAAGTTTAGGGGAAACACGTTGGCTGAGTTTGCTGAAAAATAATTGGAATAAAAGAAAGAACTTACAAATAGTGATCCACTCAACTTCTTTTGATACTGTGCCTAATTTGTTGCCTGTTACACTGAGAATCGTTGTTGCTTCTTCTATGTTTTAAAAGCCATATTCAAGGCTGCCTAGTATCCAGCACAACTGTTTGGGTCAAATTACATGTAGTTGGAACAAGATTGTTCAAAACACAATTACTGAGGAAGTAAGAAGTGAGAAGCGGATATTGGTGTGAGAAAGGGGAAGCAGATTCATGGAAAAGGAAATTAGACAAGAAAAGAAATGGAAGAAGTGGCAAAGGGGAATGGTGTAGGTAGAAGTAAGACACCCTCCAGACCCCGCCCGCTATTCAGAGGATAACAGGAGAAAATGGACAAGGAGGAGGAAAATGGGCAAAGAAAAAAGAAGCTAGACTGAAGGGGAAGAGAGCTAAATGCAGATTTGAGATTTAGATGTAGATTTGAACCAAATGATTTGCAGCGCTGTCCATATGAATGCAAATTTGACATTTTGGAACCATGCATTAGGTAAAATCTGTAGACTCGTGGGTTTCACTCAGGTCTGCAGTGCTTCATTATTGAATGATTCACTGAGCTATATTAGTATTTTGTTTACTAAACTTCCTCTATGTTGTATGCTTTAAAACTGTTCTGACTCGTAAGAATTACTTCTTTTGGAAATGCAAATTATACTTCTCTCTTTGGCCTCTGATTTTCGTGGCACTTTCAAAACTGCCATTTAAATTTAACGTTTAGTACTGTCCACTTATAGACTAATACCTGGCCTGTCAAATCTCGAAAACATTTCCCCTGCCTACCTGGGGTTTCATTGGGTTTCTGTGATTAGATAGAGGTTCACTGGTTACCCGAGCGTCTTTTTTTTTTTTTTTTTTTGCCAGAATCTGAAAAGTGTGACTGCACATTTAATGCTCCTAGCCCAGACCGACAGTTTACTCGAGTGATGGAATTCTTCTTTATTCTGGGGATTACCGTATAGCTTCTGTGTTTGGGAAGATGCGAAGAAATGTTATAGCACATTGCTCCAGCTAAGCACTGCTTGCCTGTCTCAGCTCTGATTCACCGTTAGAAATGAAGATGAATTTTCTGGAAGATCACCAGGCTTCTTGCATATGTATGTTTTAGAGTCATCCGAATTAAGACCTCATTCTAAAAATATGTTAAAAACAAAAAAAAAAACAAACAACACCTACCATGAAGTATTTATTTCAACTAGTATAATTCTATGTCAGGACCCGGAGGCGAGGATTAGGCTTATCTCTCTTCACTTTATTATCATGAAATTACTCCAGCAGCCATTTTAAGTTTTATAAAAATTATCAGAAAAAAACTACATCTCCCATGAACACTAGGGAGTGACATCAACATGTTCCACTTCCAGATTCCTCTTTCTTCGCTGCTCCAGCAGCAATCAGATAAGTGATTTACTCTCCTGTGTTTATTTAGTAATGTGAGCGCTACGAGGCTTCGCGCTCCGCTGCCGCTCCTATTGTTATTGTTGTCGTGCTGTAATTAATGGCCGTTAACCGCGGGAGTCCTTGCTCCTACGCGACTGGTTCTCTGAGGCTCGTACGCGGTGCGGTCTTCCGACCGGCAGGGGGCCCGCGTTAGTGGTTACATGCGCAGCGCGTTCCTCTATTTCCCCCCGGCGGCCGGAACACGCCAGCTTCTGTCTTTGAAGTTGACACAGTGTTCTGGCTGTAACTGACATCGTGGGGTGTTTGAGAGGGTCGCGTGCGTCTAAAGACTTGAAAGTGACGCACGCGAGCTGAGGAATTGTTTTGCTTGCACTCGCGTGTTGTTCTAAACTGCATAACGAGCCGGTGCCTGAAGGGATTAACACCCTGCGGGGTAAGGCATAATTTTCCTATTGTGAAAGGGACACCCCAGGCACTTTACCCCATAGGAAAATAAAGGGGCAGTCCCTACAATTATTGTGGAACCTACACAAAGCGGTCTTTAAGACTCTAAATCCCCCAATTAAGTGGGAGTTTCCCTTAATAAATATTACCCTCATGGAATACGAGGAAGCTGGGGATTATACAGAAGAGGAAGAGGTTACTTACCTCCCTATTGATGACCAGTTTTGCAAGGTCATGGACGCATCCATCCTGAGGGTGGGGACGCAGGTGGTGGCCCCACTAGAGAAGAAATTGGCGGCACTCCAGGCGCAGTGTCAGCAACCCCTCAAAACGAGGGAAGATCCTCACGGGCCCCTGGCCCCCCTACCTCCTGGACAGGCGGCTAACCCACCATGCGACCCTCCCCAGAATATGGAAAAGCGCAAACGCACAGACGACCCTGGGGTTGATTTGTACGTTTTTGCAAGCCTTAAAAAGGCCTTTCTAGACGCCCAACCCATTCTAGATACCCAGACACCAGGCCCCTCAGCAGTGACCTCGGTTTTACCGCCACAGACTGACTTAGGAGACGGAGATGATTCACCCAACAATTCCAACAGGGAGGGAGATGGGTCTAGACCATGGCGCCCGACGCCTAGTTCCCTGGGAGGGTCAGACCTCCCTGCGGACACCGATTTAACCACCCACGAAGATCTATTAAATCCAGATGACCTCCTGCACCCTAGGTCAGCAGAATGGTGTCTGGCTCCCAAGGTGGTGGCCTACATGGCCAGTCGGCTCAGGATGCCTTTAGATAAGGAAGTTGGGGGCTGCCTCAAAGCAGAATGTCCCCGGCCTGCTCTGGAAGGGAAAGTGGCCACAACACCAGAGATAGACCCCAAGATGGCCACCTTTCTCGCAAGATTTGTACGCAATCCCAAAAAAGGGGTTTGACCGCTCCTGGCGCTCATGCCAGGATAAACTCCTGGATGTCGCCGGCCCCCTGGCTAAAATAATGGATATGGCGGAAGACGCCAAGGTCTCCGGCTCCCTCATATCCCTAGAGATACTGTCCAACTGGGCCGAACGGGCGATAATATTTTTGGGAAATGCAAACTGCGCGATTTCCACAGAGAGGCGCAGGTCACTCCTTATTAAGATTGACCCTAAACTGGGGGAGCTCTCCACATCGGAGGCGGGGACGATAGCCCAAGGGAATTTGTTCGGGGATCCATTTATAAAAGAACTGGGCAAATTCGTCAATACTTTCAATTCCTTAGACAAGGCGCAAAACTCCATTAAAAGAATCTTCACCCCCCGTGTTTTTGTATTAGCCAGACGAGGTAGGGGGCGCTCGTCCGGCCGTCCAGTCCAAACAGCCTCCAAAGGTGGTGAATCCAGATGTGGCCAGTGGCAAGATCCTGGAAAGTTTGGGATCTTCTATCAAACAAAATCCTATCCCCGTCGTCGGGGAGGCAGAGGCGGCCAAAGAGGTAACTTCAACAATACTCAAGGTGAGAGTTCAGGATTCTATGGGGATTTCCATCGGGGAGCGGTTGGCCCATTTTCAATCGAACTGGAGGAAGTTATCCTCAGATGCATGGGTGTTACAGACGGTGGAAGGTTTCCACATCAAGTTTTACGGGTCCCCGTTCCAACCCCAACTGCCCAACCCTTTGACTTTTCCTCCCGAACAGAGAGCGCTGGTGAGCCACGAAGTGGGCGACCTTTTGCAGAAAGGGGCAATAACTTGTTCAGTAATTCACCCTTCCGGATTCGTCAGCAACATTTTCCTAGTGGAAAAGGGAGACGGCGGACAACGCACGGTTATCTACCTCAAGGAATTCAACTCTTGGCTACTCTATCTTCATTTCAAGATGGAGGGTATACACCTCCTGCGGGACCTGCTCCAAATCTCCGATTGGATGGTCCATCTAGATCTGAAGGACGCCTATTTGGTGGTTCCCATTTTTCCCCCGCACAGACGATTCCTACAATTTTGTTGAGAGACCCAAGTTTTCGAATTCACTGCCCTTCCGTTCGGCCTCTCCTCAGCTCCCTGGTGTTTCACCAAGCTGATGAAGCCGGTTGTTGAACATCTACGGGCTCAGGGGATGAGACTTGTTGTCTATCTCGACGATCTCCTTTTTATGGACCAATGCCCAATTCGACTTTCCAAACACTTGCAGACGGCAATAGACTTGCTAGAGTCTTTAGGCTTCGTACTAAACGAGGGCAAGTCAGCTCTGATTCGATCCCAGTCGATGGAATTTCTATGCTTCGTAGTGAACGCAACCGAAGCAACTCTCAGTTTACCGACGAGGATACTATCCAAAATTAGCCACGAATTGCGGAAGACAATGTCCAAATCCCACGTGTCACTTCGGCAATTGGCAAGGATTGTAAAACTTCTGTCGTCCTCTATGCAGGCGATTTTTCCAGGTCCTCTCCACTACAGGACCCTGCAACTTTTGAAAATCGAACATCTTCAGAAGGGTCTGTCTTACTCACAGATAATTCCTCTCTCATCCGAGGCCAAAGAAGAGATGGGTTGGTGGTTAAACCACATGGAAGCCTGGAATGGCAGAGCGATTTTCGGCTCTCAACCCAACATCATAATCGAGTCAGACGCCAGCAGCTCTGGATGGGGTGCGCGTTGTGGGAGTTTCTCCACAGGCGGAAAATGGTCCTCCGTTGAACGTTCTCTGCACATCAACTGCTTGGAGTTGATGGCGGGAACCTTTGCGATTCGCTGCTGGACCAAACAGAAAGTGAAATGCTCTGTAGTCCTCAAAATGGACAACGTGGCAGCGGTACGCTACGTCAATCACCTAGGAGGGACAAGGTCGAAGACACTGTCGGACATAGCCCGAACCCTTTGGGAATGTTGTCTAGCCAATTAAATTTCCTTATCAGCGGAACATCTTCCGGGGAGCTCCAATCAGGTAGCCGATTGGCACTCTCGCCATTGGAGAGATGTCAGCCTGTGGAAGTTGAATCCACGGATCTTTCGTCAAATCCAGAACAGGTGGGGTCCTTTCTTCATAGACCTATTTGCGTCCCGGCTGGACTTCCAACTCGCAAGATATTGCAGCTGGAGACCGGACCCACAGGCGACAGCCTTGGATGCCTTCCTACAGGATTGGAGCAAGGAGCAACCGTATGCATTTCCCCCCTTCGCCATGATAACCAGGTTGGTGGCGCAAGTGTGCAGGCAGAAGGCGGAAGTAGAGGTGATAACACCAATTTGGAGATCTCAAGTCTGGTTTCCAGTGATGATGGAACTTTCTTGGGATTTTCCAATCCCTCTACCCCAATTTCCGGATCTCCTCTGGGATCCACAAGACAATCCTCACCCGCTGGTCCTAGCCGGATCTCTTCGTCTTATGGCCTGGAGGGTTACAGGCGACGCTGGCAAGTCCCATGCCTTTCGACAGAAGCTTCTTCCTTGATCGCGAAGGCCTGGGCAGATAGTACAAATAGATGATACAACTCTGCCTGGTCGCGATGGTTATGTTGGTGTCATCAACACCAAACTGATTCCTAGGGGGCGGATGTTGTCCATGTGGTAAACTTCCTAGCTAGTCTGGCTTCCCAGAGTTTCGCTTACCGATCAATCAATACTTACAGATCAGCAATTTCGGCAGGCCATTTGCATGTGGATGGTCATCTAGTCGGGGAACATCCGTTGGTCAGGAAATTGTTAAGAGGAATTAGACTTTCAGTTCCTCCTGAACCCAAATACACCTCCTTATGGGATGTTAACAAAGTCCTGTCCTTAATTCAGTCTTGGCCTCGGAATAAATATCTGTTCAGAAAACAACTGTCGGCAAAATTGGCAATGCTTCTATGTCTATTATCCTGTCGCAGAGTTTCGGATGTCCGAGCCCTGGATATAACAGGTAGAGTGTTTACTCCGGAAGGAGGTTTGTTTCATATTTCAAAATCTAACTCTTCATCTGTTTCGTACCCAGCTTTACGAGGAAATCCTAAATTATGTGTGGTTCGCACTATCAAGGCTTATGAAGTTATGACTGAAGACATACGCCCTCATGGGGAGAAACAATTGCTAATTGCACTTACCAAACCTCACAAAGCGGTTTCGTCTCCTACGATTGCCAGATGGGTCAGGTGGATCATGCACGAAGCAGGGATTGATACTTCCCGGTTTGGAGCCAACTCAGTCAGAGGGGCCATGGCCTCAAAGGCTTTTTGTCTAGGAGCTCGCCTTGAGGACATCCTCAATGCAGCAGACTGGTCAAATGATTCCATCTTCAAGACCTTTTAGTTTAGACCGATTCCCTCTCTGGAAAGCGTGGTAGTGGATAAGCTTTGAACTAGCCTAATCCTCGCCTCTGGGTACTGACATAGAATGAAAAATTTCCTAGCTAACATAAAGGAAAGTTTCAATTCTATTAAGGACACGGAGGCGAGGATTAGCCCACCCTAGGAATTCTTGGGAAGAAATTCTCCCTTTCCCTTTATTGGAGACAAGTTGATGTTTTTACGGAATGAATTATGATGTAAAAATCTGTTTTGCTTTATGATCTTGTTGTGATAAATTTGAGTTTTGTTATGTTATGATTCTTGAAATTTCGTTACCGTAGCAAGTAATAGGTTTTCCTTTGTTACAGGGGCAGACTCTAACAAACAGGAACAGTAAAAATAACGATTGACAACCGTCGCAGGAAGAAAGAGAAATCTGGAAGGTCCACACAGGATGTTATATAAAGGACTGTAATATTATTGGTTGGAACATGTTTGTCACTCCCTAGTGTTCATGGGAGATGTAGTTTTTTTCTGATGATTTTTATAAACTTAAAATGGCTGCTGGAGTAATTTCATGATAATAAAGTGAAGAGAGATAAGCCTAATCCTCACCTCCGTGTCCTTAATAGAATTGAAACTTTCCTTTACGTTAGCTAGGAATTCTTTCATTCTCTTTCACTTTCTAACACATGGACTAGGTGGTCTCTCAGGCTAAAAACGTTACTAGAGCCATGTGCGCACCTTGGTGTACATGTACTTAATTTTGCCTAAAGTTCGTAAACCCAAACCTGTTGTAGTCTCATCATGGATAATCTGAATGTTTGCCTGCATATGGGGGATCTCCTAGGATCCACTTTTTAAAACTTTTAAAGTTGCATTTCTTTCCGCTTGATTGTCTGTGACAATACATTGGAACATGGAGTGATGCATGTTGGGGAAGTTCACCATCCTTTATTGTGAATAGTCAGTTATTTCCAGCAGGTTCACTGCCTGATGCTTCATGCAGTAAGCGTTCACATCCATGTCCTTTACCATAGTCTCATGTACAACTTTTCTGTCAGCCGATGCTACATGGTTGTTATCCAGTCCCTTACCTTGTGTGTTAGAATGATGTGGATATTGAGGTCTTCAGAGAACTACTTCCAGCATTTTCACAAAGATGGATACCATCTCTGTGATAGGCACATTACAGATCCAGGGTAGCTATTTAGTAAGTTAAGACATGAGTTTCCAGTTGCTATTCCTAGGCATTGCAACTGTGTTCGCACTACTTCTATTGGACTATTGCGATGAAAGTAAGTATGCTGCTGTGGCAGCTTTTGTGCATTAATCAGAAATGTGCATTATTAAAATTTGCAGAACAGTAATATGCACTCTAATTCACGTGTACACTGATATGATGCTATTGTCTTTGAAACAATAGTGATATGACGTGTTAGAGTGCGTTTTCTTGGCTTATGCTAACTAGGTCTCAATGCCATTTTGACTAAAATTGATGTCAGTCACTGTTTATTATTTTTGCTGCACGTAGTCGAGCAAGCCATGTTTGTTTATTTCCGATTTGTTACTGTTCTCAAAGACGACTCTCTAGCATGGGCTTGGTTATGTAACTTTTCTCAAGGTTCTTCCGCCTGCATGTAAAATTGCATTCATTCACAATGGTTCACAGTTGTTTTTGTAACTAGTTTGTTCGGACACCTCCGGATGACTTTAGCTCAGAGGTGGATGAATCAGTATTCATGTAGTGAAATAGTGCTTACATGGTAAGGCTGTATGACGCTTTTTAATCCAATATTCTGAGTTGTTTTTAAAATGTATTTCTTTGCTTACACTGTGAGGAAGCTGCCCATTCCATGCTTGTCTGTAAGAAAGTTTTCTATATAAACCCTCAAATTTGGGGGTGAGCCAGATGCCTGTCCTCTGCTACTAGGGATGCTGACCGATCTCTTACTGATTTTGGGACTTGGAATGTTTTTGATTTTGCCTATTCTCTATCGTCTTGTTACTGAGAGCCTTCAATTCTGCCTATTATGTATTGTCTTTTTACTGTGAGCCTTCATAGCAATGACTTTAGGCATCTGCACTTTAATTATCCTGTATTAATACCCTTTAAAATTTTGTAACAAATCTTTTAAGATTTTCTAAGTCCGCCCTAGAACTCACTTATTGAGTCATTCTTTTCTTATTTGACTGTAATTTTGATATGGTAGTTTGCACCTTACCTTGGAACATATTGCCTCATGGAAATGAGGTTTAACACCGTGTCCCGTCCCACCCACCCACAGGTGTGCTTTGAGGTGTCTCTTGAAGTGTAAGATTTAGGGGTGCACCACGCCCACACCGTTTAAAGAGCCCTTCACTTCTGTATTCAAAGTCACATTTTTACAAGTAGCTATATAGACGAGTTCCTATGAGTCGGGCAATGTCGCCAGACCGTTCAAGTTGAAGCTTTATTCATTTAGATGACTCCTCCTCCTTTCCAGCTCATCTATACAACTTCCTCATCATCCTTCCCCCATCAAAGTATTAAACCAGTTAGATTTTGCCAGTCAGTTTCTGTGAGTGACAGTCTCCTGAGTTTTTTTCCACACTGTTTGCCAGTAAAATCTATGTTCATTGCTGCATTACTGCCATTTCGGACCAGTGCTGTTTCCTCTTCAATAGAGGCACCGTCTGTTGCATAATCATAAATAATGCTTCTTTTGTGTCATTTTCCTGGCTATTTTATGGCTCAGTAGCTGGGTTGACATAATTCCTTTAATTTTCAATCATATGGATCTTATGTGAGATCAACAAATTCCATCCCCATATTGTCAGTAAATGTCACGTTACAGACCTTGAATTTGTTATTGCGAAATAGCTTCTTCTATTGGATCAATGTCTGAACTAAAGATAATAAGAAAAATAATTAAGGTGTACTTAGCTATTCAAAGAAACAGCACAGGTTTTTCGTTCATTCGCCACACACCTTCACTTTCAAAAGGGAAGGTTGCTGAACATGAATTGGCATAAATGTCCCTTTGTGTCTAATGGTAAAACTGCGTCTTTCTTGTTGACTAAGGTTACAAATTTACAATTATGTGTCCTCTTGGGAAATGGCTCAGTCATCCCCATAGCTCCTTGGTATTCTGACTTAACACATAATGTTCTTCTTTGCTACATATAGTGAATGTTTTCAGTACACCCAATGTTTGAAGCAACACAAACCGTCCTTTTTTAAATAAATTTTGGTTTACAAGAAGCAGCTCTGTGCATTTATTGGTGCATCAAAAAGGATCCTTTGCTAGCGAGGAGCAACTCCCTCCAAAACCTAATAAGAAGGTAGCCTATTAAATAGCTTGGCCTCTGGATTGAGATCTGTAATTGAACAATTTGGTAAACTGTTGCATTAGAAATGTCCAGTTCTGATTTCAGACCATTTGCACTTGATCAGTGAGAGCTTAGTCTAACTTCAAATAGCATCATCCAAGACAAGCAGTGTGTTTCCATTATATGCTCCTGATAATGGGGTGGACAAATATTCTCTTAAGTTAATCATATCTTGTCCTGAGTAGTTCCATATGTCACGCCTATATATCTATACTAGTTGTTTGTCCAAAAAGTAACCTTCAGACCATTTTATTAGTGACTGAGGCTTCTCCTAAATCTATTGGCTTTTATTTTATAGCACTTGGGATCCAAAATATGTTAGATGTTTGAACCTCAAAAACATTGTGGCATGCTGATGGCACTTGATGTTTGTCCCAATAGCTCAATATAGTTAGCAAACGTAGGAGGTGGTTTAATGTAAGTGAGCCAAGTCTGTGGGGAAAGGAAAATACAGTAGCTATTGCAGCAGCCTTGCATGCTGTACATAGATTTAAATAACACTGGTGCTTACTAGTTCAGTTTAAGGCCATTCTGCATGGCAATATGATTAGTACAACCCCATTCGCATTTTACAAAGGGGAATTGCCTGTTATTTTTATTTACCACCCCTAATTTATGCTCAAGATGTATTGTGGATATTGGCACTTTGCAAGTGCAAGATGATTTTTTTTGTATGTTCTGGGTTATGCTGTTGGTGGGCCTCTATCTCACAAGCACCATTTGAGAAAACATTATCCAAGGCTCTTTTTTCTCCATGCCCTGTATTCCTGCAGCAGGTTCAGGGAAAGGGTCCTTAATCTGGTCTCTTTCCTATATAGCCAAACCCAATTTGTGAAAACTGATAATTTCCATGTCTACTGCACTCGTTTCACACATGGAGTATCACAGGTCACGATCCTTTTCCCCCACCCTCTTCAATATTTATATGAAGATAGTGGTTTTCCCTAGTTTATGTTATCAAAAGTACAATTCACTGATAGGTATTCAGCAGACAGGTCTACCTGAGAGTGAATGGTACCTGAAAAATTATAGATTCGCATTGGAAGGATTTCCGATCCATCCTCTACCAACTACATCTCCCAAAGAAAGTGAAACTCGCCATTTTCAATGACTATTTCGGGTTTGTTGTCCAGACCCTTGTATTACAACAGCTTGCTATTTTAGTGGATGTTTGAAAACATCTTTTGGCCCACTAAAGGCTGTTCTTCACTCTGCTACTTATCTTGTGACAGGGTCAAAGAAATCCTAATATTTAACCCCCTTCTTAACATATTCCCTGTCTACTGCTGGGGGCAAAATGTAACAGCAAGATCTGCAACCTGTAGAAGTCCTTATATTTGGGTTATCCATCATCCCGGATAGACAAACTCTTTATATTGTTATATCAAAATGATTGCAGAAACCCAGCAGAAAATCTTGTCTGATCTAGAAATCCCTTTGACCATTCTTTAATTTGCCTATAACCGGTAGCAATATTACCGTAGTAATACTAGTTTCGGAGTAGTCAAGTAAGAATGTAATTTGGTTTATATCAGCATTTCCAACCTTACCAGTAAAATCTTTAATGTGAGTTTTCAAGCAATAAAGGCAATATTACCATATACACCTGATTTCAGAATTTTTTGTTCCTCTGCAGGAAGAGCTGGATCATAAAATGGCTCAGGAATGCAAGCGCCCACTTTTCTCTGGACACTGGTCAGCAGCATGGCATTTAGGCTGTGTGTGCTCATAAATGGACTCTCCAGCTACAGTACCCACTTTGACTTGAAGAGGAGGACCAGTAACATTGGATAAGTCATCAGGACTAGCCCAGTGAAGATGTTCTGTTAAATCTTCTGTAGTCCAGGGCAAGGTTATACAGCACTTTGGCAGCACTGAGGTGCCAGATGCCTTTAGGCTCCCTTCCAGACTGTTAACAAGGCCAGCTCTGAACTCAGATTCTATAGACCGAAGATGAAGGAGGGAGAGCTTCAATAATTCCTAAGTGTGAGACACTGGGTTACTGGTTGAGAAGGTGGGGTTGAAACCCTACTCCAGCAGCAACCACAATCCTTATAAGGGTGAGGCACAAGCAAACCGCAAATTAACCTGTGCTAAACACTCTGGTGCCTTTGATCAGATCATTCGGGCTTAACTTTGAAGCAATGTGTAAAGTATTAATGCAGCACTTCAAACAGTAATGAAGAGACAACACAACGAATCCCACACCAATTTAGAAACACTGAGTAAATTTTAATAAATAAATCAAGACCAAAACAACAAAAATCCAATCGGTAGAACCAGAGATATGCAGCTTTAAATATTTTAGTAAGTAAAGTGCCAAAAAGCACAATGCGCCAACTATGGATATCTAGTTGTAGCAGATCAGGACAATGTCACAAGTTCAGGCCGAGCACAGCGCAGCTACAGGGACCCAGTTAGGCCTGCTGAACAAGAGTACCTTAAGTTCTAGTTGCGGAGCGGTGCGAAGTACGGTGTCGAGGATGCGTCGCGCAGTCGAAGTGATGCATCGGTTCTGAAGAGCTGCAATGCGAGAACCTACGGCGGCATTGAGTCTGCCGTCGATGAGAGATTCGCGATGCGACGGCCTGTGTCAGTGAAGCTTCTCACAGTGGACTTTCCGATTCAGGTTGCGAGGTCAAGGTGGAGTCCTTGTGCAGGGGGAACCCTCACAGCAGAGATGATGCATCGGTTCTGTTCAGGATTGCTCTGCACAGCAGAGGAGAAGTGTTGGTTCTGCTTGATCCACACATGGGCTTACAAGGCACCTTCAGGCCCACTTCCAAGGGTCCAGGACTGGGGTGGCACCACTTGGCAGGGGAGGACTCACAGATGGCAGAGCCCAGGTGTTGGGTTCATAGTAATTGGAGCCTCCTGTTCCTGAGGCTCTAGTCGGGAGGCCAGCCAACTAGCCCTTGGAGTCGCTTTGTGATCCTGGGCTCAACGGATGCAGGTCCAGTCCTTCTCATCCAGGCAAGAGGGCAACAGGCAGCATGACAGCAGCCCTTCAGAACAGCAGTGTGACAGTCCTTTCAGCAGCACAGCAGTCTTTCTTCCTGGCAGAGAATCCACTGGTCCAGAGGTTTAATGAAAGTTGGTTTTCTGGGATCCAATATTTTTACCTGGGCCTTCCTTTGAAGCCGGAGAAGCTTCTAGAGGTTTCCCTTTGAAGTCCCCAGGCATCCCTGTCCTGGCTCCAAATTAATTACCGGGGGTATGCCGTCCTTTGTGTGGAGGCAGAAAACATGCCCAACTCCGCCCTCCCATCCTACCAGTGATGGCCCATTCACGACACCTAAGCTCCCTATTGTGTATGGCTGTCTAGAGGGAATACACAAAGCCCAACTGTCTGCTACACCCAGTCATGTGACCCAGAGAAAGGCTGCAGCTACTAAATGGCTAAGGCAGGAAAATGCGAACTTTTTCAAAATTGTAATTCAAAATCAAACTTCACCATGAGAGAGGACTTTTCATTACAATTCCAAAAGACTCCAAACATAAACTGGTTACCTGCTCTCATTTGGAAATGATCACTTGGATGTAATAAGGTGATTCTAATGTTAGCCTATCGGAGAGGTAGGCCTTGCAGTAGTGAAAAACAAATTTAAGAGTTTTTCACTACCAGTATATGTAAAACTATAAAGTACATGTCACACTTTTGAAATACACTGCACCCTCCCTTCTGGGCTATTCAGGGCTTACCTTCGAGGTGACTTACATGTATTAACAAGCATTGGCATAGCCAATAGATCTCGCCTTTGGGACCTTATAAGTGTTTAGCCATGCAACAGTTGATGTTGTTGCACGAAGGATATTGTGCTGCATAACTAAATACTTATAAGGCCCCAAAGGCGAGACCTATTGGCTATGCCAATGCTTGTTTAATATGGTCGTTCAGTTGTATATAATGCTTTCTTGGTCATATACAAGGTAACAACAAGCACAGTAGTAGTGGTGTAAAAGGGGGTGAAGGGTCTGTTATGAGTTGGATTAGGGCATCCAGTGACAAAAGAATACACGTGTGTCCTTCCGACTGACACTGTTCTCTCTCTGTGCTCTTTGGTGGAGAAGTGAGGGTCAGCCACGGACCTGGGATGAGGGCACAGGTGCGGTATGGACTGAGGGATTCCAGTGAGGAGAGGCAAGGGTCAGCCATACACAAAGCACTAGGGCGCATCGCACCCTCTGCTTTTCCATTGCACTTCGTATACTTCGCTTTGTCTCTGCGCTTGCCTGGTGGGGGGTTCCTGACGTGGGCCTCTGCTTGGTCTCCTGGTTCCCGGTGTTTCCCTGACTCCCAGCCCCCGCGGAATTAACGTAAAGACCCGAGCTAAGTGCGGCTATTGTCCCTAATAAAGTTAATCAGACTGCCCCTTCTCCGTCAGCGGCTTGGGATAGACTGAGGCCTTGAAGCACGGAGCAGGCCTTGGATCCCCGCCGCCCACGCGCGCGTTTCATCCTTCCCACGTCGCCACGCGCGCGGCAACTCTCCGCAGCACTCCTCTGTCCTGCTTAACCTTGAGCCTCAGCCAGTGGCGGCGTTCATCACGTACGAGCAGCGAGGCGAAGGCTGCCTGGGATTCTCCGCTTGGAGATGTAAACAGCAGGCCGCCGCAGGAGAGCGTGAAACAAGTCAATAGCTTTTGTATTTTAAGAACTCGTATTCACGCACATGACCTTCGGCTCCTCCACGTTCTCCGAGGAAGGCCGGGTTTTTCTTTTTTCATTTCTTCTCCTTTTTCTACAATTAAAATTGCAGGGTTGGCAGTTTCCATGGAGACGGGGATGGGGAGAGGGTTGGGGGTTTCGAAGCAGAGCTTCTTCCTGTGAGACGGGTATGGATGAAAAACATCAGAAAGAGAATGGAGGCAGGCGCCTCGATATACATAAAAATGAAACTGAAAGCAAGCATGACCACGCTGACAATAACAAAAGTGCATGAGAGCGGGGGCGAGGGCGAGCGAGCGCGGCAGCCTGCTCAGCTGACCAAACGCTCGTGCGTCATGGCCTTTTGCCGGCATGTGTTTACAATTATCGCGCACGCGTCTGGGCACGATAATTGGAAACACATGTCTGCCGCGCGTACCCATCCCAAAAAGGCCAGCCACGACGCACGAGCGTTTGGACTGCTTCTGAAAGTCACTTACTTAAAGTCTTCGCCTAGCAGCGCTTGCGCGCTACTCGAGGCTCGACCTAAAAAGGAATGTTTGGGCTGGCAAAAGGTTTATTTTGCTAAGTCGAAATTACAGTTTAAAAGTGCACAAACAGGATGCAATGGCAGGCCTGAGACATGTTTAAAGTGCTACTTAAGTGGGTGATGGCTCTATCAGTGTTACAGGCCCACTAGTAGCATTTAATGTACATGCCCTGGGTACATGTGGTGCCACTTTACTAGGGGCTTACAAGTAAATTACATATGCCAATTGGGTATGTCAATTCTACCTTGTTTGAGGGAGAGAGCACACGCACTTTAACCCTGGTTAGCTGTGGTAAAGGGTGCAGAGTCCTTAAGCGAAGTCAGCAAAACAGGAGAGTTGTAGGCAAAAAGTTAGGGAGAAACCCATGCCAAAGATGCCAAGTCTAACACTAAGTGAGCCAATTATAAATTCTCCATCCTATTTGAAATATCCCAAAGGAATATTCCAAAGAACTTCTCCTGTTTAGTTCATTCCAACCCAGGCATCCCACATTGACTAGGGACATCGTTTTGAGGAGAAATAAGGTCAAATTCTATCTTTATTACGTGCCTCGTCCCTGAATAAACGGGCAATTGGTGGAGAGGGTGTGCATAAACTGATATACCAGATAGCTTCTTGCTTGTTCCTACTGCTGTAGGAGCAAATGTGAGGTTCTAGAGGAAAGGGCCAGAGCATTGGTGCTCTTTGACCCATTCTTGTATCTGCTTCTAACTTGCAGCTCAAAGCAGAGGCCAGACTGAGTTGGAGCACAGATGGAGTTGAGGTTGGCACTATGAACTTTCCCTTTCATGTTCCACTAGGTGACCTTCACCCTAGCTTTCAGTGACTGATAGGAAAGAAGAACTAAGCAGGTTTGTAGCTCTATTATAGGTTTATGTTACTAGCATTCTAAAATGTTATTAGTAAATGTCTTTAACAGCTGTGATTGTAACATTTTTGCAAGTCTATTGAGACACAGTTTAAGCTGAGCTTTTCGTCACCTGTTAAAATAGGTTATCTTCTGTATATTTTAGAACGAATTAAGATCAACAAAACTAGGTGGGTCTTTTTTCCTCAAATCAACAATGACATTGAAAGTTCATCAGGGTTCGGATATTTTGAGGCTATGATATGCACTTCTATCATATTTTGAAATTGCAAATTAATAAATTATATTCATTATGAGGATGTATTCCTTTGTGAATTGATTTATGTACCTAAAGGGTAAGCCCTAATCTTTGGTTTCTAAATAAATATGAACAATGTTGTGTAAATGTTTACTCTGTTCCCTTTTCTGTTTATAATACTGCTGGAAGCTAACTTTTGATCTTACTCTTTCTCATCTATTTGAGAATGCTCAACTCGTATGCAAGGTAAGAGTTATCCACCTGAACTAGTGACATCCATAGTACATAAGTTGTACTGGGGCTGCACAAAGATCATCTTTCAGAAGCTCGAAGAAATCCAGGCAAACATTAGTCCAGACAACTACTTTTTTAGGGTTATTCTCAAAGGTCACTTGAGACAGTGACTTTGCAGTGGTGCCATATCTTTCAACAAAAGTTTAGAAATAATTTATATGATAGGGGGTGCACTCCAATTTTAACACTATTATATATTTTCTTCTAGGGTGCTTCAGCAAAGCAAATGCTGTCAACACTTGCTAAATCAAACTGTTGGTTTATAACAAGTACTGAGACTTGAGTGTGCTGCGCATTGTTCACTTGGTGGTTATCACCGTAATATAAACACTTTATGTTCAATATAAACACTTAATGTTCAAAATCATATATGTTTTTATTCTTATTTTTCAAAAAATATTGTTGAAACTCGTATATAAACTCAATTGTCCACTTCACTCTATTGGTGAAATTAATACATCAATACGCACATTGTACATTACATACAGATGCTTATAAACAACATTGTTTTTACAAAATCATGCGACATTCATTGTAATGCCCGATGCATTTCGGGACCTAAAAAGTCCCGTCCTCAGGGGAAAATCTGTATCCTCATACGTCTGCCACTTGTGCCTACCGATCCTGTGTAAAAACTCCAGCTAGACCCCGTTGGAAAAGTCTTAGTACATGATACGTCGCAACAATAACCAACTTCTATCCCACTCTTTAGAGGATTTTATCTTAACCTAGAGAGGATGAATCTTACCTTCACCTGTTTTGTAGTCATCATGTGTCACAGAATATTTCCCTATGGCACTTAACTTGGTTTTATTGCCAGTTTTTACATGCCTGAGATACACCTTTTAAATGTTGAATCTGTTCCTCCAATCTGACACTGAACATAGTTCTTCTATTCAGATAAGCCATGCTATATACATTTTTTTTAAACCAACACTAGGTCAATCATTCTCTGAAAGGTGATAGGAGCACTATTCAAGCCAACCCTCATCACTTTAAGCTTGTAGTTCTCATTTTGAGGCTAAAGATACTCCTTTTGTCTCTGAAGTATTAACAGTTTGTCAGTACCGATTAGTACGATAAGGTACCAAGAATGTTGTCATTTCCAGGTTGTCATGGGCATGGCATAGAGCCTGTGTTTTTGTACATAATGCCCAGACCTCTGGGCTGCTTCAGGGTCGAGAAGGCATCCAGACTAGAAGCATTTTATTTGGGGCAGCCGTGTTTCCTGTTGAATTTAACAGCATTTGCTTTTATGTCCAACAGCCACGATAAAAGTCATGAAAGACTTTCTACTGAAGCCTTGTTTACTTCCCCTTTGAAGGTTGAGAAGGTCTGTGTGGGCCTTTCCAGCGGTTTTCAAGGAGCCTTAGTCATCACACAAGTGATGATTCAAATCTCCTAACCTGTGACGTACACTGTCATCCTGGCCGTCTTCTCACACTGTGCTTGAGCAGTCTCTGACTTACATCAAGATAGGCCTTAGACTTCAGCATGTATTTAGACATCTTTTTCTTGAATATATAGAGTGCAGTGTTGAGGGTAGTAGTCTTGGACTCGGTTTTTAGTCTCTGTTCACAAGGTAGAAAGTCTGCTGGCAATTGAACTAAAGATGAGCTCAAAGGTGATCAAACCCTTCCAGCGACATATCCCTATAAGACCAGGAATATCTCCCATAACCTTCCGCCCATCCAACTCATTCTCGTTTCTCAACAACACCATTGTGAAATGGAAATTTGTAGAATGACTCCACACTCATCCCACATGGCTGTACATTGGCTGTCTTGAAGTTGCCTCTCTTGTCAGAGGCAATATGTTGAGGGAAGAGTTTGATGACAAAGGCCATAGGTCCCACATGCACCGTTTTCATTCTGAGGGGCACCGGGCCTGGGTACCTAGAATCATGGTCCACAGTCTGCAGTGTAAACTAGTGTTACATAAAGATGGAATGGTACTGGATTCCAACCATGTAACACATTCACTCGTATTCTCTCCACTCCTCTTGTGCCTGAGGACAATCGGTCTTATATTTGTGTAAAGGAAATGCGTAGGCTATTGACTTCATGCAAGTTGCAGGGGTCAAGCTGACGGGTAGCCTTAAAGGGTGACCAGGTTTTACTGGAAGACTGCGAAGGCCCTTTCGACTTGGCGTTTCTTGTACCAAGTCTAGTGATTCACCATGGCATCATTCCTTTTTTCACCGCACAAGTTTACTTCTGGCCAGGTGTTTTAGCCATAATCTTTACAAAGAGATACCAGTGCTTATGGTACGTAATCTGTGCCAGGATGCATTTAAAATACATGGTTTATACACTACGCAACTGTGCAAAATGTAGCATTGTTGATCTTGATATGTGTTCAAGAGTGTGCTTGTTATAATATTTGTATTGTATTGTAATTGCATTTATATAGCGCTTACTACCCCTGACGAGGTGTCGAAGCGCTTTTTCGGCGAGTAGCACGCTACTCCGGGACCCATAAAGGATTAGTGTTGAATTAGTATAGTGAAATATGAAAGTAATTTAAGTGGTGGATAGGTTAGTCAGTTATTTGGATGCAGAAGGATAGAAGAGAAAAAAAGGTTTGTATTTATATAGCACTTGTTACCCCTGATGGGGTGTTGAAGCGCTTTTTTTGGCGAGTAGCACGCCACTCCGGAAACCCATAAAGGATTAGTGGTGAATTAGTATGGTGAAATATAAAAGTAATTTGAGTGGTGGATATTAGTCAGTTATTTGGAGTGAGAAGGATAGCGGAGGGATAGAAGGGGAAGAAAGGTTTGCATTCATATAGCACCCGTTACCCCTGATGGGTGTTGAAGCGCTTTTCTGGCGAGTAGCACGCTACTCCGGAACCCATAAAGGATTAGTGTTGAAAATTAGTATAGTGAAATATGAAGTAATTTGAGTGGTGGATATGTTATTCAGTTATTTGGATAGAGAAGGCTAGGCGGCGAGATAGAAGAGGGAAAGAGGTTTGTATTTATATAGCGCTTGCTACCGCTGATGGGGTTTTGAAGCGCTTTTTTGGCGAGTAGCGCGCTACTCTGGAACCCATAAGGATTAATGTTGAATTAGTATAGTGAAATATGAAAATAATTTGAGTGGTGGATAAGTTAGTCAGTTATTTGGATTGAGAAGGGTTTGGGAGGGGTAGAAAAAGGAAAAAGGTTTGCATTTATATAAGCGCTTGTAAGCCTTATGGGGTGTTGAAGCGCTTTATTGGCGAGTAGCACGCTACTCTGGAACCCATCAAGGATTAGTGGTGAATTGGTATAGTGGAATATGAAATTTGAGAAGTGAACATGTTAGTCTGTTATTTTGATTGAAAAGGATAGTGGAGGGATAGAAGAGTGAAGGATTTAGATATATATATATATATATATATATATATATATATATATATATATTGTTTTTGGAGGTCATTGCAGTAGGAGGAGGCTTTTGGATGAGTAAAAAGGGGTTGTGGAGGGGAAGAGTCAGAGGGAAGAGTTTAGAAAGGTTTGTTTTGAGGGATCGGTATAGTAAAAGGTGTCAGATGATGCAAGGAGAGGTAGAGTTGGGGAGAGTCTAGAAAGGGTTATTTTGGGGATCATAGTAGTGTTATGGGGTTTGGGATAAATGAGAGAGTGGATGTAGAGGATATATTGATAGATGTATAGGGTGAGAAATAGGGTAGTGCATTGGAAAGAGTAGTAGAAAGAAGTTTGAGATGAGTCAGAAAGTTAGGCTAGAAGATATATTGAGAGAAGTATAGGCTGAGAAATAGGGTAGTTGTTCTAAATAAAAGGTAGTGGAAAGAGTCAAGATAACTGCTTTGTATGGCAGTGTGGGTTGAACGTTTACTGTATAAGTGGACGGCCATTCTGGGGCGAATTCTGCGATGTGCAATTGATCGTGAAGTCAAAGCACAACAAGAAATTGCATATTGTGACTAGATATTTGATCGGCAGTTGAAGGTTTCATTTTTTTTCTCTCACTCGTAGGTACATGTGACAGCATTGCAGCTATGACTGGAATTTTAAAGAGAAAGTTTGAAGAAGTTGATGGTTCTTCACCTTGCTCCTCTGTGCGAGAGTCGGATGATGACATTTCCAGCAGCGAAAGCGGAGACAGTGGCGATAGTGTCAACCCATCAACTTTAAATCACTTCACCCGTAAGTGTCAGAAAATGCCTTGCAGCAGGCATTGTATTTATCTACAGTGAGCTTACATATTTGTGTGTTTTATCACTGAGCAGTAAGTTTTGCGGTTTGTTTACACAAAAAGGTAGTAGCTTATAGTGCTAAATTTGGTTCCAGGCAGTGGGCATCTGCACTCACTTTTGTGGAGCAGAACTTATTTTTCATAATCAGAACTTGTACCCAAACAACAGGGCAAAAGACAAAAAGGGGAGATAAAAGGAGAAAGAGAAATCTAAGAAAGCAGTGACTAAGTAATAACGGATGAAAACGAACCAGCAATTGTGAGAAAAAGAGACATGAAATGTAATCTGATGGAGGAAAAAGGCATGAGTTGGAATCAACACTAGGCAGCCTTGGTATTAGGCAAGCCTGGCATCCAGGAACGCCTTTGATGCATTCCTAAGAAAAACTGTGGGCACTTGCCCTTATTTTAAGTGATTGAGGGAAAACACTGTAGCACAGTGCTTCCCCAACCTTTTTTAAACCACAACCCGGTTTTTAGAACGACAAGCTTTCATTACCCACCTAGCTTCAATGGATGTGAGGTGGGGCGATTGGTTTAATTTAATAGTAGACATGCTTTCAGAATACTGTGAATTGCCAAAATAACATGCATTTTACAATTGTTTGTGGCACGACCTTGACCACGTCCTTAGATATGTCTTTGTTGGTTGTATGACAGAGGCACACATGGCTAAACCATGCGTGCCTCTACTACGCTACCTAAACCACAAATGCATCTGAACAACTCGTCCCTTTACCTCGCAATTTTCTGGTAAAGGCATGACTGGTATAGGGATGTGTGGTAAAGGTCACACCCTATGCCAACTGCCCTTACCCCCTAACAACTACCCCGACCCCCCAGCCCCAAAGTACCCCGACCCCACCCTGAGCCCTTAAAACTAATCCGACCCCTGGCCCAAGCCCTAAAAACTTCTCTGACCCCCCCCGAGCCCTAAAAACTACTGACCCTCCCAAGCCCTAACAAACAACTACCCGAGCCCTAAAAACTACCCTTACCCCCTGAGCCCTAAAAACTACACCTACCTCCCCAGCCCTAAAAACGACCCCAACCCCCAGCCCTAAAAACTACCCTTAACCCCTCTTGAGTCCTAACAATTACCCTGACCTCCCTAACCCTAAAAACTACCCGACCCCCCCCTGAGCCCTAAAAAGTACCTCGACCCCACTGTGAGCCCTTAAAACCAAACTGACCCCCTGAGCCCTATAAACCACCCCTGACCCTCCTAAGCCCTAAAACTGCTCCTGACCCCTCCTCCTCCTCCCCCCGAGCCCTAAAAAGTACCCCAACCCCACCCTGAGCTCTAAAAACGACTCGAGCCCCCGGCCCTAAAAACTACCTAAAAAACTACTCCCAACCCTTAAAACCGATAGCGCAAACACTGTCTGAGGGCATTGGAGTGGTGTATGGTCGAGTGTAGTTTGGTATAGTACAGTGGAGGACAGTGTCGTAGAGTGGAGTGCCGTGTCACATAGTGGAGTGGCGTATCGTAGAGACGAGTGGAGTGGCGTGTTGTTGAGTGTCATACAGTGTAATAGAGTGGATGGACATAGAGTGGAGTAGAATGTAGTACAGTGTAATGGAGTGAAGTTGCATAAAGTGGAATAGAGTGTCTGACAGTGGAGCAGGGTAGAGCGGAGTATGGTACTGCGGCGTAGAGTGAGATAATGTGTAATAGAGTGCAATATAATGGAGTAGCGAAGAGGGGAGTAAAGTGTTATAGAGTGGAGTGGCACGTCGCAGACTATAGTGGCGTGGAGTGGCGTAGCACACAGACGGGTAAAGTGTGAAATTGGAGTACTGTGTTGTATAGTAGATTTAGTGGCGTATCGTACAGTTTTGGACAGTGTTGTAGACTACAGTAGAGTGGCATACAGTCTAGTTGAGTTTTGTGGAGTGGTGTACAGTACAGTGTTGTAGAGTGTTGTAATGTGGACTGGCATACAGTGTTATAGAATACAATGTCATAGACTGGCGTACAGTGGAGTAGAATGGAGTACTGTGTCGTAGAGTTGAGTAAAGTGGGGTGCAGTGGCATACAAAAAGTTGCGTTTTGTGTTGTATAGTGGACTAAAGTATCGTAGAGCGGTGTAGAGTAGTGTTGCACTATGGCATGTAGTATAGTACAGTGGAGTGTAGAGGTATAGACAGGGAGTAAAGTGTTGGAGTGTAGCATGCAGTGTTGTACAGCAGAGTTCCATAGAGTTCAGTAATGTTTCAAACAGTGGAACTGCATAGAGTGGATTTTTTTGTACACTAGAGTAGAGTGAGGTAATGTCTCGTATCTAGGAGTATAGTCAAGTTGAGTGTTGTGGATTAAAGTGTAATAGAGTGTATTGGTGTGTTTTGGGGGGGTGTAGTGGCGTAGTGTAGGTAGTAAACTGTTATAAATATAAAGTGGAGTCTCGTACAGTAGAGTGGAGTGATGTGTCATATAGTGGAATAGAGTGGTGTACAATGGACTGTACGGGCCTAGAGTAGAGTATAGAATTGGACAGTGGAGTGTACGGGGATATACTGGAGTAAAATGTCATATAGTGCCATAAAATGTAGTAGACTTTTATAGAGTGTAGGAGAGTGTCCTACAGCGGAGCAGGGTAGAGTGGAGTGGCGTACGCTGTAGTGGCATAGAGTGGATTACCGTAAAGTGAAGTAGCATACAGTGGAATAGCATATAGTGGAATACCGTACAGTGGAGGGGCATAGAGTGTAATACCATAGAGTGGAGTGGTGTTCAGTGGAGTGGAGTAGGGTATAGTGGATTAACTTAGAGTGGAGTGGCGTACATTGAAGTGGTGTAGCATAGAGTTGAGGAAACCATTATAAACTGGAAAGGCATCACATATGGTACAGTAGAGTGAAGTGCTGTGTTGTACAGTGTAGGAAACTGTCGTAGAGTGAAGTAGAGTGCTGTACAGTAGAGTGTACAGGCATAGACACAAGTACAGATTTGGACAGTGGAGTGTACGGGATAGAGTGGAGTAGAGTCTAGTAAAGTGGCATAGAGTGTAACAGAGTTTTATACAGTGGAGTGGCGTACAGTGGAGTGGCGTAGACTGGAGCGGCGTGGAGTGTACTAGCTCATAATGTAGTAGTGTATAGTGGAGTGGAATAGAGTGTAATAGCATACAATGTTGTGGCTTACAGTGGAGTGATGTCCAATGGAATGGCGTAGAATGCAGTGGAGTAGAGCTCAGTACCATACAGTAGAGTGGCGACGACTGTCACTCCACTCTATTTCACTGTACACAACTTCAAAGAAAAGAGTGGAATAACGTGGAGTGGCATACAGTAGGGTGGGGTAGACTGGAATAGAATATAGTGGAGTGGCATCCAATGGTCTAGCTTAGAGGGGAGTGGCATACAGTGGAATAGCATAATAGCATACAGTGGAGTAGTGCAGAGTGGAATAGTGCACAGTGGAGAAGCGTACAGGGCAGTGGCATGCAGTGAAGTGGTGTAGACTGAAGTGACATACACGGGAGTGGGGAAGAGTGTAATAGCATACAGTGGAGGGGCATGCAATGGAGTGGCATCCAATGGAATAGCATAGAATATAGTGGCGTGGAGTGGCATACACTGGAGTGGCGTAGAGTGGTGTACAGTGTAGTGGCATGCAGTGGAATAGAGTGGAGTAGCGTACAGTGGAATATCATAGTGGAGTAGCGTAGAGTGGATTTGCATATGGTGGAGTGGCGAACACTCAAGTGGTGTACACTGAAGTGGTGTAGAGTGGAGTTGTGTACAGTGTAATAGCATAGAGTAGACTGGCGCAGAGTGGAGTTGTGTGCAGTGCAATAGTGTGGAGTGGAGTGTTGTATGGTGGAGTGGCATAAAGTGTAATAGCATATAGTGAATAGCATACAGTGGAGTGTTGTAGACTGGACTGGTGTACAGTGGAGTGGGGTAGAATGTAATAGCATACGTGGAGTGGCGTACATTGGAGTGGCACCCAATCGTATAGTGTAGAATGAACTGGCATAGAGTAGAGTGATATGCCCTAGAGTAGGGTATAGTGGAGTAGCATACAGTGGAATAGTGTAGAGAGGCGTACAGCGAATGGCATCCAGTGGAGTGGCGTACGGTAGAGTGGAAGTGCGTACAGTGTAAGAGTGTAGTGGTGTACAGTGAAGTTGCACACAGTTTAGTAGCGTACAGGAGTCTCGTACAGTGGAGAATGTGTGGCGTGGTGTAGAGGGGAATAGTGCATAGAGTAGTGGCATTGAGTGAAGTTAAATGCCTTCTAACTTAAAAAATAATTACCCTACTTAACTGCAGTACCCAAGAAGGATCATCTGTGCACCAGAATATATAATACTTCCAAAACTTCATGTAAATCCGTTCAATCTTTATTGCGCTAGGTCAAATACAATAGTCTTTGGAAAAGGCATTGGTAGAAAACCGCGTTTTGGGACCCCTTGTTTATCTTTGCATCCCCAAACAATTCACCACAAAAATGTACATCATATCAAAATGTAGAAAATGCTGTTGGGCTGGAAAGTTGTGTGCTGATTCGTTAAACGGGTGGAAAGTTATTAGGGAGGTAATACTCGAGGAATTCCTATCTTTGGAAACACTAAATGTAACTACAGAGTGGCAATCCGATTTAATGTGATTTCTTTCTTTTATATATTGTATATGTTTATTGGTTTACATAATCATGTGTTTACATAATAATGTGTCTTTTTAGTTGTTCATGTAGTAATTCTGAAACTTTACAGATGCAGTCTAGTTGCAGTCTAGTTTATTTTTGGGTTTCTTGTCTACTTTTAGGAGAATTGCGTCTACATTTAAAGTCCAAAGTGAATGAAAGCCAATCATTGTTATAAAAATTGAGATATATCTATATATACATCTTTGGCTCTTCTGCCCTGTAAGAGTCGCGTTTCGTCGGCGTGGTACCTGGCATCTAAACCAGAAACACAGTGTCAAATGTGTAAGAAACGCGCACTCAGAATTGCAATGTTCACCTTGTTCAAATTCAAATTCAAAAAAGCTTTATTCGATTTTTAGTACAAAAAAATCATAAAAGCTTACATACAAATTAATACGAATCATTAAAAAAATGGCCATACTTAAAAACATCCAAATTACATTATACACATAGATTTTTTTAAAAACTTTATCTAAAATCTATTTAGACTAAAAACATCTGGCATCAACAATTTAATTTCCAGTTCATTTAAGTATCCTAACTATTTAATATCATGATTTCATTACAACAACCTTACATGTAATTAATAATTTATTAAGACAAAGAATATAAGTCTCACCAGAAAAGTTCCTAGCAAGGTCCAATCTCAATTCGTTTTCTATAATGAATCATGCTCTTCAGAAATGATGCAATATTATTAGTGACTATCTCGTTATCTAAATACTGAAGAGCAATGAACGCTGGACGGCACTGCCTCAATCCCCATATTTTTAATATTGGTTTAATCCATCTTTTCCTTAATGCCAGATAAAATTTGCAGAATAGTACGACATGTATAGTCGATTGTGGTGACACCCCATCACAGGGGCAATTTGGTAAATTTAATGACCAGTCATTAATCATCGGAAAACTGACCAAGCGGTGAAATACACTCAGTCTAAATCGTATAAGTACAAATCTGTCGTAACTGCGTGGACTAAAAGCAAATATGGCTGGATGAAAGGGGAAATACATATCTGTTGGTTCAATTGGACGGTTGTTTTTACTGCCTCACTAGTGAATCTAATTACTTCCAGGTGATGCATACACCGCTTTTTAAAATCACTTTTGAAATTTTACTCATTGTCTGGGGATTTATATAAAATTCTGGTTCTCCTATATCATTCATGAATTTCTTTATATATCTTAACCATCTTATCTCTATAGTATGTTCCAAATTTAGGCTGTCCCGTAGTACAAACTGGTTGAAAGAGGATTTTTGTGAGGTCCAGATCCTGTGCCACAACATGACTGGTTGCATCTTTATAGTATCTGAAATGAATGGCAAACCAAGTTCCGTGTGGCAGATAAAAGTAGATGTTGTTTTCGGGACTGCTAAAAGATACCTTAAAAGGCGTTCTCCACTTTCTGTATGTCGGTGACCTCACAATAACCCCAAATCCCTGCCCCATAAATAGCTGAGGTTATACACTTTGCCTTGTAAATTTTTATTAATTCGTTTGAGGCCTCTTGCCCAATTTTTGTGCAAACTTAACAAGTGCTGTTGTAGTTCTCATAAACAAAAGCTTTCTAGTAGAAACGGCTTGACGCCATGAGCCTTTATCATCAAATAAAATTCTAAGTAGGGGTAAGTGGGGTTGTCATCAATTTCTTATTATTTAAAAAGATATCTTTCTGCTTTTTGCCTCCCTTCCACAATTCATCAGATAGGTTTTAGAAGCATTAATTTTAAGATCCAGATTTTCCATGAAACCATTATAAGAATTAAGTGCTCTTTGTAGAGCCAATGGGGTCCTAGCCATTATGACGGCATCATCCGCGTATAATAACACGGGAATCGGTCGCTTTTCCAGCTGGGGAAATCCTGGCCCCCTTCCAACATCGCTTTTCCAGGCCATTGGTATATAATGTGAAGAGAAAGGGTGCCAGGACACAGCCTTGTCTTACCCTCTCTCCACCGGAAAAGCTCCGTACACTCTCCATTAGATCCATAACGAACTCGGGCTTTTGCGTCCGAGTAAAGAGCTTTTAAAAATGAATTATTGAGACCTCGACTCCCATTAATTCTAAAATTCTCCATAATTTCTTATGCGATACACAATCAAAGGCGGCGGAAAGATCGACAAACGCCAGATAGATTTTCCCTTCTTTGCTTTTGTGTATTTCTCAATTACAATGGATAAATTTAGGCCCTGATCAATGGTACTCAAACCCTCCCTGAATCCGAACTGCAGATCTGATAGGATATTATTATCCCCTGCCCATTGTTGTAGGCGGTTTAGAATTATTCTGCCCGCTACCTTCCCTAATGAATCTAATAGAGAAATGGGTCGGTAGCATGCTGGATCCTGTCTGTCCCCTTTCTTATAAATTGGTACCATGATCGATTCGGTCCATGTTTCAATTATCCCTTTGCACTAGCAGCATTTAGCACACATGTCAATAGTGGAGCCCAGAGTTCGATGTTATGTTTATAGATATCTACGGGGACCCCATCAGGCCCTGGGGCCTTGCTGCCCTTGCTAGCTTGTAGAGCTGATTGAACTTCTTTAAGGTGAAGAGGACTTCCAATGGATAATTTATTGGATGTGGGTTTGATCTAAGGGAACCATCTTGATCTCCATCACAATCCCCATTGAGGCGAAAGATGGTTGAGAAGTGGTTCACCCACTGTGTTTCATCGATTGCTACTTCAATCGAGGGAATTACTTCTGTACACAGGAATGGAGATCTTACCGCACGCCAAAATGCGCAACTATCTTTATTAAGGCTTGCGTTATGCAAGTCTACCCAAGATTTTTCTTTTATTTCTAATTTCCGCATTTTAACTGCGCGGGTGTATGCCTTCCTGCACTGCTTTATTTCGTCCATATCCCTTTCCTTCTTATGTAGTGCTCTTTTTAAATCCGGAGTGCGCTTTAGTGCAATCTGAGCCAAACCACCCCTTTTACCCCTAGCCCCATGTTTTATCTCAATTTTCAGGGAATTTTTATTGCTACGGTAATCTGAGCAAAACCACTGAGGACCTCCTCCTGACTTATAGTTTCATTTAAACAATTCATTATAGAGTCTAGCGTTTTCGTAACCACCAGATTTGTTATTTTTCCAGGATCAACCTTTTCCCACTTTAAGGAATAACCATTCCTTTTATCCATAAGTAATTTTGGGGCCATCAGCATCCTATCATTATGTGAATTTTGCGTTGTCATTTTGAGAAATATTTTCAGACTCCGAGGGAAATGGTCACTAATAGATATCTTATGTACTTTAAAGCCTCTCACACGATGAGAATAACAATTCGAGAATAAGATAAAATCGATAATGGAACTAAAGCCTCTGCCATTAAAAGTCTGTGTAAACGGGACGGAAGGAGTCCTAAGAATATTGACAAAACCTAAATCTAGCAAAAAAGAATCTCATTTAGTGCGTTTCCCACTGCATTATGTGGGAAATGGAAGAGGTTCCTATCTTCCTCGTCCATTAAACCACATACTACATCTTTATTAAGTGAACATAAAGTAATATTAAAATCCCCACCCCAGACAAACATCGTATTCTCCAGATTGGAATTCTGAATTTTCTGCAATGTATACCTTAGCTGCTTCAATATATCCACCACTTTTTCCTTAGCAGCATTGTTATAAAAATTCACTAAGGTCGTTGTGTTACCCTTAGCCAATTTCAGAGTAATAATTTGGTAGTTAGGTTCTGAGGCTATAAACAGAATTTCCTTTTGATAGCATATTTGAAATATAAATCGATAGACCGCCCTAGGCCTCCCCTGAATTGATGGTATAGCAGGTGTATGGTATGTTTTGTAACCTACTATGTGCAATTCCTTTACAGACCATGTCTCTTGCAGACAGAAAATTTCAAATGTTCTTATAAAATCTAAAAAGAGATGATTCATTAACTTGGAGGCTAAACCCGCTATATTCCAGAAAAGAATTTCCTTATACCAACCTTCGTTGATGAAGCCCTACACAATATACTGGGTAAATTAGCAGACACACTGACCTTTTCAGGTTCACAATCTATACCCTGACTGTTAATAATGGGAGTACTAGGTATAGAACTACTGTTTGATTCGACTACGCGTTTTTCACTTATTTTTTCGACATCCGCCGAACATGAGTCATCTAATCTCAGTTCTACTTGCCCCAGTTTATCAGATACCTGTTTATTCCTCCCTAAGATCTGAGGGTTAGAAACCATCGGTATTACTAGATGGCCCAGTCAATCTATTTCCTCCAAGGATGGAAAGATGGCAAAGCGATTTTCCACCGATATGCTATATACAGACTGTATATTATCCTCATTATGTGTCGCTTGATTAAAATTACCCGTAGTTGTGCTAGGGCGACTTCTCATTGAGACAGGATATGGCTGGTAAAAGAAGCTAAGCGGTAGAATAATAATTCCTCCCCTGCCGTATTACTAATCCTCCCCACTGTCAGTATCTTTTCCACAAGCTGGGGAGTACAAACGTCAACACCACACAATCTCCTGGTAGACTTTTCCTATCATTACCTACCCATCTCACCCTACGTGCCATTTTAAATTCCCTGAAAAGTTGTACCGTGGGCCCTGCTCTCAAGCCTAACCAGTGCAGTGATTTGTTTCTTAACGTTTCCCATGACTCCGTCTCCTGTTTCCCCAACCTGGGTACGTTCGCCAGTACTACTGTGTACGGTATACAGGCAGGGGGCAAATCTAAGGTGGGGGTTCAAAGAGGTTAATCTTTCCATCATGTGGCCTGTTTGTTTGATCCCGGGAAGTACGTTATGCTGTTTAGGGAGGATAGGGCCTTCCTTTGCAGTCACAGTTAATTCCTTTTGCAGAGAAGCAGGGTTGTGTGGAGGGTTATTGGTTTTATTCAAACATAAAGAGCGCGGCGGTTTAGTCTTAAGTTCATTCTGATTCCTCCGCTGAGTTGTAGCTATTTCCTCACTTAATTGCTCTGGAACTTTGAGAGGATCTAGGGAACTAATTACTTCAGCGTTACCTTTTAATCTATGTGCCATCTTAGCTTGACTATCTTCCTTTATCCCACCCGCAGTTTTTTGAATTAACACCTCCACCTGACTCAGCCTTTCCTCTATACTCGAGAAGGAACCCCTCAGGAAAAGTTCTAAATTTTGTATTAAATCTATCAGCGTGACCAGCTCCTCTTTATGAGTTTTGGTTTTGGGCCTCGGACCTTGCTCTTGAGTTTTTCTTACTGTGGCCTTTTTTGCCCCGAACACTCTTTTCCCAGATTTATCTATAGTAACCTTATTAGACCCATTTTTTTAAAAATTTCCTCCCCTGCCTATTTTATTTTCCAATTTATTATTTATCTTCTTTTCCTCTTTTGCGGGGGTTGAGTGAAAGAATCTGGATCGCTTTGTATGGTTTCAATATCAGTTACTGCCACAAGGATGCAGCCATTCTGGGTTGGAACCGCCTGAGTTTCATCTCCTTGTTCAATCCTATTATTTGGAGTTGCCGATACAATTGGCACACCATTTGCTATTGACTGCTCCACCGTAGTTATTTGTTTCTCTATGGCCCCCATTGCCCCTGTCAGATAGCTCAGAAGCGTTTGATTTTTAGGTACTTTTACGTCTTTCCCTTTTTAGTATCATCTGAAATATGCTTTCTTTTCCCCATTATGTAAAATATACAATTAACTCCTCCGGTTGTAGATCATCAACACTATGCTCGTGGAATGAAAAGGCACGTATTAAATAAACAATTGTTACCGTATGTCCAGAGTCTTATTCGAACATGGCCAAATCAGTCAAGGGACCAAGAGAGTAGGCCCAGCCCGGCCTCCTTCGGCCTCTGACGGGCACAGACGGGCCCGCCCTTTGCCCGGGCTTAGCCCGCGCGCGTCCCGCGCTGCATTAGCCCTCCCGCAGTTTTGAGCGCTTCCAGGCGCTAGATGGTGACGCGGTGGGCGGGCGTGAGCCGCAGAGCAAGCTGGGTGTTGCGGTCCTCCTGGACCGAGCGGGAGAACTGAAGCTTTGGAGTGGCAGGAGCAGAACCCGCACTGCGGTAGCCCTCCCGCAGTTTTGAGCGCTTCCAGGCGCTAGATGGTGACGCGGTGGGCGGGCGTGAGCCGCAGAGCAAGCTGGGTGTTGCGGTCCTCCTGGACCGAGCGGGAGAACTGAAGCTTTGGAGTGGCAGGAGCAGAACCCACCTTGTTTATTTTAAACGTTTCCTCAGTTCAGCGGCACATGCCTTGCTCACTAGGTTTAGTGTAATTCTATGTCAGGACCGGAGGCGAGGATTATGCTGTAACTTCCTTTATTCCTACAGCCAGCAGTATTCAACTCAAACACTTGAACAAAAACTAGCACTCCCAAGGTGCTCTGGGCAGTCCATAATGTCCACCAATCAGCATGCTCCGTCATCCCCGAAGGCGTGTGCTTCCTGGGTCACCTCTTCTTTCTTTCCTGCTGCCACGCAGTTAAGTTCGTTTTTCCCTTTCCTCTCATATATTTGATGTATTTGATCGACTTGTATATTGTTGTTATCGTGCTTACATTGATTTGTATGCCAGTTCGTAATGGTATTGTGATTGTGTTGCCATTGATAACATGTTGGCTCAAGAACGTACGTTTTTCCTTAGCGCTGTCGAGCTTTCATCAGCGGGCGCGTGGCGGTGAGGAAACTCGTTCCGGATCCGTCTAACGGCCCGCGGCAGCTTCTTCTACATCCCGGTGCGCTTTGGCGGTTGAGCGGCACTGGTGCGCGGCGTCGGCCGATTCGTGTTCTTTGAGGGGCCGCAGGAGCGCTCGCGGAAAGCTCCGCTCGCGGCCCCTGCTTCAGCCGCAGTTGCGCGTCAGCTCGCAGGGGGCGCGTGTGTCATCTCGCTGGTCCGTGCCGTTCCCTGCGGCGGGGACCAGCGAGTTCAAACGCGCCCGCGAGTTTGAAAAGACGCGTCTTCATCTTGGCGGCTGTGTGTGTCTGGGACCCTGACACCTGCTAGCAGGTCAGACAATTAGCGGAACTCCACAGCGGGACACCCATTTGGGTCAGACTGATTGCCGTGAGGCAGTTCACGAGCGTGTTCGCGCCTTCACACTTCTGCCATCTTGGCCCTATACAAACGAATTACAGCATACCCTTTGTCAGGAAATTTCCTGCCAGACTATGGATGTTGAGTACTCAGAAGAGGAGACCCTCCAAGTCATCCCCTTGTATGACGAGTTTTGCGATGCGGTTGACACGCCCATTCATAGGGCTGTAGAGGCGGCAATGGGCCCCTTTGAGCGCCGCATAATGAAATACGCTTATGCCATCCAAGCGGAGCAGTCCCAACGCGCTGAGAAGCGGAAGCTTGCCAAGGAACCCGAACAAGGGGCGTTTGAACGTCTGAAGACCGCGTTTATGGCTAAAACTTGGCGTTTGGAGCAGGATCTGGCCCCGGAAGTCCCGGAGGAGCCGCAATTTCCCTTTGAAGGTGACGATGATTCAGAGGGAGACTCCCTGGAAGAGGCGGGCCCGTCCACCTCCTGGTATCCCAACGTTCCCCCATCAGAGCCCTCTGCTCAACCCGAAGAGCCTGCGGACATGCTGGTCCCCGAGGACCTAGTGCATCCCCGTTCATCTGCATGGCTTCCCTCTCCAAAGGTGTCTGCGTTTGTGGCAAGTCGGCTTCGCAAACCTCTTGAGAAGGAGGTTAGGGCCTGCCTAAGGGCTGAGTGCCCCCGACCGGCCTTGCCGGGCAAGGTGGCCACGACACCAGAGGTCGACCAGAAGATGGCAACCTTCCTTCAGAAGTATATCAGAGACCCCAAGAAGGGTATTGACCGGTCATGGAACTGCCAGGACAAGCTCCTGGACTTGACCGGCCCCCTCACGAAGATTCTGGAATTGGCCGAGGAGGCCAAGGCTTCGGGCTCTGCACTGTCTCCTGAACGCATCTCCAACTGGGCTCAGAGGGCAATCCTTTTCTTGGGAAACGCCAACTGCGCCCTCTCTACGGAGAGTCGCCGCTCCTTCTTGCTCAAAGTGGATCCCAAGCTAGGGGATTTGGCCTCTTCGGAGGCGGGCACAATCGCAGACGGTGGCCTGTTCGGGGATCCTTTTATAAAGGAGTTGACGAAATTCGTCGCTACATTTACCTCCCTGGACAAGGCGCAGACATCAATTAAGAAGGTGTTCCGACCTCGTGTTTTTGTCAGCGCCGGCAAGTTTTACACGCAAGGCCCTCAGAGAGGCGGAAAGAAGCCACAGATTCAGGGCGGCAAGAATTCTTCCAGTCCCGCCGTGGTTTCAGAGGCCGGGGTGGCAGAGGCCGGGGCCAGCAAGTGGCCGGTACAGGTGAGTGCCGGTACAGGTACAGGTGAGTGCCTTTCCTTCATCACACCTCAGGGTGGGGGGCAGGTTGGATCTTTTCGAGAGCAATTGGAAGACCATTACCTCAGATGCCTGGGTGTTGCAGACTGTAAGAGGTTTCCAGATGGAGTTTTACGGGACCCCGGTGCAAGACACCCGACCCAGACCGCTGCTTTTCGCACGAGACAAGGCCGCTCTCATAGACAAGGAGGTGGCAGACCTCTTGCGGAAAGGAGCGATAGTCCCTGCCCCCTTGCACCCGAGGGGTTTTCTCAGCAACATCTTCGTGGTAGACGAGACGGATGGCGGCCAGCGCCCCGTCATAAATCTCAAAGAATTCAACCAGTGGTTGGTTTACCGCCACTTCAAGATGGAGGGTATCCATCTTTTGCGCGACCTCTTGCAACCCGGAGACTGGATGGTCCGTTTGGATCTGAAGGACGCGTGCCTGACGGTGCCAGTTTTTCACCCCCACAGGCGTTTCCTGCAGTTTATGTGGAGAGACCAGGTCTACGAGTTTGCGACTCTCCCCTGCGGGCTTTCGTCGGCACCGTGGTGCTTCACGAAGGTTCTCAAGCCGGTAGTGGAGACGCTTCGAGGGAGGGGTCTATGCCTCATCGTCTACTTGGACGATATTTTGCTGCTGGAACAGTGCCCAATGCGGTTGACCGATCGTCTCAAAGAAACGACGGAGTTGTTGCAGCATCTGGGGTTTGTCATCAATGACAAGAAATCCCTTCTGGTCCCGTCCAGGCAGGTGACCTTCCTAGGGTTTACCATCGATTCGGTGGCTCGTACCCTAAGCCTCTCCCCCCCAGAAAGATTGTCAAGATACGCAGGGAGCTCAAGCGCACTCTTGCTCGCCCATCCACGTCGCTTCGGCAGATAGCGAGGGTGGTGGGCCTCTTGTCCTCGTCCATTCAGGCGATTTTCCCGGGGCCGCTCCACTACAGAGCACTTCAACGTCTCAAAGCCTCGTATCTCCGCAGAGGACTCCAGTATGCGGACCAAGTCCCGCTCACGGAAGAGGTGCGCAGGGAAATGAGATGGTGGCTCGACCATATGGATGCCTGGAACGGCAGGGACATCTTTGGTTGAGATCCGGATTTGGTCACAGAGTCCGATGCCAGCAAGCTGGGTTGGGGGGCTCGCTGCGGGGACTCCTCTACAGGAGGAAAGTGGTCCGCCGTGGAAGGCCAGTTGCACATCAATTGCCTGGAATTGATGGCCGGCTCTTTCGCCATTCGTTGTTGGACCAAGGACAAGGTCTCGTTCAACGTCCTGTTAAAGATGGACAATGTCTCGGCGGTGCGTTACATCAACCACCTGGGGGGGACGAAGTCCAAGGCACTAGCAGACCTGGCCAAGGACTTGTGGACATTTTGCCTGTCCCACAACATCTCGGTGTCGGCAGAGTACCTCCCGGGAGTCGCCAACGTGGTGGTGGACAGGTGCTCCAGGAGCTGGACTGATATGAGCCTGTGGCAGCTCCAACCTAGGGTTTTCCAACGCCTCAGCGACACGTGGGGTCCGTTTTTGGTGGATCTGTTTACGTCCAGTTTGGACCACCAACTGCCAAAGTTTTACAGTTGAAAGCCGGACCCTCTAGCAGCGGCCACGGATGCTTTAATGCAGCATTGGTCCGCGGACGCGGGCTATGCTTTTCCCCCATTCGCGATGATAATGCGACTCACGACTCAGGTTCGCAGGCAGCGAGCGAGGGTGGTCTTGATCACCCCGCCCGTATTGGAGGTCTCCAGTGTGGTTTCCAGTTCTTCTGGAACTTTCTTGGGATTCTCCAATCCAACTACCCCGAGATCCTTTTCTTCTGAGGGACCCTCAAGGTCTCCCTCACCCCCTTCTCCAGCAAGGGAGAATGCCCCTCGTGGCCTGGCGGATTTCAGGCATCGCTGTAGAGTCGGCGGACTATCGCAAGACGCTCAAAGGCTATTGGGGGCGGCATGGGCAGACAGCACCAACAAGCGTTATAGGTCGGCCTGGGCTCGATGGGTCGGTTGGTGTGTTCGGAACAACCAGGATCCCATGGAATGCGAAGTGGTAGCTATCCTCAATTTCTTGGCGTCCCTAGCGTCTCAAGGTCTTGCTTATAGAACGATTAACTCTTATCGTTCGGCGATTTCTGCGGGGCATATGCCGGTTCAGGGCCAACCCGTGGGAGAACATCCGATGGTTTGCAAGTTACTGAGGGGTATCCGCCTGACGCTCCCTCCGGAACCTAGATATTCTTCTCTTTGGGACGTTAACAAAGTACTTCGTCTGTTTCAGTCTTGGCATGCCAATAGATACCTATCTAGGAAGGAGTTGTCAGCAAAGCTAGCGATGCTTTTATGCCTGGTTTCATGTCACAGGGTCTCCGATGTTCGAGCCCTGGATATTTCAGGCGGAGTGTATACCCCTCAGGGAGTTACTTTCGATATCGTCCGGAGGACGAAGTCGGATTCTAGGATCATCTCTTATCCAGCTTTTGATCACTCTCCTAAGCTCTGTGTGGTCAGATGTCTTAAGGAATACGAGAACATGACTGAAGAGACTCGCCCGCCGGGCGAACGTCAGTTGTTAATTTCATTACGTAAGCCCTTCAAGGCGGTTACACCACCAACGATAGCACGTTGGATCAGATGGGTGATGCAGGAAGCGGGCATAAATGTCTCGCAGTTTGGCGCCCATTCCGTGCGAGGAGCCATGGCGTCAAAGGCCTTCTCCCTGGGTGCCAGGTTGGAGGATATTCTGAATGCGGCAGACTGGTCATCGGACTCGATGTTTAAGAGGTTTTATTTTAAACCAGTGGGAGATATGGCCTCGCTGGTGGTGGATAAGCTTTAAACGAGCATAATCCTCGCCTCCGGTCCTGACATAGAATGAAAAATTTCCTAGTAACCATGACGGAAAGTTTCAATTCTATTAAGGACGCAGAGGCGAGGATTATTCCCACCCAGGGCTCTAACGATCTCCTGTTCCCACCCTGGACTGGATCTCATAACTTTGCCTTCTTCTGGGTGAGCGAGGCCTCGTATGGTATAAGTATATCCGTTATTCTTTTACTACTTGTTTGCTTAAACTGCATGCTCTGAGTCATCCTGCTTCTGTTTTCACGGCTTTATTGGTTGGCTTTTTCTGGTAAGAGAACAGAGTCATGGGCCTCTGGTTCTTTCTTTCAGGATCTGATGGAGCAAAGAACGAATGACGAGTTGGGAATTGGTCTGGCCGCAGTCTCGAAAGAGGAGGTGACCCAGGAAGCACACGCCTTCGGGGATGACGGAGCATGCTGATTGGAGGACATTATGGACTGCCCAGAGCACCTTGGGAGTGCTAGTTTTTGTTCGTGTTTGAGTTGAATACTGCTGGCTGTAGGAATAAAGGAAGTTACAGCATAATCCTCGCCTCCTCGTCCTTAATAGAATTGAAACTTTCCGTCATGGTTACTAGGAAATGTTTCATTCACCACAATATATGTGCAGATAACACCAGAGATAAAAAAGAGGACTGATGTCAAGTAAACACACAAGCACCATATTGGAATGGTGACAGAAGTACCTAAACCTACAGATTCCTATTGCTGAACCTAATCAAAATTGTATGCATAGTGCATTTCGAATGTTACATAATATTATTGAAAACAATAATATTTTTGAAAACAATAAAAAATTTGAAAACAGTGTTAATTTTTTTGTCCTCTTTATCTCTGGTGTTATCTGCACAAATATTCTGGTGAATTACACTGAAGCTAGTGAGCGTGAGCAAGGCCGGATGGCCGAAACACGTCACTGAGCTGAGAACTTTTGAAGTAAATAAGGTGAATATTGCAATCCTGAGTGCACGTTTATTACATATTTGACACAGTGTGTTTCTGTTGATACATATTATATATTTTTTCTGTTTTGTGATGAAAACACTGTGTGCGGGCTTCCATGCTATGTTGCGATTTAGATAATGCCGGACTATACCTACACCTCCCTTGACCTCCACCTAACACAGTCCAAAATATTATGTGTTAGAATGGGTATTTGGAGTGTCCAGAGTCCATGGTTGGAAAATGTTCCTCTCCCAAAAAATAAAAAAAAATAAGGATTTTACACATCTCTAAAAATACATCCACTGAGTGAAATATTTTAGTTTCGGTACACGGAAAAGGGAACGCAAAGCCTGCCAGCTCTGATGCATGTTGTTTTGAAGTCTGCCTGAAGGAGAGTGCCCTCTAAAGAGCTTAGTGGCACGCTGCCAATCACAGCAGCGCATGTCTCGACCAGGGCCTGTCTGGAAGAGATAGAGGAGGGCGCTTTGTGCCGCAAATAAAGGATTTTAGAAAAGCAGACATGGACGTGTCTGACACAAACCGTGGTCCGTTAGGGATATGGTCGAGTTCCCGGCGAAACAAAGATAGTCCCATTATTGGCAACACACCCCACCCACACCACAACAGAGTATGCATGCATAAATAAATACACAACACAACTTTTGTTTGGGAAAATTAGTGCTGCAGGTTTATTCCATACAAAAGTATGCAATATGGTGGGTTATCTTACGGGCGATCCAAGGGCAGGCAGCTGTACCAACCTATGCTGCCCTGCCCGCCTGATGAGCCAAGCACTGTGGAGTAACCAATCAGCGCTACCCTTATGGGGGTGATCCCCTTACTGGATCACGTGACACATTGGTCCCTATTACTCACGCCCCTTTCAGGGCGGAGCGTAGCAAGGCAAGCCCCCGGTTGTTCAGGCCCACAACCGCCCGAAGGACTAACGGGGCGCCGACGTAATTGTTCCAGGACCCTCCCATGAGGCTCCTGGGATTTGGCTCTGGCACCCCTATTGTGCTCTTGCAGAGGTACTCTTCTGTACCCATTTGCTTCCAGATCGCCCTGTAACTCCTCCTGCAACGAGAAAGAAAACATTACAACGTTCTATGTATTTCGCCTGCCAACCCCACGCCGGGTAAGCGGTAGGGTGGGAGACGGCGTGTCCGGCGCAAAGAGGACGCCAAGATGGCCGGGGGAGGCATAAATACCTCCCCACCTCCTCTGCGTGCCGGAAGTGACGCGTCTGGTAGGGGGACTCCTCCTTGAGTCCCGCACATCATTGGGGGTGGGGAAGTGCCCAAATGGCACTAAAGGGGCCGCCCGTTTAGGGTGGCCCCCTGCGGGGCCGCGGGCAGCCGCATAGTCCCATTATTGGCAACACACCCCACCCACACCACAACAGAGTATGCATGCATAAATAAATACACAACACAACTTTTGTTTGGGAAAATTAGTGCTGCAGGTTTATTCCATACAAAAGTATGCAATATGGTGGGTTATCTTACGGGCGATCCAAGGGCAGGCAGCTGTACCAACCTATGCTGCCCTGCCCGCCTGATGAGCCAAGCACTGTGGAGTAACCAATCAGCGCTACCCTTATGGGGGTGATCCCCTTACTGGATCACGTGACACATTGGTCCCTATTACTCACGCCCCTTTCAGGGCGGAGCGTAGCAAGGCAAGCCCCCGGTTGTTCAGGCCCACAACCGCCCGAAGGACTAACGGGGCGCCGACGTAATTGTTCCAGGACCCTCCCATGAGGCTCCTGGGATTTGGCTCTGGCACCCCTATTGTGCTCTTGCAGAGGTACTCTTCTGTACCCATTTGCTTCCAGATCGCCCTGTAACTCCTCCACAGCTCTGGAGGCGGCCCCCGTCGCCTAAAGAGCCCCCACCAAAACAGCTCCTTTTCTCACAGCAACCTGACAATTTCCCGGGCCTCATTCCTGTCCAGTAGGAACAGATCCAAGCCCACCTGTGCCAAATGCACCCCAACACTGTCAAATTAACCTTTGGTGTTCGCCCGGCATAGCTCATGCCTGATGAAGTCAAAGCCCCTGTTCTGCAAACTAGCGCATGGAGCGGGTTATCCTTCTCTGGGAATGTACCAGTGCCTCGCATGCGCTGCAAGAATCTGATGGCCTCCCAGGAGGGAGCTCTACTCTTAAACATCGCTGTATTACCCTACAAGCTGATGTGGCTCCCACCTCCTGCAACCTGAAGTTGCAGGCCTTCTAGCAGTTCGTGCTCCCTAACACCTGTTTCCCCAATATATGGAACAGCAGCACACATGCTTGAAGACCGCTTCCACTACCAGGCTAAATACTCTGGCTGTGCTTAACTGAAGCAACCCGTAACCTGCCCAGGGAGCAGAGTGCACCTACTTTGTTGAGGGTGCCCAGACATGTGCACCGACCTCTGTGTTAATAAACCATGGCGAGCATGGCTGTCCGCCTTGCGCACACTATTGCAGTCACAGCAACCGCTGCAGTGACAACTTACGCCACCTGCCAGGCTTGCTTTAACTAAAGCTCGATCACGGATACACACATGCCTGCTAACCAGCTGTGACCCTAGATGCTCAACCAGCTAATGACCTAGCACTTTGTTATTCCAGGAATAATAGCCCTCCACAAGATCAAGCCGCACCTGAGCATATGGCCTTCATCTACTGGACCGGGTGCCGTGTGTGCTCTTGAATTGTCAGTGATTGTGCCCCAAACCTATCTTTCATGCAGCTATTGGAGCCACGGCACACACTCAGGCCTAACCAACTGACGCATGTCACTTGGCTGACTTGCCGCTGCGAGATTTTGATCTTACAACTCGCTCTTGAGGTTACCGGTGCACATTGTCTATAGGTCCGCCCCCAATCTGTTTATGCTGAATCCTGCAATGTACCCTTCTGCCCCTGTATGGGCGAGAAAATGCCGGTAACATTGCAAATCCCACTGCCCTCACCTCCTCGGGCAGTCCGTGGGGAAGAGGAGTCCTTAGAATTGGAACACTGCCCACCCTGAGCAGCCCCAGCGGCGGAAAATTGCCTCCTCCGTTCATTTTTGTGGTGGACACTGGAGGGGCCAAATGCTCTATTACATAGTAGCCTTTTGTGCTTGGCACCTTGGTTCCCCCTTTCCTGGGACGGTAGCACACTATGCTGGCTGACAGCGTCCCACGCAGCGGGGTTAATGTAGCTAACAGGGCGGGGCATATGAGCTTAACTGCAGGAACAAGTCACCTACCCTTGGTTCTGGGGTGCACTTACCTAGCCCCGTTGACCAGATGCTTGCACAGGCCCACTTTGCTTTAAAACCCTGGCGAACACCTTAATGGTGTCAATCTGGTTGAAACAATATATGTCTAGTGCCCACTATTGGAGGCACCTCACCCTTTTGTGCCGTGATAACTTACACAACGCACCCCGCTTGCTTAACTGCCAACGGATCACAGATGCACAGAACCTACTGCCCGTCCCTGGCTGCTTCAGACCCTCAACAGTGATGGAATCCCAGATCCCCAGATTACTGTTTAGCTGCAGTACACCTTCAGTGGATCCGCTAGGAGGTACCACAAACCGCATTGGTCATGAACATTACGAAGTACACAATTTCCACCTGGGCGCACCTCAAATGAGGCTGGCTCCACACAGCTGTAAGGCCAGCGCAGGCAGGGGGCGGGATCCCCTACCCACCTAGCTTCCACTCTAGTAGTGACATGCCCTTAATGGATGTGACATTCTACAAGCACTGCGCAGGAATCCCCCTTTGACCTGCTAGAGCCTGTGGCCATTCTGCTGAAAGCCTTGTGGGCCTGGGGAGTGCTACTAAACCTCAAGTCCTAGGCACTCAGGAAGCATCCTTCACTGCTGCAGTTGCCCCAACGCATTTATTATAAAACATTTAATGGGTAACAAACCGGTTTGCGCCCACCTTAATGTGCCATGCTGTGAGCAATTAGATACCCCACATATCTCTTCCTTATGCAAAGAATAAACAAACCGGCCAAAGCACAATGCACGGACAGTGCGTGTGCCCACTGAGACACCCCCAGCTATGAGTGGTACAAACCCTAACGCACCACGTGCCATTTTGTACATATCATTCTGGGGTGACTAGGCCCTAATGTGCCCTTTTCCTTGTATGATCCCCAGTACGAGGGTACGGACTGAATGGGCCAAGTGCTGCGCCAGCCCATAAACATGTACACTCTTGTCAACAACCCAGCCGTGGCAAATCCCCAGTACGAGGATACCGACTGATGACCAAGTGCTGCGCCAGCCCATAAACATGTCGACGTGTGTAAAACTCAGCCGTAGCCAAACAAAACCACTAGCAGCAGTTTATCCCGACAGGTCACCTGCGCGCATGCCAGGTGGAGAAACCAGCAGCCCTTTGCCAACGGAATGGCCGAGCACAATACCCGCGTTGGAGACAAAATTGACCTTGTTATACCGCGACAGACATGTGCGGCACTCGAGTGAGACAAAGCAACTATTCTTGGCAAAACAGAGCCTGTCCATAACTATTGTCTGTCTTGGGACAAAAGATGAACTGTGGTCTTATCACTGGCCAAGTCTGTGATGTCATATTCGCTACATCTGGCATATTCGCATGAATCGCCATATATGACTGACACCGCACTCTCATCCTGTGCTTGGTGTGGACTTGGCCCACCTCTAGTGTGAGCAGAGCCCCGCGAAGTAAACTTGGCTTCATGTCAGTGCAGGGTCAATCCGCTGACCCCCGCCAAAAGACTGGGGCCTGTGTCCAAAGCCCAAGGCAGCATATCTCGGAGCCCCCATCATGGCAAAGTTTGCCAATGCCCACGAGCTGAAGTTCTTCACGACGCCATTGTCAGAAGACGGCACGCCAGACAGGGCCCGAACACACACTGGCTGCGGACCCTCAACCCCTGCCACCGCCGCCCCATACCTGAAAGGAGCCTGGCCGGCAGCCCAGAGGGCAAGTCAAACCAGCTCGACGGTCCCCGGGCTCGCCCCGCAAAACACCAGTGCTGCCCGCAGGCACTTAAGCGAAACTCAAAGTCGCTCAGCTGGAACCCATGGATAAGCTTGTCGCCCGGCGAGAGTATTCTCCAGTCTCCCATAGGGGCGCTGCATGTAGTCCGCAAGACACAGAGTGACGTACAACTACCAAGTGCGGCATGGGTGCAATCACTGGATGAAGGACGCCATCGCCAGTGCTGTGAGGACACCACCACACTCTACCCTCGCTACTAGGAAAGCCCGGACACACAGTCCGTTCAGCGATAGGCCAGTAGAAATGCCGGCGGTAACTGGGGACTACATCCGAAAACCAACTATAGTCACTGACACTGGGGCCGTCCCTAATACAGTAGCTAGACAATGCGCCAGTGGAAATAGTCCAAGAACCCGCAAACGTTGATTTTATTGGACAGCTTCCAATGGTCTGCCCTTTCGTAGAACATGCCCTTAATGGTACATGACGTTCTACAAGCACTGCACAGAAATCCCCTCTGAACAGCGGCCATTCTGCTGAAAGCCCTGTGTGCCTGGGGGAGGGGAGTGCTACAAACCCTCAAGTCCTCAGGAAGCTCGCTCACTGCTGTAAGTGCCCCAAAGCATTTATTATAAAACATTTAATGGGTAACAACCCGGTTAGCGCCCACCTTAATGTGCCATGCTGTGAGCAATTAGATACCCCACATATCTCTTCCTTATGAAAAGATTAAACAAACCGGTCAAAGCACAATGCACGGCCAGTGAGTGTGCCCACTGAGACACCCCCAGCTCTGTGTGGTACAAACCCTAACGCGCCGCGTGCCAGTTTGTACATATTCTGGGCTGACTAAGCCCTAAAGTGCCCCTTTCCCTGGATGATCCCCAGTACAAGGGTACAGACTGATGACCAAGTGCTGCGCCCGCCAATAAACAGGTAGACGTGTGTAAAACCCAGCCGCAGCCAAACGAAACCACTAGAAAGCCCTGACACAAGAACTGTGCTGCACAAACCGACGCATGCATCAACGGGCCAAGGCCCGGAATGATTATGGCTCTGATTAGGCTTGTGCACCCCTGACAGGGCAGGGAGGCAGAGCCCATGCAACGTGGTTGCACCCTGCCAGACGCAGTGCCGTGCCCACAGTGTTCCAGTTCCCAACACTGGAATGGCCACATAGTACAGTCCTCCTGACAGTCACAGTCCAAACCGCAACTATCACCACGCAGGCCATGGTACACTAGCACCTAGGCACTGCGCTTTGCATGTTTGAAAATAAGTGGTAAAAGGTTCCCCCTATCTACAATGGCCTTAAACCAGACTCTGAAAATGTAAGGCAAACTGACTTAGTCAAGTTCAGGGGGAGAGGGGGAGTGTCTTAAAGCCACTCCGATCCCCCTTCGACTCAGCTAAAATACCTACGAATACCAATAGCTTGAATTTACCACCTGAAGCACCATCCAGGGTAAAGTGTTGAAAGGAACGCAGTGTCGATTGTCATTGCATGCACTTGAAACCATAATATAATCAACAATTGACACTTCAGACCGAGATTGCAGCAGTCAGCTCCTGCCAGAAAGGGTAGATGGAATGGACACAAACTATTGTCCAGGCCCCACACTGCTCTGCGAGAGTGGCATCATTCGCTTAATGAATCAAACCCCTTCCCCAGAGATACAGTACCAAGCAGACAACGTGCCGCACCCAGGGGTCCAAAATATTAAATGGACAGAAACATTAGGCTCCATCTATGCCTGGCATCGCCTGGTCAGCAGCCAGGCCACCATTGCAGAAAGATGCACGTGCTGCCACCGCCAGACTTCGGAGCCTCGCCCCGTAAACCACATAAGCACAGACTGCACCCTGAATCACCGGACCAGTTAAGAAACACTGGTGCCCTGAGTATTGAATCAAGCGTGGGGGCCTACGGATCCCCGTCCCCCTTGGGCACACAGCCACCTGCGCCCATGCAAATCCCATCCACATTTGTTTAGCCCACAAATCTGGCCCTTACCCCCTACCACCTGGCTCAGGTTTGGCTCCACAATCATAGAATGTAGCACAATGGAGCCACGCAAAGGTATTGCAACGCTATACATGAGTGCCTGTTACATCACCTATTCAGCACAACTATCCTCATGCCCACTGCAAATGAAGCATGGCTGTCCATGGAACTGTGCAACGCACTCGCTGCTCCAGGTGCAGCCCACCATACGCAAAGTTTAGCGGCCTGTGCAGCGTCATGGGCTGAGGAGTCACAGCACCCTCACTGGCTCATGGCCTACTAAGAACCCAGCTTCCCTCTGCGTCTGGTTGCTGCCACCCAGTTCGTAACCTGAAACCACCGGCAGGGAGGTATCCGAAGTAACAAATAACAGAAAGAGGAAAAGAGACAGGTCCTGAACCTGTGCTCAACTCGCTCCCACATTTCAGTGACACTAGTAAATCTTCACATGTATGCTTGTATAACAGTCACTTTTTACTCAAAAGTGCAAGGTGCTCTTGGGTGACTTCACAGTTCTATCTAGCACATGCTCAAGCTGAAGGTATCGGAGCGCCTTACATGAGCACCCCTTACATTGTACCAGGACTTACGCACAGACAGATTTACCGAATTACGAGGGACAGAGTTGCCCTATCCAGTGCAAACACTCTTTGCAGATGCGGGCATCGGTCTCCTAGTCGACTGGTAACCACCCCATCTGCTGCCCCACACACCAAGGGCTGCAAGATTAACAGTACCTGTGACATGCACCAGTGGAAGGGGACAACATTGCAAACAATGTGTGGAACCTCCACCAAACCTCCCAGCCGTGGCCAGTGGAGCACCCCCAAGAGGCACGCACAACTACACATTTGTGCCACGTGCCATAAGCTCCCTCAAGCCACGAGCAGACCGCGACAGAGGCCATCCTGCACCACCCGCAGCCACGGGTGCTTAGAATAGTGTGCCGCACGACTATCATCTGGCTGTTACGTTCATTGAATCCAGATATGTAATATAGCAAGTAACATCATCCCTACAGCAAGTCAGGACTGTTATCTTTGTCTATGGTTGTTGGTCGCGGGGCCTCCTACGTGAAATGCGGTGATTACTGGCCTGACCGGGACTTTCAGGTTATCACCACGATAAGCCTGATTAAGGCTCAGTGACTCGCATGATGGCATAACTGCAATATTATTCAACCGCAAATTCTCCGCATCTCTGAATACCAGCAAATATAAAGCACACATCACTAATGATGACATGACTCACCGAGGCGCTGTGCATAACATGAAAGCATTGATTTGTTTTGAAATATAACCGTTACAATGCATTGTATGTAACTTTATCTCCATGGCTGGTGATCATTATGTAATACGTCGAAGTTGTTAATTGATGGCATTGGTGACAAATCGAAGGCCCGACTGACCGCAGTCTGATGCGCATTACCAGCAGGCGCTGGGACGCGGCCCAGTTTAACCATCTGCAAGTAGGAAACTACCAGGAGCATGACCCAGAGGAGGTCCCCCAGCTGTCCTCACCCTCACACCACTGTGCCACCCATTCCCCTTGTCTTTAAGCCCCGAGGCCTTACTATGATGAGCCGTTCTCCTCAATGCATGTTAGGCCCAGCCGGGAGCGCAGCACCACGCGCTCAGGCCGCATTAACTACTCTTGGCACCTTTGCTTTTCCCAGGTCATCCGAACTTACCATGGAAATACTCGAGAGAAAACCCTTATGGTTTGATGCCTGCACGTACTAGGGCTGCTAACTCCTCTTTTAATCGGAGGTTGATTCTCCCTCGTAAAACCACGCGGCATGCCCCTGAGCCGTCCTGCCTGCTGGGAGATATATGAAAGGTGCTCTTGTCAGAGCACATTTTTCAAGAATTCCCCGTTGCCGCACCTGTGCAAAACACGAAGAACAACTGAAAGTGTTCTGTGAAGATGACCCGGAGGCCATCTGTGTGGTCTGCAGCGTGTCACGTGATCACAAGCAGCACACGATGCTTCCTATTCTAGAAGCAGCCCAGGAGTATAGGTATGTCTGCTATAGAGCTGGTACGGAAAACCAGGCTAATCAAATTCGAGACGCTGCCCAGAAGCGCAAGTTGCATGGGCTGGAGATGTGGGTTGGATAGGGGCGGGCCCAGGCTCACACTGTTACCCAATCGATATCCCTACAGGGGCTGCTGTAGACTACAAGGTAAGAGTTACTTATTCGGTGGCGACTGGAGGATTTTAAATACTGTGGCGAAGTGCTGCGAGCCAGCGAAATTCAGAGAGGTTGTGCGGGGATATTCCCATATGCCTTTCCCCTGCGTGAGGAACATTTAGAAACACATTCACATTACGGGTTTTACTGCATGCTGCCGGTCACGGAGAAATTTGTATTTCATAGTAACGTGTAGCAGTTGCACAGCGTGCCTATATTTCACCTAGACATAACTGCACACACATACAAGTGTGCACTGCCCTCAGAGCAATTAAGATCACAGTAGAAACTTGAATCTGTGTACAAAACGTTCTGCAGCTCACTTGTCTATTCCGCTACTCAGTGGAGATCAAGGCCAGAATCAGACACGCAAGCTCCTCTGCTGAAGATTTTAAGCAGCACCGAACTTCCCACACAGAAGTCACACTCTCCTGGGGGTGGAGGTAAATTGAAGAGCCAAGAGGTAGTAGGTGCCGACTGGCGCAGGAACTCGGACCCGTGTCCCTGCCATTGAAGGAGCATCCCTTGCCGCTTGAACCATATTTGGGGAGCCCGCCGATTAGAGGTTGTCCCCAACCCTCAACCCCGAATCACAGCGCTGCCCCCTCACAGCCCTGTGCAGCCGCTGCATCTGAGGCCGTGATGCGAGTGACCCGACCAGCCACGAGGCCGGGGACTGCGAAAAGGGGGGTGGAGGAGGGGGTAAGGTATGCAGTGCGACCGGAGCAGCATTACCAACACGCCTGCTAGCCACCCCTAATACCCCCCCTTCACAACCCACGCCCGGCGCTGATGAGACGGACACTGCAGACGAGGAAAGAAGGCCAGGGCGTGAGCTACCGCAAATGCCGCGGCATGAAGGCTCCAGACCCAAGCCACCCGCCTGACGCGTGCCCCCCCCCATGGATAAAGTTGCAGTGTGGACATCGTGGGGCGCCGGACAGGGCCTTGCGCCCCTGCGCTCACCTTATTACCCGCGATCTCTACCACTCGACCCTGTTATCTTCATAGACGAAAGTCTGGAGCCAAGTCCGGTGCGCAAGGGCCCAGCTGGCCACTCTACCGGAGGAGGGGGTTCGCGGCGCCCGTTGCGCACCAACCCCCACGATCCGCGTTCAAGCATGGCACGCCGCTCTGAGGCGGGAGCCTGGCCAGACTCCTGGCCCTCCAACGCCCCTGTGCACCCTGGGCCGACCCGAAGCCGGGCCCTGCCCAAGGCCGCATGAACTGACCAA